>JAVGWX010000001.1:55624133-55984133 GCA_036924085.1 Ariolimax columbianus
AGTTTATAGAAACAATAGCCCATATCGAAAACAGGAATGATCAAGTGATAAATCATCGTCTTTCCTGGGGTTAGAAAAAGAATAACTCTTGAAATTGTTTGACACATTAACCGACAAGGATGGGGATTAAGAAGATATATATACGTTTCGGAAATCACCTACCGTCAAAATATCATGTGATACCAACATAACCAGTCGACTCCATTGTTTCTGTTTATTTTGTTATTTGTTAGATGTTTTTAATAGTTTTTTTGTACCTGACGAAGGTTTGGTGACGGAAACGTGAGTGCTCCTTTGTTTCTGTTCCAGTGCGGTAACTGAGCCGCACCTAGAGATATTTACCAAACAAAATGATAACAGCTGTATAAACGCAATGACTCGATTCACTGCAGGCTGAATAAGGCCGCAGAGAGAGTATATACAATATGTTTGCAGTGACGACCTGGAAATGTATAAAGAAATACTGCGTTTACCAGTCTCGCCAATATCGACATTTTCGTTGTAGAGGTGGAATGTAGATAATTCTGTTCGGCTAAATCGTTAGTGATTAAATTTCCATAATTGAAACATCGCCACCTCAAGCATTAATATAACTTGTTATCGATAGATTTACCTCGAGGAAGAAACGCGCTGTTCTGTCTCTAAGGGTGATTCTACGACTTCTGAGCTTACTTGCCGCCGGGATCAATCGGGTAGCTTCATGTACATCGACTACCACCTGTCAGAAGGACCTAATCAACGACACAAGAAAAATAAAACAGGGCATATCTACCATGCCATGTATAAGAGGCTGTTTGCTTAGGGGTGAAGCGTCCGTTCCACAATCCCAAAGTACCCCGTTTGAATCGCGCTCGTATGACGTACGAAGAGTCAAAACGGCTTATCAAAGCCAGATATATGACCAAATGGGAAACCGAACATACTGGTTACACCAAAAACGATGCCTATTACCAGTTGAACAGAAGAGAGCAGGTCGTTGTCTTCAGACTTCGCACTGGCCACAATAGACTAAGGTACCACCTATTCAACAAATTAAAGATAGGTGGTACCGACGAATGCCCGTGCGGTACCGGTAAAATGACCACTTAACATCTGCTGCAGAACTGCCTGACATACGAGGATCAGAGAGAGCAGATGTGGCCATCACCAGTGGAACTGCAAGACAAGCCATATGGCAGTGTCGACAGCCTCAGGATGACCGCCTCTTTTTTCGAAAAATTATTGGTTACTGTCTGACTGCGTACGAAGAAGAAGAAGAAGAAGAATCACGCTCTTGTCCAGTTTGGCAGAGAAGGTTTTTTTTCTGCTTCTACCGTACTGCACACTTTACCAAGAAACGTATACCCGTCAAGTAGCGACGTTCTGTAAAGGATAAGATATTTACTTTTTACCATGGCATGCGAAGACTGGTCTCGTTGGACTACACGGTTGTCTGGCCCAACGGGTAGAAGGGCGATTCACATCATAGGATACTGTGAGATACCTAGCAAGCCCTGGACACACACATTATCTAGCGGTCTAGACGTTGTCCTGTCACTTGTTTAAGACAGTTGTGGGACGAGAAAATAAGGTTGCTGATCTCTTCAGCACTTTAATCCAAGTACAGCGCTAGCTAATGCGTTAGACAATCTACAAACACACACAGGTTAGGTCATCTCGTAACCGGCGAGGTCGTTGGGGCATACATGAAGACATCCCCACAAACCTATGTCACCCTTCTCTGTCAGCGGCCGCTGTCAGTGCTGTCTCTGGTCGGAGATTGGTCTATTTTTTTAATTTTGTCCTCCCACCTCTTTTTGGGACGACCTCTTCGTCATCCGCCTTGCAACTTTCCGTGGAGGATTGTAATTGCAAGACCGTTTGATCTCGATTTTTGGCCGTACCAAGGGAGTTTCCTTCTTTTGACAGTTGCCTGGAGGTTTTAAACAGCCCCTATTTGTGTTGAACTTCTTTCTCGTATTTCCTCATTTGTAACATGGTCTTTGTACGTGACGTTTAGAAAATGTAAATGCGTATGTCTTCCTACTTAGGTCAGACAATCAACAACAACCACAGCATTGATCAGGAGATCTCACTCAGGAAAGCAGCAGGTTGGCTCTGCTTCAACCGCATTAAACAGATGCTGCAGAACTTGAAGAACTTCAAGGTTGGAGCTCTCACCTTCAATAGCAGTGGTACATGAGTGTGTGGTTTGGAGTCTACGCAAGTCAGACGAAGAGGAGCTCTGAATTATCGAAGGAGCAACTGAACGTGTCCTAAATATATCCGCCCTAAGAGACGATCTTCGAAATACTGACATCAGCGACCAAACTGAGTTCCGGGATGTCGTCAACTCTGCATCAATACGAAAGTACAGATGGGCCGACCTTATGATCCGCATGACTGACGATAGATGGACGACGATGGTGTCTTTTTGGTGGTCATACAATTACAACCGCCCACGCGGCTGCGTGTCGACGAAATGGAGAGATGAACGGCAACACGCCTTGGGACCGTCATGGTACTTCAAGGTGAAGGACATGCACAGATTCAAGAAGCTTTTGGCTACCTGGCATCAGACAACCTTGCCTGAATTAATACCCGGATTCAAGTAAGGATTTGAAATCAATTCTGGCTTTATTGATGTTGTCGTTAACATCTAGGTTTGTTTCTCTGTATTTATGAACGTTGGTTCCCAAATAGTTAAAATTGTGCACTTCTTCAATTGTCTGTTCATTAATATATGTGAGATCTCTTTGCTGCATTGTATTATCATTTCCTTTGTTGTGCTAACACTTTTCTCCAATCCCACCTTTGCTGCCTGATATGTTAGGATGTGTATCTTTCCGTGCATGACCTGCTGTTTATGCGACAACATGCATATATTATTTGCGAAACCGAGGTCTTACAGCTGCTCATCAAATGTCTATTGTATTCCTGTTTTCTTCCCTCTGTTGTCTGTCGCATCACCTATTGCATGGCAATAATAAGCATCCCTGTCCGACACCAGCTTGAACTGTAAATAGATCTGACAATTTACCTTCGTGGATTATTCTACATGTGGGCTATACATAGAAATCTTATATAATTCTTATAAATGTATCTAGTATTCAATAATTTATCGTTATTTTCCAAATTACTGTTGGATCTGAATTATCAAACACTTTTTAAAATATATAAAGTTCATATATAGGAGAATTGTCACTATCTAGATTGTTCTATGATAATTCTGTGCTTTGCTAATTTATTTGTACAATAACTTTCTGCTTGTGTTTCTCTCAGTTTTCCACTAATGCACCACTTATACAATCTTGAAGTATCCTGATCAGGATTTTTCATCTTACTGCCAGGTGCAACATACCGATCAAGAAACCATTGCACATCTACTGCGCACCTGGATAATGGATGCACACAAGGTAGGGACCGCTACTATAATCCACGAAGTAGTCAGTCTGCTGAAAATCATAACATTGCACTCCAGCCATGTGGACAGGTTCAAGTGTTTCCGCGACCCTGCATATAAGCCAGGCCACTACAGCTCTTTATTTTGAGTGGTGCCAGGGTAGCGAAGAATTGAAACACTTACATATCAAATAAGTCTTGAAAGTCAACTAAACAGAGCTGTGCTTGGG
Source organism: Ariolimax columbianus (assembly GCA_036924085.1). Classification (NCBI taxonomy): domain Eukaryota; kingdom Metazoa; phylum Mollusca; class Gastropoda; order Stylommatophora; family Arionidae; genus Ariolimax; species Ariolimax columbianus. The sequence goes on from JAVGWX010000001.1 coordinate 55,627,745, forward strand.
GATAGTAACCTAATCAAACAAAATAATTGAAATGAAACTGCGGTTGCAAATGATCTGATACAGACTTCTCGTAACGGCGACCATATGTTTGACATCGAGTCAACACCAAGTCAGATGATCCTTACAGATTGCTACCAGACAGACGTTCGATAAGAGCGTGCGCCTGATACAAGTAGTTTCAAAAAGTAGCATGTATATGCAACCTTTTACCGTTACTTAATGGGGAGGAAGACTAACGTCTGGTCAGGCAAAATATACTGATCAGACATGCTAGTCAGGGTCAGACAAAATATACTGATCAGACAAACTAGTCAGGGTCAGACGAAACATACTGAACAGACGTGTTAGTCAGGGACAAACAAAACATACTGAACAGACATGTTAGTCAGGGTCAAACAAAACATACTGAACAGACATGTTAGTCAGGGTCAAACAAAATATACTGATCAGATATGCTAGTCAGGGTCAGACAAAACCTACTGGCCAAGAATTTCATCTCGGCTTCCTAGTAGTCATCCCTGGAGACATGCTGTTTTCATGACAGTTTGGCTAATGAGGTGAGGGATCGACGTGATCGCCGTAGTAGTGAGCGACACGCAGATGAAGCTAAGCTTCCTCCGACTGGAGGACACCGGTCCACCTTCAACAGCAAGCTCAGGATGTGAGGAAAGCTACTGCAACACGCCACTTAACGTCCTTTTCAGAGCGCACTAAAGAATAACCTACTCATTGTGCGTATTAGAAAACAAACAAACAAAAACAACAACAACAACAACCGGTACTTAATAACTCAAGTCCCGATATCACCAACAGGACTCCGCCAGTCGTTGAATAAGACGTAGTTTGCCAAAACAAAAAGAACTAAACAGAGTAACAAGTAAAAGATAATGTAAATAAGAAAAGCAAGCAGGTCAGAAAATATAAATGGTAAAACATGAAATAATCACAACATTTAGGTTGTGACAAAAAAGAGAGAAGTGTACAACAATTCTAACAGAGCAGCATGGGTTGGTGAGCAGACGTACGTCCAGTCAGGTAAAACGTACTGATCAGACTATGTTAGTCAAGATCCTGTGAAACATACTGATCAATACATATCTCCCTTCCAAGCATTTCAGTTTTTCCTATCAGTCTGGCTAACGGGGGAGGGTGGTGTCGGCACTGGGATCTGCATTGTAGTGGATCTATTGCGGAGCCACTAGAACCATGAGAATCCAGTCCTTCTGCTCGTTCGTCACTGTAGGAGAGCCACTGTAACATATCACAAAAGAGTCCCCAAGAGTAACTAACTCAAGTAGGAGTAGCATTAACAACAGCAGCAATAACACCACATGATCTCAGTGTGTCAAAACCAGAGGGTCGATAAACTGAGGTTAATATTCGATCCGCTTTAAAAAATACCCATCTGACTGCATATCGATGAATGAACACTTCCCATTGTTTTTATATGGAAAAACGAAAGCAAATATTCATTTATTCCTTCTCCATTTCCTACTCTTTTATTAAACTATATGAATTATTCAATACAACTCATCAACACCGTTATTTGATATCAGATAGTGTGTACCATTGTCCTGGCACGCCCTTTGTCGCGTTTAAATATATACACTTGTTAGCGGACATTTTATTTTGTGGTGGATTGTTGGCAATGCAGGATTTCAACAGGAGGAGGCCATAACCTGTTGAATGTTTTCAAAATCATTAACAGAGACAATCAACAAAAGTATATTCTGAGTTTTTTTAAAAAGTGAAGCCCTAAGCTGTAGCTTGTCTATCATATTCATAAATCAGGTCCTTGTTGAATACACACGTTTGTATTCTTATCCGCACAAAACAGCAGACATTTATTTATATGGTAAAGATAAAAGTAGTCTCATAGCGGAAGCTGATGTTAGACTAGACCTCAGTTTGTTATGAGCTGGGGTGGCCAATTCCCTTCCTAACAGACAAATGCAAACAAACGCAGACTGTTTCCTGACATTTATACGCCTGATCTTACCCGGCCGAAGACGTGAATCTCACTGTGCCATCAATAATTGATTTGGCTTTGGTGTCAGGCAGAAAATATAAGCGTGACTTATCTTGTAGACAACACCCACCCATTCCCCTGGAGGTCTGCTCATAAGGATTGTGTTCCAAAGCTTCACTAGTTTATCCCCTCACTCCACACGCGCCAGAACGCCTCAAAACTAAATTTTTCTCTTATTGTTCCAGCGTCATCATACGTTTACCTCAAAATACTATTTGCTTCTCTTTTTCTCTCTTCTTACCAGGAGCAGGCCGTTAACCGTTACCCATTTGTATTTGTCTTTACGACATGCTAGGTGGGGCATTATTGCCCCACTCGTTGTTTACCCCAGGATTTTCACAGTTGATGTCCTTCAGATCATAACTCTCAGTGAGGTTTTCATGGTATATGTTGTTGTTTTAAATGCCCACAGTGAGTAGGTCTACTTTTTTGTGTGCTACTAAAATGGAGGTTAGGTGACGGGTTGCAGCAGCTTTCCTGCTGATGACGGTGGACTGGGGCCCTCCAGACGGTTGTGCTATGCTAGGCTTCATCTGCGTGTCGCTCACTACTACTCGAATCATATCGATCCTTCACCTTGTTAGCCTGGATGCCATGAAAACAGCCCGTTTCCAGGAAGGGCTACGAGGAAGCCGAGGTGAGGGTTTTTGCCAGCATATTTTGCTGACCCTGACTAACATGTCTGATCAGTATATTTCACCTCACCAGACGTTAGTCTTCCTCCCTTTACATGGTAGTAAGTGTGACAAAAACGAAAATATGGTCACTGCGACATTCGGAGAAAATGCACGAGGCGACTAATAGTCTTGTCAAAATCCTATAGCATAGAATGCTCTCCAACCCATGAGATTGTGCACGTCTGTCACACACACCGGTCAAAAACACGTATGTAATATATGTCTTCCATAGTTGAAAGTTAGCTCTTGTAACAGTTCCAAAATATGATATAGAAATAGTATAGCGAGATATACATTTTCCCAAAGGAATCAGAAGAAGTATATACCCTGACATAAACGAGATTCATAAAGACCATATTTATGTTCTATAAAATATCCATCCAGTGGCTATTAAATAACATTCTTGGATAGAACCTTCCGTATTATTTACAGTTGCCTTACTATCCATGTGGATGACTTACTATCCATGTGGATGACACGAAACCGAGGCCAACAATATCACCTTTCAATAACTTCGGATGACGAAGGGGATACAACTCAGACAACATATTTGTGAGCAACAAGATAATACATTAAGTGACCAATCTGCAGAGGAGATTATACGCAACACAGGGTCATCTTGTGAAGCGATACAGCAGTTGAGAAACCAGAGAATAAACCGGGGATGTGTGTGTGTATGTGCACACAAAAAAATAATGTAAACAAACAGGATATTCGCAATTAAACGGTTAAAAGTGTTTGTCAGTGTTGCTAAAACAATTGTTAATGAAGCACAAAGTAATTGTACTATCCAGATTGCAACTGAAGCATATATGAAAGGTGGGGGGGGGATTGTGGTGGGGGAGATGCCGTGAGCTGACAGTCTAGTAACCACAGACAACGCAGCAACTGCAATAGGGTGCTCGCATGGTTTAGCCTGTAGCAAAATTGCATGATCAATTGAGTTTCGTTAAAGTGTGCTCACGATGGTACCCTGACAACTGACTATCTATTTATCTATATCTATCTTCAGTCCACTTATTTCGTTAGACGTCGAGGAGAGGTGCGACTTCATTTGTTCCATATTTTTTGGCAGGTGAAAATCTACTGCTGACTTGCCAGGTAAATTCCAGCATCTGTTAGCCCCTGGAATATACGATCGTCTATTTTTTAGACTGATGGAGGTGAAAGTGTAAATTAGAGCAAGGTAGACCCGCAACCTGTTAGGCGCCATCTAAGCAGCTCCGCTAACCCCATAACCAAGACATATCGTTATGACCACACAGTCTCATTTTTTGGCGACATATTTTCTGTGGGGCGGGAATCCCTATAATCATTTGACAATTGCGTAACGAATACAAAATAAACTGAATGGACCTATCTTTGCAGCATTTCTGATGAAGGAGAATACACGATCAACCTGATTTATACTGGGAAACAAATAATGGGCTCATCACTACCAACCCGAGTGAAAGGAAGTTTTAGTGGAATGGAAACATCTTTCTGTCAAGAGTTTTACGGTTACATATCACCAGTAAAGGTTATGTTTGCAATTTTTTTGGTTGGAATTCTCACAGAGTGTTGTTGCCCAATTACCAAAACAAAAGTGATGATGTGAATGATGTAACGTGCTGTGAAGTTCTGTTCATGCTTTGGGATGTAATTAGAAGAGAAGGTTCAGGCCTGCTGACTATAGGAGAACTTCACCATCATGACAGTGTCAGATCACATCCGACTCGATTAAAACAGGAGAAAATTGGCAACTAGGTTTTCGAATTCTGGAACATCCATCTAACAGTCCCCGACCTAGCCCCCAGCGATTTCCACTTGTCTAATGTACTAAAGTCCACCTTGATGGGAGCGATTTCTAGAATGATGAACAGACTTAAGGTCAAGGGACAATGTGGCAGAGACAGCAACACCGAAGACTTCACTTCTGCAGCTTTTGGTTCACTGATAAAGCGATGGGATAATCGTATCACTGTTGGTGGAAATTATTTTGAGAAATAAGCCGAATTTAATTGTAATAATGAAAAGATTTTAAGTTCGTATCTTATTTAGTTTTTGTGTGTGGAAATATCCATTTGTGACCTGTTTAATGACTTTTCCTCGTAGTTGGTTATTAACGTTCATATATTTTAGGTAAGGCTAAGGTAGACCAAAAGCAAACACTGCCGTCACGGATGAAGAGTTATATGCTTCATTGTACTTGCCCCATATATTTTGTGAGATAGGGCGAGATTATTCTTTCATTACCGTCTTACATTTCCTAACAGTAAAGTAAGTTTGCATCTGGGTGGACTGGATTGTTTCGATCCCCGTGTCTTTGTTCTGAGAAGAACATAAAATAACATGAACAAGAATTGCGTAGATACGGCAACAGAGCATAAAATATAACGAAATAAACGTTACAACCCAATTTCATTCACCAGAAAGGAAAAAAAAATACAAATGAAAACCTCTAAAACATCATCAGTGCAAATGTGTACTTATATCAGTCCGGTTACGTGGATAATGAGAAGTATAAGGAAGGCTTTGTGATAAGCCGGAGTTCTACCACTCTGCTATTACGACGCCCAGGGAGTGTGAAAGTACTCTGATGTACCAAGAAAGGCAGGGCACCTCCGCGCTAACACATGAATTAAGTAGACGGAGTTTATCCAACAGGGAACGTACACAAGATGAATACAGCGTGATGCCATGCGTTATCTTCAGGATGAGATCGATGGTTCTGTGATTGACGTGTGAACTTAATTACGCTGGACGTGACAAAGTCCACCGGCATATTCTCCTAGCTTAGTTCGGTCTAATTAACAGTCACCTATTGATGTCACACCAGTGGTGCCCAGGCTGAAAAGAATAGTGTCACAGTAACATTCCAAGCGTGTCGTAAAAGACGACTACAGAGGGATGTGTATGTAGAAAGCAATCATTGCTTTTCAAACATACATGCCAATGCAGAGTCTGTACTCTTAACTTGGAGTATAAAGGCCGCACTACAATTGTCCTGCTTTAGGAAAACTGCTTTGTGTACTTATATAGGGGTAGTTTCTGGAAGGGGAAGGTGAATCATCATTTATTGATGTACTCTCTAGCAAAGGATTGATGTACTCTCTAGCAAAGGATTGATGTACTCTCTAGCAAAGGATTGATGAACTCTCTAGCAGATGATTGATGTACTCTCTAGCAAAGGATTGATGTACTCTCTAGCAAAGGATTGATGTACTCTCTAGCAAAGAATTGATGAACTCTCTAGCTAATGATTGATGTACTCTCTAGCAAAGGATTGACGTACTCTCTAGCAAATGATTGATGTACTCTTTAGCAAATGATTGATGTACTCTTTAGCAAATGATTTATGTACTCTCTAGCAAAGAAGGAAACATGTTGTTTAACTGGCGGTCTGGCTACGATATGAGGAATTGACATGATACCCGTCGTAGTGAGCATCACGTAGATTAAGTCAAGCAAAGCAGAACCCCGGTTCACCTTCTTCAGCACGTATGGGATGTAAGGAAAGCTATTGCAACCTCCACCTAACGCCCTTTTCAGGGCACACACAAGAGTAGTCTTAATCATCGGTGATAACCAACAGCAACAATTGTCGATCCCGATTCTCTCAGCTGGATGCAGCATGATTTCCGAGTAGCTACTTGGAAACGGAATAAGTCGTTGACAATTATGGTTCACTAGCCCTCACGCAAGCAATCAGCTATGAATCGCTGACTGCTGTCAACTTGTTCCCTGAGTCATCGGCTCCTGTTGCCGGATAGGACGTGCTAGAGACGTCATTATAATACATGTTAGCTTGTTGATGTTTTCTAAGCTGCTCTTGCTCAGTTCTTTACCCTGGATGTATTTTCTCTGGTATTTGGTTTACATTGGACTAAGGATGCACCGAATAACCTATTCGCATACATTTCGGTGCCGAAAAGTCTGCTTTATTAATTACTCTTATTTGGCCGAGCAGTAACGAGTAATGAGCACCATTATGTAGAAGGCCTGAGTGATAATTTTAGACACAAAAAGTTGGAATATTTTCAATGTCAATTCGCGTTGTGACATTAGTGAAGCATTTTAAACAACTCATACACATATAGAGGATATCCAGCTGATAACGAAGGAAGAGGTAATTGCAGCGGTAAAGACATTGAGAAGAGGGAAGGCAGCCGGCGTGAACAATATACCAGTAGAGCTCTTACAAGCAGGTGGAGAGGTAGTGGTGGAAGGCCTGACACACATCTGTCACAAAATATGGGCGACAGGAAACTGGCCGGACTTATGGACGAAATCAATAGTTATACCGCTACATAAGTCTGGAAACCTAAAGCTGTGCCAAAATTACAGAACAATTTGCCTCATTAGCCACCATAGAAAGGTCATGCTTAAATTAATCCTCGACCGATTGAAACCCCAAGCAGCGAACATTATTGCCGAAGAGCAAGCAGGGTTCAGACAGGGAAGAAGCACTACAGAACATATATTTAATTTACGGCTGCTAAGCGAGAAATATCTAGAACAGCAACAAACACTATATCATGTGTTTGTGGATTTTAAGAAGGCGTTTGATAGGGTATGGCATAAAGCGCTTTGGGCAACCATGAGGATGTATAATATCAATGGACATATTATAACGGTCCTTGAACACCTGTATAACAAGGCGTCTAGTGCAGTTCTTGTGAATGGGAGACGAGGAGACTGGTTTTGCACATCAGTTGGTGTGAGACAGGGGTGTACACTCTCTCCAACTCTTTTCAATATATTCCTGGAAGGAATTATGAGTGAGGCACTAGGAGGTCACCTTGGTACTGTCAAGATAGGGGGCCGAACGATTACCAACCTTCGTTTTGCAGATGATATTGACGGATTGGCGGGTTCAGAAGCAGAACTCCAGGAATGGGTCAGAAGGCTCGATGAAACAGCTCTTGACTATGGTATGGAGATAAATGCTGGAAAGACAAAACTAATGACAAACAACGCTACGGGCTTCAACAGCAAGATAAAAGCTAACGGTCAAGAACTCGAAGTAGTTGACCGTTTTAAATATCTTGGGTCGATTGTCAGTGATGAAGGATCAAAATGTGAAGTATTGGCCAAAATAGCACAGACAATAGCGGCGCTTGCACGGCTTAACAAAATCTGGCAAGATAAACGATTAGCACTACTCGCGAAAATCAGATTAATGCGTACACTGGTCCTGTCAATATTTCTCCATGCGTGTGAGACATGGACAGTTACAGCTGACCTTCAACGCAGGATACAGGCCTTGGAGATGAGATGTTTCCGAAAACTTTTAAACGTCACATACAAAGATCGAGTTACAAACGTGGAAATCCGAAATAGAATTACAACAGCAATAGGGCCTTTCGAAGATCTCTTGGCAACTGTCAAAAGAAAGAAACTCACTTGGTTCGGTCACATATCGAGATCAAATGGTCTTGCAAACACAATCCCCCACGGGAAGGTGCATGGCAGACGACGAAGAGGCCGGCCCAAAAAGAGATGGGAGGACAACATAAAAGAATGGACCAGTCTCCGACCAAAAGAGTCATAGGCAGCGGCATCTGACAGAGAGGGATGGCGTGGAGTTGTGGGGATGTCTTCATGTTTGCCCCAAGGACCTCACCGGTTACGGGATGACCTGACCTGACCTGACCTAATGGTGTCACCAGCAATTTAATGCATCGTGCTTTATATGGGGAAGAACATATGCATTGCTTGAATAAAAAGTCGGTTGCGGAAATTATATCAGCTTGGCAAACACAGGATTTCTGGTCTGTTTCATCATACAGTGTGTGTGTAGATTCTGCAGCATTTGATCACGGATTAAACTTTATTTCTTAACTAAAGTATAACAAATTAAGATAGACTGCGGAAATATGACAGCTGTATCGTCACTGTGCCAATCTCAATACATCAGCACTCGTCAAGACAACGACATGCAAGTGAAATATGAATAAAACAATTATTTTGTTTTTGTCCTTTGTTGACTCAATCCGAAGTATAGGCCAGCACTAACAAAAATCCCCTATAGGATGTCGACCCAAAATGCTTTGGGTGCTTATATAGTGATAGTTTTGGAAGAAATTTATTTGACACGATGTAGTCGCTAAGACTATGCACAACTCTCTTTTTACGGTATACTTGGAGGTGCATCTATCATATTATATTCCGTGGCGAAGTGGTTAAGCCGTCGGCCTCGTAATCAGGTGGTGTGAGTTCAACTCCGGACTCCGCCGTCTTTTTCACGGGTGCTTGATGCGGAGTCCACTGCATTTCGTAGCCCCCCCCCCCTCCCCCCTAGGCGTCTTGTCCTTGACTTGCCACTGGGGTCGAGCGGCACGAGACGAGAGAATGAGGATTAAAAGTAGCGCAGTTAATCCTTACTAAAAATAGCGCTAGCAAAATAAATTTTGCCATCATCGTCTACGATGGACGGCGGCCTTTGCCTTTGCTTTGCATCTATCATATTATTTCCTCCCAAGTAAGGGGCCCCTGAATTCTCTCGGAGAGCTGTGTGTACTTAAAGGCATTTATCCAATGTTTTGGTGAAGGAAAACTGACCGAATTCCTGTTCTTGCCTCGAACAAGCGTCCCAAGTGAACATCTGTTCAGCATTGTCGACATCTCAGACAGAAGTTGCCATCTTTTGACATAGAATGTTGATAGACTCATTTTGCTTGTTTCTCGCAGCAGCTACGTCTTGGGGGTTTTATTTTATCTTTAGCGTTTAGAGATTAGTTTGCGGCTGTGAAATGTCAAGTGCTTGTGTTCATTACTTAAAATTATAGGAAGTGTTTGTAGACGTAGTGAATGTAAGTTAATATGATAGTCGTTTCCTAACGGTATTCGTATTCGACCAAATAGTTAAACGTCTCTACTCCTTTTCGACCAAATTGTTAAACGTATATATTAGTATTTGACCAAATAATAAGAGTCCACATTACGTTGCATCCCTGCGTATTCCATCGCGCGGAGTCCTGGAAAGAATGGACACGGATCCTTCTAGTTACAATGCAATGCTTCCAGCAAACTGATAACGACGTGGATCACTTATCTTAACGTAAGGACGGGTCATCAGCTCCCGTCTTCACTGTCTTACCTTCACTAACAGTAATTTAGTTTACCCATTGCCTGTTGGCTAGACTAGGTTGCGTGGATACCGTGGATAGAACTTAGTAGCTTTGCTTCGAGAGGCAAGAACATTAACCAGCTTACTACTACTAAGATTTCAATAATTAGTAAGAAATGGAAAATACGACAGGTTTTTCAAATGCAATGTTGAGAGAAGGAAGAGTTGACACAAGCACGTGGTACCTCACACGCCATAAGCCAAGTCCATGAATTCTCTACGTGGGTTTGAGGCTCCTTAATTAGTAAGAAACGACTAATGACGGTTGTGCGTTAGACTTGCTACTCCATCCTGTAGAAACTATATTGCCCATTAAGGGCAACATGATATAGACAGATCAAAATTCAATGATTCGGAATGTTGAAGGCATATGGTTCACAGGGGGCGTGAAAGATGTTGACTGATTAACTGAATAGGACCAATCAGCTTATTAGTACCGATAGTAGAAATAAAAGGCTCTTTGCAAAAATCCCCGCATGTTGTAAACGTAGGCTTAAAAAGGTTGTGCATCGCGTAGCACTCTCATCGTGTATAACCACTGTATAAGCCATTGTGTGTGCTTAGAGACGAAGTAGTGAATGTACACTTTGCGTAGATGCAAAAAACAAATAAACACACTCACATACGAAAGAAGACGATATTAACCAACCCATACAAAATGACGGCCATAAAATACGAAAAAGTAAACTGAGCAAGCACATGTATCCTTGGACATGGCCTACAGGATTCATGCAATGAGATCAACCGTAGTTGTAACCCTATGCTTCAGCTGGGGCGTGAAACGGACAAGAAGATGAAAGTGTATGATACTTCACACACAATAAATCGTACAGTTTCCGTGTCGATATAAATATCAATAAGTCCTGATACGTAAAAGAATTACATCAAAATAGTTGTCCATCAAAATAAGTGAATGGTTATATACTGCTGTTAATCAATCAATCAATCAATCAATAAACCATTAGGGTCGTCGGGGTGCCGTCGTGAAAACATCAACACACAAAGTCCCCCATAGTACTCTGTCCTCAGCCCTGCGAATGACTTTGGATAAATCATGTCCTGTACATTCTTTGCTTTACTTTACTTTACATTCTTTGATGTTATAAACATATGACTTTCTTTGTCCTCTTCGCTCCCTTCCGTCCTAAAAATGTTCCCTGCAATATTAATTTTGAGATGGATTCATATCTCGTGACATGCCCAAATCATGCCAGTTTTCGACGTTTCACTACTGACAGAAGTGGTTCCCACTGACCTGCCAGGGAATGTATTTTATCTCTCACGTGTTCATTTGTTTTATGATCTTTATCAGCGATGCGCAACATTCTCGTGTACCATTTATTTAAAAAAACCCTATGTAGTTCTGTCCATAACATCAGTTTACGTCCAGCTCTCATTTAGGTACAAAAGAATAGACAGCCCTTATATACTGCTGAGGTAGTCGATGGACCAGTGCTAGTTTGTGAGATTTCTCTGTTCGGATAATCAGTAACAGGGCGACTAAGCAGATGATAATAACGTTCAACGTGAGAACCAGAGTTACAAGCATATATCCGACGCACGCAGAAGTCACGACCTCATCCGTAGGATACGCCTGGTGGCTTCATCCATGCACTCTCTTCGCAGAGTCTAGTCCAAGCGGAGGATTACCCTGGAGACCATTCCCCGTATGTAGATCTCCTGTGTCATTCAATCCTAATGTACTGTTTCGAGATCTGTACACTCTTGCAGTGGGACCGGCGGCCTCTATAGGCTGCCAACCTACGCAACCAACTGCTTTACTCGGGATCTGCTGGCACGATCTGATTCACAACAGTGAAGTAGTCCACAGTTCTCAGCTCGGATGCATTGCCTCGGCGATAAACCAAATTTGCCTTTCCGTCTTCGATTACGTGGCTCGCCTCAGCCAGGAAATCCTGGACAACGAGATGATCCCGCTGGACTTGTGAGAGAGGAGTGGAAGAGGCCCTGCTCATTCTGGAGTCGTCCCATGAGGCTGAAACAGGTCTAAACTACAGATGGCCATGGTCCTGGTCGCCTAATCGCATTACAATTACTATTATTATTATGAGAGTGGAGTTTGGACCAATTACTGTAGCTCAGAACTGACTTTCTGAGACATTCATTAGGCGGTAATGGTGTCGGACTATTCCGTAAGTTTAGAATGGATTGTTACAGTAAAGAGCGCATAGGATACATAGAGGCCTTAAAAATTGTGGATTTGTGTGTGCGTTTATTGAGGGCGTTGGGCTTTGCTAAAGATAACACAGTGAAATGAATCAATGATCCACGTAGCGAAGACTGCGATTGCTTGGCCATGTTCGTCGCATGGGAGATGGCCACACCCCCAAAATGGTCTCTGTGGACAGTCGGCGGATGACAAAAGAATAGCCGTCCACAGCTGAGGTTCAAAAAGGTGCGCGCATGGAAGTTCTGGAAGTGGGTCTTATATTCTTGGAAGACGAAGCTTCAGACCAATGTACCCTGAAGAGCAACTTCAGACCGGGTGAAAAGAAGCTCTGTAACACGGAGAAGTGAGACGACATCGCCGAAAAAAAACAACAACAAAAAACCCAGAAGATTTACAACTCTGAAATCGCATAATTCTCTTAAAGTCGTGACTAAAATGCTATCGTGTTAAAATGATAACACTTCAATAGATAAAGCAGTACTACATAGATTGTGGTGGTTTGTGGTAAAAAAGTATCTCAAGAATGGAGCAGCGATACTGAGAAGAGATTGGAACGTATGTACAACCATCGTGTTATAACAACCCTCAGTAACACACGGTAAAAGACAGATCACCTGTGGAATTCCCGTAGTCCCGTTATGTCGATCCTGCTTAGAAAAAACATAACAAAGGGTCAGCTAAGTGCAAACAAGAGGGTACTTAGTACGAATAAGTGGATTAGTACGCATCGATGAGCCGGTGATAAGCGCTGCCGTGAACATCAAAGGTATGAACTACGACTAGTGAAAGGATTTAATATAACTAGCATTGAACCTTAACAAATACCACAAAGTAGATTACGTAAAAAGGCGTTCACATCTGCCGACAGTTAAAAATGGCAACATCTTTTACACGCTTTTGAGATCATAAGCCCTAACAAGTTTGTCGATTACCCTATAGAAACCCATGACGTGTTGATAACAAACCACTTAATCTACAGTTGACCTTTCCAAAACATGAAAACCACAGTTCAACAAAAACATATCATCTGATGAAAACGCTGTCGCAGCTGCTCGAATTTTGAAGAATTCGATATTTCTTCATTGGTCGGCCTCCTTGCATGTATTTTCGACTTTTGTTTTTAGATTTTAAAATAGTTAAATATTTTATTCATCGTTATGCTTCACAAATAGCTCCCACGTGATCTAACATATTGCTTTAACCAACAATGTTCTCTCTTGACAAGAATCTTCCCTCCCATTTTTATCCTTCGTACTTGTCTACATATTTTTAATTATAATACTGTCAGAAATTATACGTTGTCATTGCACGTGTAGTTGGTCTTCCGTTTGTTCGTTTCTTTCCCAGTGTTAAGAGTTGTGAGATCAGTGCGTCTTTTTCTAGAAAAAATTGCGTATAGTATGTTTTATTTTCCATGATTCCTGCATCACTGATTAATGCAAAGAAGTAATATTATAACTAAATGTAATCAATAATTAAAAAAAACAGTATTGCATTTATAAAAACGCGTAAGATAAGGTATTTGATTGAGTATCAGCAGACAAAACCCCAAAACTATAAGACGATTTAGAAACGGTATTAGTTAGTTGCCCATCCCAAGCGATAATGGCGACATCATCAAAGGGTTTTGTCTTGATGATGTAACTTGCGCTGTATTTGGATGACAGTGAGGAAGACACTGCGCTGGTCACCAACCTAGCTCTCTGATCCCTAGCTGTCTAGGTCCAAGACATAAGTTAAGACAACTGGAGACAACTCATGATGGATTCACTCTGGTCCCACCTTCCTTGAGACCAGGTGTCACTTGAAACCTGTGGGATTAGATTACGCACTGTTTAAGTTTATCACTGACAGCCGAGTGCCTTACCTCTCAACAACATTTCTCACCGTGTGAGCGATGTCTCATGGACATGTTGCTAACCAGAAAAGGCCCAATCTCTTCAAGGCGATGTGTTAGTGCATTGTTATTGATTTGCAAATAGCCGAAACCATGTCAAAATAATTGAAAGAAAAAACACTACAAATTGAACGAAACTAACTAATCCAAATGGAAAGCCACAACACGTTTCCACAAACAAAAGTGTAGGAAGTCAACTAGTGTTGTTGTTGTTTAGAATGCCCATAATGAGTAGGTTGCTCTTATGTGCGCCATGAAAAGGGCGTTAAATGACGGGTTGCAGTAGCTTTCCTCACATCTCGAGCGTGCTAATGAAGGTAGACCGGGGTCCTCCAGGCGGTTGTGCTATTCCTGGCTTCATCTGCGTGTCGCTCATTACTATGGATAATACGTCGAACCTCACCTTATTAGCCAGACTGTTGTCCTCGACAACAGCCTGTTTCCAGGACGATCAGGACAACAGCCTGTTTCATGGACCATCAACGAGGAGGTCATGTGAGGGTTTTGGCCAGTATATTTCTCCTGACCCTGGTTAACATTCTCTGATCAGTGTGTTTTGCCAGACCAGATGTTAGCCTCATCGTCCCTATCAACTAGTCTGAATTCCAGTAAAATCCGTGGCCTGGCCACATCAGCTATGGACTAAAACACGAGAACAAGAAAAGACCGCGGCCGGTTAGGCAAGATCTTGGTGCTCCAAATACAGGCGGGTGTACAGGACATGTTTGGTAACTTGCGAAATCGTTTCTGTCAAATAATACTTTTTCCGTGGTTTTTTGTGCGCGCTATATGCTTCTGATTAAATGTATGCCAAAGGTAGTCGTCCTCTCGAAGCAAGCATTGCTTTTACGGATGAATTGTTAAAGGCTACGTTGTACCAAGCAACAAATAAATCCTAGGCGTTGCAGCACTGAAGGTAAAACGTTGATAATAACAATCAAAAGTATGGTTCAGTTACCGTATCGAAAAAAACAAACAAACGAAACCAACGTTACGACAAGTTCTTCTTCAGGGACAAAGAGTAACACAATTGAAAATACCCAACGGTTTACAATAATCAATAAGATAGGCTTTAGAAATACAAAAATAATTTTGCAGCCATTAGCTAGAAGGAAGAGCGGCCATGTAATCGTGTGAAATAACCAGTGTGAGAGCTATGGCGCAGTAGACTAAATATATAATATTGAATACGAATATATATATATTGAATACAACCATTCGTGTACATACTCACATATATATATATATATATATATATATATATATGTATATATATATATATATATATAGAGAGAGAGAGAGAGCAAGAGAAAGCGAGAGAGAAAATTGCCTCAGCTCTGAGATGTGTAGATATATCTCCTGCTGATATGGAGTGATTTTCTATGTCGCGGTTTGAGGGTGTGACGTAGATTCCCATGTCTCCCCATTGTCTGCTAACGGAGGTCGATCCATTTGTGTGCACATGGTCCAGAAGTTGCTAGAGTACTGTTTCTTGAGATCCCATAGAACGTGGATTTTTTGTTCGGTTGCTGACTGCTCACTTTTTTCATTATCCGTGGAAGTTCCACAATTATTTTGGACCTGTTCTGGATCAGTTTCAACGGTTCTGGAATGAGTCTTTTTGTGGCCTTTGGCTTGATTTTCTCTATATTCGGCTTCCATGTGGGTCTCGAGTCAAATGTGACTACAAGAAATGTTAGTGTGTCTGACTTAGGTACCTGTTAGTTTCCTATCTTTATTTTTCGGAGTTACAGTTAATATAATGGTCGTTGTTCTGATACTTAGACAATGATCGTTTTAAGAGTGTACCCAACCAAATTGAAATTATAACGGTCTCCTGGGAAATCCCACGAACGTTTAAGTCACATGGAAAGTTCAAGACAATTTACACTTTTTTTTCGTTTTGTAGGTCAGATAAAGTTGACACGCCAGAACGGGACAATGATAAAAGACATGGAGCCAAATGAAAAGAATAAAGTAAACAAGTTCGGGGGGGGAGGGGGAGGGGGGGGGGATCAGGGTGTTCGAGATTAGACCACAAAATATAATTTCACCGAGCAGATAGTAGAGTAGCTAGAACATCAGCTAAACTCAGCAGTTAGAACAGATAGATAGGACAAGAACAACAGAAAAATCCCAGAAGCAGACTCTAGTCCCTGAGAGTGAAGATCTCGATCAAGCACTTGTCTAAGTGTTAAAACCTGCCAACCCAAAGCAGCACATGCAGGCATTTGACTGTGTATTTTGTCCTGGTACATGGTGGCTGAAACCTTGTCCCAAATGATGTTGAATCTAAAGGTCTGGAGTGGCTGTTGACTGCATATAATTCAGAAAGAGACATGTTTCCTTGAACATGAAACTATCGTCCCGAAAACCCGTCGTAACAAAAATGTTGCTTTTGACCTGACACCTACAGTATAAGAATCCCGCTGTAATTGTGGAAGAGTTCCTGACTTGAAGGGATAATCAGATGACCAAAACGCTGTAGTTGTCGCAGAGCTCCTGACTTGAAGACGAGATAGGAGAATGAGAAGGCCGAGACGCTACAGGACCAGGGAAGTGAGACACACGGCAACCAGGAGAGCGAAGGCCAGAAGATTGGCAGCGGACAAGAACCAGATAGCTAGCTAGTTAGTTGGTTTGTGTCAACTCTAGTTAGATAAGACTGTGTTAAAGTAGTAGGGACATTAGATAAGACTGATCTATGTGATAGGATCCGTGGGTTATTTAGTACAGGAGAAAGACGTTTGCTACTTACACGAACCTCTTGAAGGTCACTAGTTATAGTTGGTTTTTATTCACATACTGCTATAAATGTTATGATAGGATTTGTGTATATGAAATTAAATTTTCATTTGTTATTGCTACACAGTTTCAAATAATTGCTAAAGTGTTCTAATTTCGAGTTGTGAGTTAATGAGTGATAGTTGCTAGACAGAAAGTAAATAAGAGAGTAACCTGTTATAGATCATGTGGATGGTAAATTTCGCTTGGTGGATTTTCAGGTTCTGGCCTTCTCTCCAGACGGTATATATGAAAGAAGATGGCTAAAACTTTATATAGCGCAGAATAAATAACGAAACTTGCAGGTAAATTCATATTTAATCTCCAACACTACATTCGGATAGACGAACGAGCCTTTCTGTACGACATAGCGACCTTAAATCCTGGAACGAGCGAGCCATATTACGACCCCTGAATCGTCGTATGTTTCCTTCTGCGACTTTTAAGTCATTGAGTGCGTACACATACCACACATGAGCCACCAAGCTTGTCCTCATACGACCATTAAGCCATTAGAGTTGTACACTAGCGACCATTAACCCATCGCGTTTGTCCTTAGGTGATTATGGATCAGTTTGAATTGTGTTCTTACTAACCTTAGGGCAACGAGTTTGTCCTCGTACCACCTTATGGTCATTTTGCTTATCTTAATGAAATCCATGGGTGAAAATGATTGTCAAAATGTAATCCTTGAGTTATTATGATTGGCCTGTTTTAATCATTTGATTATTATTTTGAGTGTGATGTGTAACTCTATGCAGTAGAAAACAGCAGGGCGGAATCTAATGGTCAGAATTGCCTCGTGAGGACAATCCTATTTGGGAAAGCAATACATGAGGACAAGCTGGGCCGCCTAAAAATAGCATGAGAACAATTACAGTGGCCCAAGGGTCAGATAAGGATTAGCTCGTTTGCTCAAGGATCATATAAGGACAATCATAATAACTCAGAGATCACTTAAGGACAATCATAATAACTCAAAGATCACTTAAGGACAATCATAATAACTCAAAGATCACATAAAGACAATCATGATAATAATCAAAGGATAAAACCAGAACAATCATTGAAACCCAAGGATCACATAAGGACTCCACTAACAAGCTTACCAGAGTAGAGTTCTGGGAGGACTGTGTGTGATAGTGACAAGGATAGGACCATAGATACACTGATATTAAGCCGTAAAAGACAGTCGTCTTTTACTAACAGTGCAGCTTAAATCCACCAGTCTAGACTATTCTTCTTCTTCTTCTTCTTCGTTCGTTCTCAATCTCCCACTACCAAACCCTGAAAGGGCTTAAGTAGCAGAATGTAGTCCAGAGAACGGAATGCGTTGTGTCGTAGTTTACATCTTGGCTGCGATAATTGCACCTTTCGGTCCAACACATCCGACTTCAGCAAGCATTTTTTGAGTACCGGGTTAGCATTCCCTCTTCGATATCTTCTCCTTAGCCAGTCTGCCCTGCTGCAGCTTGTTATCCAGGATCACCACGTGGAGGTGTAGAAGGGTCTTGGCAGCTATGGTTCGCTGGCCCTGACGCTAGCAGTCAGCTATGGATCGCTGACCGCTGCAGCATCTTGATCCCGTCTAGACTATTCAACACCGCTGCAATTACCACAAGCCAACAGCTTATAAGCTGAATGGGGTATATAGTTTGAGGTATTCTTCTGGGGTAGAAAGAAAGCTCCTAGAAAACATTACCCGATGTGAGATTCATTGTTGTTTGATGCCCATAATGAGTAAGTTTACTCTTTTGTGCACTCTTAAAAGAACGTTAAGTGGCAAGTGGATCGCGGTCCATCAGGCAGTTCGCTATGCTTGGCTTCATCTACGTTCTTTCACTACTACGGGGATCACATCGATCCACATCTGGTCAACTAAGCTGCTTTGAAAACAGCTACAAGGAAGAGATACTGTAGACTGTGGTTGTGATTTTGGTTTATAACACAAATGTTTCATGTTCAAAATACATCGAGCTCAGTTTGACAGACCGTGCATATTGTGAATTTCCCCATAGTATGACCGCTATTAGTCGACCTAGCTGTAAATGGTTACCCGACGAAGTCAGAGGAAGCTACAGATTTTGTGCTCTGTTGTTGACACTTTTAACAAGGAAAGGGGCCGTGCACATGTGAGGGTGCACATGTGCAATGGAGTCGATTCTATGAACCATATTTACTTTTTAGTCCTAATGTGCGCCTCAGAGACGGGGGGTGTTTCCAAAGCGTGACGCGATCCGTCCACATTACAAAACGTGGTGCTCACTCATAAAGTCAAGACCTCATCTAAACTTGTCTCTAGCACTTCATCTCCAACACCAGTTAGGTATTGCAAATATTTCAGACAGTTCTTAGTCGACCTTTACTTCTACAGGGGCAGATGCCCAGTGTAGGTCCCAGCTCTGGGTATGAACTGGATCTAGTTGGGAGGAGGATTTCCTGCTTAGCGGGCTACGTTCGAGCAATTTATTGGGACAAGTGCCGCACAGAATGGTTAACCGATGTGTGAGTCAATCCTAATAGACATAAACTCTAGAGCAAAGTAGACCCGCAGCTTTTTAGGCACCATCAGTACTGCTCTAAACAAACCCCCTAACTATGGCCGATAGTATGCCATGTCACACAGTTAGTTACCTCTTACGACATGCTTTCTGTGGGGATGTTCTTGTCATTGTTACACACACAGATCCCGGCGGACCACTCGGACAGTTGACACCATAATGCAAATTCTCAGATAGCGGATTCCGGTAAAGGAGTCGGCTGTAACGGTGACTATATGACTCACAGCAAGGAGGCAAATTAATCAGTTTACCAAGCATGTCGCAAAATGCGACTAAAGCATGGGACTACGAACCTTATCATGTAAAAATCTTTGCTATTGAAACAACCACCGAAAATGTGGTCAGCTCTAGTGTTAGTCCTATGCTTTACTTGGAACAGAAAGCTAATTTGTCATTCTTTGGCTCTTTCCGTTTTGTCAGACGATAGTAATTTGTGCTTTGGAAAAAAGGGCAAAATTGTCATTACACATAATTGATATGTGAGTTCCTTGCTTTGGGTGTGGCGCTTTATTCACTGGAACACCTTTGTTTTTAATGCATATAAAATAAACATAGACTACTAACACACGTATGCAGAACTATAAATGCTCGACTTCCAACATGTTTTCCTTCCTGTCATGCCTTCGTGCAGCTTCCAACTTTATTTTGGTGAATATACGCATTGCTTGAGCCGGCTGATCATCGTTCTGTTACATCACCAAGTCAGCACGAGAAACGTGTCAGGCCAGGTAAACAGACTTAAAGCGCTAGTGGTCTTATACCACGATCGTTGCACTTCCGTTATCTTTCTCAGAAACGAGTACTGTATAAATCTTCTTGTATCTTTGATTAAGGAATGTTATGCGCAAAGGTTAACATATCGTGCACGCTTCTCATTATCTTTGCTATATACAGCTGACAACAACAGCAAATACACTTTATTGTCTTAAATAAACATTGCATTCCTCATCTGTCTCTTCATCCTAACGTGTAGGGAAAGCGGTATATTCACGTTTTTATTGGCTGTACAAAAAAACATAGAATGTGCTTCTAGAATTCGTCTGTGTGCTACCAAGGCTCGAAGGGCGAAATTAATAACAACTTTGTAACCTGATGTAATAGACCTCCAAAAATATATTTGTTTCCATTCTGGTTGACAAGTATCAGTTAATATTATGTAATACAGTTCGCTCAACAGCGATTCTTAAATTGTATAACGATCCTGGTTGATGGACACCATTCAGTTATATGTGATAGTAGTATCTTTAATTTCACTCTTACCCGAAACGATTCGTGACACATCTCTTGATCATTTAACTCCGCCTTTAAACTGAACATCAGATTCAAGTATCACTTTTTAAGATTTTAGACATATCAATTATAAGTTTAATAACATTATTTAAACACAACTAATATAATAAACCTAAAGCGATATTCTGTAGGTATATATACTTGAGATTTCGTGCATAACGTACAGATGTTACTCCCTGAACCTGCCCTAACCCAGGCCGTTAGATCTGATAAACAGGTTCATATTGTTGATAAAGGTAAAAGTGGGTCTCATGGCAACAATTGACGTCGGGGATGAAAATAACTCTTCATGGACTAAGCCTCAGCCTATGTAAGATCAGTTCCCTTCCTTGCTGTTTATACCTTCCCTAACCCATACGTCAGGTACGCATTTACAGCTGGGTCGACTGGAGGAGCGTCATACCAGGAACCAATCACGCCCGGATTTTTTTCTATCCGCTTGTGATTTCGAACCCTGGCGCGATGTAATCCCAGTGAAAGGAAGCCAGCTCTCTGTCAAGTAGACAGTACCTGACTTCAATCAGGATGTCTTTAGTCTGATCTAAATATCTTTTTTTTTCAGACTCCGTTATTAGTATCATTTATATGACTGGTTTTCACTATCTGATCATCATATCCGGTCTTACTATTATTCTTCCATTTGCGTCTTTCATCTATTTTGCTCAGCGTTTCTAATGTTACGCATAGCTTTTTGTTTTCTGCTTTCTTCTTATCAAATGTTTTCTTTGCTACTTCGTGTACGGCCTCTTTCAAATTCTGCAACAAGTACAATATATCTTCAGTGACTTATATTTTTTTCCCCTAAGGCATCTTTCGCTGATATTTGGAAGTTGACTCTTTATACCAACTCATTTAAATCACTTAAATTCCACTTTGCTAATTTGTATGATTTCCCTGGTTTCTTCACTCTTGGCATTTCGTAATAAGCATATTATGTTTATTATCAGCCTTCGCTCTAGGGTAGACAATACATAACACGCATTAAGGGAAATACAGGAACCTTACTCTGTCACATTGACCGGCATGTTGTAAGAGGCGAATAATGAGGGTTTCCTGTAGAAACTTTAGGCTACAAAAAGACAAAAAAACCTCAACACTCCGGGGTGGAAGAGTAGCAAATAAGACAAATGCAATTTTCAGAACTTCGGTAGGTCATAGGCAATTGGTGAGTTGAAGAACCTGTTCGAGCTTGTTTTAACACTGCTATCAGTCGTTCCATTTTTGACACTTATCACTGACGGATTTACCTATATAAAAACATTGGCAGCATTAACAGTCTCATAAGTTCTTCTGTTCATTTCACTCTTTTGTCACTGATATCCTTATATAAAAACATTGGCAGCATTAACAGTCTCATACGTTCTTCTGCTCATTTCACTCTTTTGTCACTGATATCCTTATATAATAAACACAAGCAGCAGTAACAGTCTCATAAGTTGTTCTGTTCATGTCACTCTTTTCTTACTGATATCCTTATATAAAAAAACACAAGCAGCATTAACAGTCTCATAAGTTGTTCTGTTCATGTCACTCTTTTCTTACTGATATCCTTATATAAAAAAACACAAGCAGCATTAACAGTCTCATTAGTTGTTCTGTTCATGTCACTCTTTTCTCACTTACTTCTTTATATATAAAAACATTGACAGCATTAAGTGTGCTATGCGTTTTGTATTTAACATTCTTGATTGACTGCTTCCCTTATATTAAAGCACTAGCAGCCTTAGCACTGTCACTTCGTCTTTTTGTTTCATATTCGGTTTGTGATGAGTAGATTCGCAGGTAGGGTTGGTTATTGGTTTCCAGCTCGGTGCACGAGAGTCAAGATTAAACGCCAGGGTCAGGTGAGACTTACACATCTAGATACTATTTAACGAGAACGCCATTATCCTAGAAATAGGTTGGGTTACAACAACATTGCCAAAAAGGTGAGGATCCGCACTTTGATCTCTCATACTGGTGGGCCAACTGTGAAACCTAAGATGGCATTCCAGGTATAGGAGGCCAGTCTCACTTTCTTCAGTGCGCATTATAATATATGAAGAGTCGTAGTACCTTTCTACGAGAAAACGGCGTTAAGATTCAGGGATTAACCACGAACAGCCGCCTCTACCAGAAAACGGCGTTAAGAGTTCGGGACTAACCACGAACAGCCGTCTCTACCAGAGAAACGGCGTTAAGAGTTAGGGACTAACTACGAAGATCCGTCTCTACCAGAGAAACGGCGTTAAGAGTTAAGGACTAACCACAAGTAACGTCGAACAGAAAGAATCTCCTAGAGTCAGCATTAGGTTTTGTAGACTACCAAAGTAACACTGCTTACAAATACATATGGGTAACCTTCGACCTCTTCGCAACATTTTATCCTGGCCCGAGGCAACGCTGAATGTGGCCCACAACTAATGCCAAAAATATATTCAAAATACTGTATACTTTTGTGTTAGACATAAAAACATACTATTTGTACTAATACATTTATACGTTTAATACAATTAATATTTTGATATTGACCACAATCTAGAAATGACAGCTCCGAGTCTCCTAAATCGTCTTTCTTTTATTCAGCGTTCGTCCTAAAAAGGATTTTGTGACGTTGTTTCGTAGTTTATAGCGAGGCTGCGATATCTGAACCTTTCGGCCGACCCCTACACATCTCATTTCAGCTGGCAATTTTGAGTACCGAGTTTGCTAACCATACTTCTTGGCCAGACTGCACTAGTGCAGTCTGTTTTCAAGACAGCACGTCAAGGTCGAAAGGGGTCTTGTTCGGCTATGGTTAGCGGGCACCAAAGCAAGCAATCAGCTTAGAGTCACTGGCTGCAAGTACTGCTGTAATTTTGCTCTGAGCCTCGAAAACGACGTAATTAAAGATGGCCTAAGTAGCAAAGAGAGACAAGACCCACAATCAGACAATACCGCACGATCTCAAAACCCAGCACTGGTACACCATTAAGGGCGCTTGATAGCTTTGGTTCATCTTCTTCAAATCCATAATCTAAGACAGCAGCTGATGTGTCGTCGGCATAAATCAATTTCATTACCGATATGTCGTAGGTTGGTCGTCGCTGTATATGTTGTACAAGATATATGCTAGAAATCTTCCTAGTGCCATTCTATATTTATTTTGTATCTCCGTCAACTCAGCCTTCCATCATTTCCCACCCAAAATGAGTTGCTCATCAGTAAGTAGTTCACTTAAACCAGCGGATAATCGTCCTCGAACCTTCGTTTCCCGCGTCCAGTGCGGTGTCCGTTCTCTGTCACTTGGATGAGCAGTTTTGAGTTTCCACTTAATCGAGTTGGGGTCAGTGTGACATTTCTAATACTCTCCATTATTTGTATATCGTCGCTTAAAAATATGCTGCATGCTATAAGATAATTAACACCATCTTGACCATATCTGCTTTAGGTTTGACAACATTTTGATCGTACATGCCATAAGATAATTAACATCTTGACCATATCTGCTTTAGGATTGACAATATTTTGACCGTACATGCTATAAGATAATTAACAACATCTTGACCATGTCTGCTTCAGAATTGACAACATTTTGATCATGCATCAGTTCAGTTCAGTTCATCCCGTAACCCATCAGGTCGTTGGGGCACACATGAAGACACTCCCAAAAGCCCACGCCATCCCTCTCTGTCTGTCGCCGCTTGTCGTATCTCACCGGGACGAAGGCCTGACCACTCAATGATGTTGTCCACCCATCTCTTCCTTGGACGTCTTCGCCCTCTCTGTCCCAGGACGGAACCAAAGAGTATCGAGTTGGTAATTCCGTTGGACCTCACGACGTGCCCGTACCACGCCATCTTTCGTTTTTTGATAGCTGTGAACAGATCTTCAAAAGGACCAATAGCGTCTTAAACTCTGACGTATTTCTACGTCCGTGACACGATCTTTATATGTAACAATTAGGAGTTTTCTATAGCACCTCATTTCCATTGCATGTATTCTTCCCTGGATATTTGCTGTAATGGTCCAGGTCTCGCAGGCATACAGAAATATTGATAGCACAAGAGAGAGCATTAGTCTAACTTTTATGCCGAGGGCGAGCCGCTTGTCTTACCATATAGGTTTCAGCCGAGTCAGCGCCGCTGTTATTTGTACCATTCTTGCAATTACCTCTGGCTTCGATCCCTCTTCACGATCATGCATGCTATAAGATAATTAACACCATCTTGACCATGTCTGCATTAGGATTGACAACATTTTTATCCTGCATGCTATAAGATAATTAACATCTTGTTTATATCTACCTCACGATATCTGAGAACACCTTGTATATACCTCGTCACGATATTTGACAACTCGCTGTATAATATATATATATATATATATATATATATATATATATATATATATATATATATATATATATATATATATATCATCTGCTTTAAGATATTTGATAACTCGTCGCTTGTGTTTCGTATAAGGTAATTGACAACATCGTGAGCAGTTTCCACTTGTTTGGTGTTCTATAGCATGTACACTTTTTGTTGACTAAGGCACGCTCGTTTCAAGTGTGAGTATTGTGGGTGTTAGAACATTTGCATCTCCAAACAAGTGGATCCGGCATCTCATAGTTTCTAGCTAGCTTTTTTCTGAGTGATGCACGATGTTTATATGCGGTACCTTGGTTCTTCTATGTGGTTCTTGGTTTATTTATGTGGTGTCTGGTTTTTTTTCTACGTGACCTCTCGTTTATCTGTGTGATGCCAGATGGTTCTATATGAAACCTGTTTTTCTGTGTTCGCTTTGTTGTCTATGCTATATGATGCCTGCTTTTTTTCCGCGCGAGTCCTGCATGGAGTATAAGATTTTTATTTGCACTACCAAACCCTAGACAAAAAATTAACAAAACAGATAGCACGTGCATAGAGTATCTGGCCATATTGGATATCATCAACTACGAAAGCGTGAATGTAAATTCACCCGAGTGGAAATCGAATCTACCCTTGGGCGTGTAGAATATCTTGATAATATCCAGGCTTATACAGGACACTTGGCATGTTTAGATTAAGCAGATGTCTCAAAAGACAGCAAATGCCACAGATCAACATTTCCCCTCAAAGACGAATGTCTAGAATTTTTGCCAGCGATTAATAAACTACTCACTCATAGCTAGGGATATATTGGGCGAGTGGTTGAGTCCTTGTCTTGCACATTTATTTGAATATTTACCGGTGACAAATACAAAAAACTATAATCATGGTATGTTTGCCATTGCTGGAACTCGCCAGGGAATTGAAAAGACAGAAGAATATTGACCATTTTGTCTGACAGTCACCGTAAATAGTACAGGTCATGTATTATGTCAAATTCTATAGAAAATAACCTAGTTCCTCACTGCGTTTCGAACTCGTTTACGTTTGCTTGGAAGACCAATATCTTTACCTGCCGGTCGCTTCTTACATATGATAGACTCCTGAATCGATGTTTTTTCAGTTGATTGTTAAGACCTTCGTATATGTATAACTAATCATTTCTTGTACTTCTCGCATTTCGTTTTTGTTATTTCCGTTTCGTTATTCCGTTATCTAATGTAATTTATATACTGCGTGTGCTTGACCTTCTACTGTCCCTTTTTACTTACTTACTTACTTAGTCGCTCCTCTTCTACCGTGAGGTGTAGAGGTCTGTCTCTTTATATCAGATCGTTTATATACTACATATGTTTGACCTTCTACTGTCCCTTTATAACAGATCGTTTATATACTACGTGTGTTTGAAATTCTTCTGTTCCCTTTATAACCTCCTGAATGTCGTCGAGGCTACACAATTTAACATATCTCCTTTATTTTTTTCCTCTGCATTTTGTATCATTTTCGCTCCATTCAAAGCTTAGGCTGAGCACTGCTACTTTTTCCACTTACAGGAAACTTTTATCAAATCGCTACCATGCATTCTTGCAGTTGTATAATTTTGTTGTTGGCTACACTCGTTTTTAATTGCCTTTTAGAGCATTCCAAGAAGCTTGCAGTGTGCTGATTCTTTCCTTCCAGACACTAATGAAATTTTCTTCTTTGACGTGCCTTTCTCTGCAGTCGTCTTCCTGATTTTTTTCGTCATTCTATCCCAATATCTGTTTTCTATTGTGCTGACTTTCCGTATATAAAGAGCCTGACACGTAGGTGATGTATAATTTTATCCGTGCCAAAAACATCGCCAATTTGTGGCGCCCTCTTGTAGCACGTAACCTCTTACCAGCCAAACGTGAGACACAGAAAGATTGATAGTGGGTCAAATAAAAATATGTTTCTTACACAATCAAATACAACTCGAAATATATTTAATATTCAACATATTGAATAATTTTTGTTACGAAATAAACCAAAAACAAGAAGATTAAAAAAACCATGAACGAAAGTTCTGATTGCAGACATAAATATTTATGTCTATAAATCCACCCTGTAGGTCTCAGCAATTGGCATATACACCGTCTTCATCAATTAGATTTATAGTTTTACTTATGTCTATAGAAATCACACAATCTTCTGACGTTTTAATTATCCCCGTCTTCAAATATCTGCCTTTTAAAATTCTGCAAGTAGTTTTCTCTACATTTTCTATAACTCATATTTCTGGCACGGTCTACAATACAAAGTATGTTCTTTACTTCTGTAACATTAAAACTAGCTATAGAAATAAAGCCGACATCATTCAAAAGTCTGTTGATTTCAGTACTCATTCCGACAGCCTAGCAAAATCAAATACAATGTTCAACAAAATGTGTTCCTTTTATTGTTTATATAATTTTAGTAACCAGGTCTTAGACCATCTTTCGAGGGCAGCCACAGAGCCTTGCATTCGTGTGCTGGCTGTAGTGATGTATTTTTCAGTAGTCCACATGGCCAGGTCATCAGTGTAGACTAAAGGAGTTTGGAGATGAACAGAAGCCAAGAAGCAAGACATGAATCGAAGCTCGGACTCAGTACGAGGGATGGTCTCAGACTGGTTGCACTGATAGTCAATTTGTTATTGCCATTAAATACGCCATCAAGCGCGATTGTAATTTACAACATTGCCAGTCATTGATCAAGATTCACAGAAGAAGAATGAAAACGTTTTTTTTTTTACCCCTTTCCTTATTTGTAGCGACACGTTATCTGAGCTGGCGATACACGAATAACGAAAAAGATGATATGTTGTTTGATATGTGTGTTCTGCTGATGCCAAGATCCATATTTGACATTTCAAATGCTGTGTACACATTATTTTCTCACCAAAAACACAAAGCAGAATTTGTTCAAAAGCTCACTGATCTAACACACCGTCATATACTATCATTGTAAATCTAAAGCAATCATTCATCATCATCATTAGTTCACATGGTTCCTCTTGGAACATAAGACCATAACAAACTCTCGATCTGTTTCTATTGTGGACATAATGTGTTGTTCCATCGAGACTATAGCTGCACTGGTCTTCCACTGTTCATGAGAAGAGTTGTCCGTGATCTGACTTCCTTGACTGGCTTTCGTGAGGCCCATCTTGGCTGTTAGGGAGCATTGATAATCGGGTCAATAGTCATGTTATTGTAAACCTCCGCTGAAGTTTCTGTAGCTTGCTTTTTTTCAGGGTTAGGTTGTTAGTCCAATCAATGGGGGATGCGTGTGGGCATTTTGTCTGACATCTCCCATGGTCACCTGTTCGACTTCTTTGAATCTGTCATTAGCATAAGACTCATGTGCCGACATAGGTCACTGGCTCAGCAAGAGATGCAAGACCTCCCAAGTCTTTAAGCTTGTTGTTGTTGTTCGTGACCTGCTGAAGACGGATGTGTCGGACTGAAAGGTACAAATAGCACATTGAAGATGTAAACTAGCGCCACAACGCATTCCGTTCTATGGACTATATTCTGCTTCTTGCAAAGTCCTGTTCAGGGCTTGGTAGCGGAAGACAAAGAACAAACACAGCAGAAGAAGAAGACGTTGTTGGTGAATGTCTACAATGAGTAATTATACTCTTTGTGGGCCGTGAAAATGGCATTAAGTGGCGGATTATAGTAGCTTCTCATATCCCGAACGTGCTGATGAAGATATACCAGGGTCGTCCATGTTGTTGCGCTATACTTGACTTTATCTGAGTGTCGCTCACTACTATGTTGATTACGTCGATCCCTCATCTCGTTAGCTAGGTTGCTAACTATTCTCACAGACGTCCCTCTGACTATTCTCACAGACGTCCCTCTAACTATTCTCACAGACGTCCCTCTGACTATTCTCACAGACGTCCCTCTAACTATTCTCACAGACGTCCATCTAACTATTCCCACAGACGTCCTTCTAACTATTCTCACAAACGTCCATATAACTATTCCCACAGACGTCCCTCTAACTATTCTCACAGACGTCCATCTAACTATTCCCACAGACGTCCATCTAACTATTCTCACAGACGTCCATCTAACTATTCTCACAGACGTCCCTCTGACTATTCTCACAGACGTCCATCTAACTATTCTCACAGACGTCCCTCTAACTATTCTCACAGACGTCCCTCTGACTATTCTCACAGACGTCCCTCTAACTATTCTCACAGACGTCCATCTAACTATTCTCACAGACGTCCTTCTGACTATTCTCAAAGACGTCCCTCTGACTATTCTCACAGACGTCCATCTAACTATTCTCACAGACGTCCATCTCACTATTCTCACAGACGTCCCTCTGACTATTCTCACAGACGTCCATCTGACTATTCTCACATACGTCCCTCTGACTATTCTCACATACGTCCATCTAACTATTCTCACAGACGTCCCTCTGACTATTCTCACAGACGTCCATCTAACTATTCTCACATACGTCCCTCTGACTATTCTCACAGACGTCCACCTAACTATTCTCACAGACGTCCCTCTGACTATTCTCACAGACGTCCATCTATCTTTTCTCACATACGTCCCTCTAACTGTTCTCACATACGCCCATCCTAACTGTGCATAAAAGAATCGTCTGTCAACGCAGCCCACCCCAACTCCTCTTTCCCCCTCTCACCCTCTGCGTGATCTATGTTTAATTCTAAACACTTCTTCAATCAATCATTCAATCACTCAAAGCCCGTCGTGTCTTTAGATGTATATTGAATTGACAACATCCCACCAGCATGACGGCCCTGTGCTGCTCTTTCTGCCTCTCTCCAGATGTAATCATTTAATTTTAGTTCATTTTCACATTCTTTTCTCTGTGTTTTTTTTTAGTCTACCCCTCTTTCTGTCTCTCTTATTTTAATGGATTCCATGTAAGAGCCTGTCTGGCTATGTTGGGATGTGCCTTCCGCAGAGTATGGTCTATCCAGCTCCATTTTCTTCAATTAATGTTGTTCCAATGGATGTTGTTGGCTTCTTTCTTTCCCATAGATCTCCATTCCTCACCATGTGCTGCAACTTTATGACCATTATTCTTCGTTTATATCTGTTAACGATGGGCTGGAGTCTATTTTCGTTCTCTATGTCTTCGCTTCATAGTGCAGCCCCAACTTGACACTGGCGTTGAATATTCTGACTTTGATGTGAATCTGGATTTCTCTGGATCTTCACATGTTGTTTAGCGATATAAATGCCCCTCTTGCCTACCCAATTATGAGCCATATCTACATCTGTACCTTCTGTCGTGTCTATAGTGATGCTCAAATATGTAAAGTATCTACTTCATCGAACTGCTTTCCCTCCAGCCTGATTGGTTCTTTGCTGATAGTGTTGAGTTTAAGGAGCTTGATTTTCTTCATGTTGATATTCAATCCCAATTTGGCAGATTGTTCTTTCACCATAACACTTTTCTTTTGCATTGGCTATGACCGTGCGACAAAAGTACCCGATCATATCCGTAGTCCAGATCCTCTAATTGTGACAATTGTCCACTGAATACCGGTTCTTTGCCTGATGTCTTCATTATCCAATCTATAGCCAACAAAAACAGGAAAGGTGAGAGCAAGCATCCCTGTTTCCCCCTTGTTTGCACCCCGAAGCAGTCAGTCAGTACTCCTTGATGTGCCACTCTACTAACAGTGTCTTTGTACATTTTCTGGATGAGAGTTGTGTACTTCTTTGGTTTCTCATAGTATCTCAACAGTTATCATAGAGTACTTCGATCCACACTGTCAAACGTCTTTTCATAGTCTGTAAAATTTGCGAATATGGATGATTTTCAATCAATACTTTGTTCTAAAATAATGCGTACTGAAGCTATATGATCTGTGCATGATCTTCCCTGACCAAATGCTGCATGTTCCTCTAAGAGCCTTTTGTCTTCTTCAGTTTTTAATCTGCCCAAGATGATGCTGCTGAATATTTTGCCTGGCACTGACAGCAATAAAATCCACCTATAATTGCTGAAATCTTTCAGGTCTCCCTTCTTAGGGAGTTTAATCAGATGTCCTTATTTCCATTATGTTGGCAGTCTCTCCTCTTCCCAAATCGTCTTGAATAATCTTTGCATTGTATATGTAACATTTGCAGTCTGTAAATTGTCGATTAATCGAAAGCAGTGTTATAATATGACAGGCGGCTATTTATTGATATCAATATATCCCCATTTTCCAATTTTCCATGAACGATATCGTCATCGTTGCTGCTATTGACTCAAGGAAGTTAGCACTTTCATATCCTTGATCCACGTGATAACCAGAACAAGAAAGATTGAGATCTTTTTTCACTTGATACGTTTTTTTAAAAATGACTAGACGTGAAGTCAAATTCTCTGGATAAAGGATGATGCTGTAGAGAGTTCTTCGAGACTTCGCATAGAGGTTCATCTCTATAGACACATTGGCTAAACATTTAACAGTCCGGCAGGATATGTTCGGTTGTCTGTGCTGTTTGCCAGCATAACCACATAGGGGATGGAACCAATTTGAGCCTGTGTAAGTGGATATTCAATATGTCTTGTTCACACCCTTAACGACTGTGGGATTTAATTCGAAAGGCGTTTTCTTGTGAGGAAGTGGTCCAGATCTTTTTTCGTCTTATGGTCGTTTGATATCTAGATGTACCAGAGAATGTCTTTCTGCTTGAACCGCGTGTGTGTAATCCTGAGATCAAAACAAATGTGGAAGGAAATACATATGGCATTGTTGTCATTTGAGGATTCAGTTCTGAAAGGATCTAGTACAGTTTTTGAAGCCGCTTCGGTTGGTACCTTGTGAAGTGATTTTACTCCTTACATAATGTATTCGTTGTGATGGAGGATAAACTTGGAGTGGACGACGTGATTGAGGATGGACTGGGAGTGGACGTCGTGACGGAGGATGGACTGGCAGTGGACGTCGTGATGGAGGATAGACTGGGAATGGACGACGTGACGGAGGATGGACTGGGAGTGGACGTCGTTATGGAGGATAGACTGGGAATGGACGACGTGACGGAGGATGGACTGGGAGTGGACGTCGTGATGGAGGATAGACTGGGAGTGGACGTCGTGATGGAGGATAGACTGGGAGTGGACGCCGTGATGGAGGATAGACTGTGAGTGGACGTCGTGATGGAGGATAGACTGGGAGTGGACGTCGTGATGGAGGATAGACTGGGAGTGGACGCCGTGATGGAGGATAGACTGTGAGTGGACGTCGTGATGGAGGATAGACTGTGAGTGGACGTCGTGATGGAGGATAGACTGGGAGTGGACGTCGTGATGGAGGATAGGCTGGGAGTGGACGTTGTGATGGAGGATGGACTGGGAGTGGACGTCGAGCTGGCAGTAGAAGTCATCCTTCTGGTCCGACTGAAAGTTCTCTGTGGATGCTCAGGCGAATACAATGGTGATGTCACATGTCTCTGACAGCCTGACATATAGTAACGTAGGCGACTACGATGGAGATGTCCCATGTTTGTGACAGCCTGACATATTGTAACATAGGCGACTACGATGGAGATGCCCCATGTTTGTGACAGCCTGACATATAGTAACGTAGGCGACAACGATAGAGATGACTCATGTATGTGTAGCAGCATGGTGTTTAGTAACTTGGCTGAGTGCCAAATGGTGAGGCTGAGGTTGTCTGTAAAAGACATACGGAGAACAAGGGTTATACCATTGTGTGATGACCGGTCAACAGAGTAAGGCTCCACCAGCGGAGAAATGTCTACAAATGCGACAGACTTCAATGTTAATGTTCTTTGGTCAAGTTTGAGCTCTCAGAACACACGAGCGTAAGAATAATATACACATTAATGAGGTGAATACATGCGTAAGTTTCTTCCCACATGGACGACTCATGTGGGACAGCATAATTTTTCATCGATCAGTTTTCGCGAAGTTATTTTAAAGTATCGATATTAACTTCGTCATAGCCCCAATAAAGTTGAGCTATTGGAGTGTGCATAAAAAGCTGTTGGCACGTCTCTGTAATGAACTCTCCTGACGATGCGTAAAGATTGAGTATTCACGCTTCCCTGCATCTGACGGCTTCTTTATTATTTCATACTGCGGTGTTTTTGTCAGATCAAGCATAGGGCAGAGTGTTCAACTACATAAAAATAGCATTTGCAGCATAACTAGAAAAACACCGCATTATTTTATCAATATTTATAATCGCCTTTCAACATACTGTGCGGTCTTTTGCCTCCGGCGCCACATATTTGCTAGTTTGTCTGCTTTCCCGAACTGCCACAGTAACTCGGTAATATCCGTGCAACAAGTTTATCTTGGAGATGAAACGTTAGCTGCTCTAATACTAGCTGTGGGATCAAGTATTTTACATGGAGCAAGCTTATTATAATAATTTACCGTTTGGACACCAGAATCAAAGCAGCAACTCAAAGGGTTTTAAAGGAAATATATACACCATCAATCATGTTTGCATGGGGTACAAAATTTCCGCGCAACAAGTTTATCTTGGAGGTGAAACGTTAGCTGCTCTAATAATAGCTGAAGGATCAAGTATTTTACATCGAGCAAGCTAATTAATTTACTGATTGGACACCAGAATCAAAACAGCAACTTATATGGTTTTAAGGGAAATATATACACCATCAATCCTGTTTCCATGTTGCGTTTTCTACCCCAGCACTGGCTTTTCTAACATTCTTCTAACGTATTGGAATCTCCAATGAATATGCATGCGTCTTTTGTTGGTGGTTCAGAGGCCAAGGAATATGTTTCTGCTATAAATAATATACTTATAGTTTATTTCAATTGCTTTATGGACATTTGTTTAGCTTACCGTAAAATTTAGGATGCAATACGCCCAATTGTGTACTAATTATGGCCAATAATACTGGCGGCCTTTTTGCACAACTCTAAAAAAAACAACCTATTTTTGGTTATCGAAAGTAACCTTTTTTGGAAAGTTTGTCACAATTTGGCAGTGACATTGACGCGCATTGCAATGTGCTATGTGTTTTATTATGTATCAGACATTGTTGCAAAACGCATTTCGCAATCTTGGTTAGTTTTTATCTTGTTCTATTTTGATATTTAACCCTCTTTGTGAAGTTTGTCGTTTTATTTTTTTTGGTATGAATTCGATGAAATTGTATACTGAAGCAGAAGAGTTCTTAGTATAAAACATGCGTAATCTAACTGCAATCTGGAAGTCGCTTGACATTTTTCCATTAACGAACATTCGGTATCTATGATCTTGTACAAATTGAAAACACCAATCAAATGCATCTGACTTTCGATATGCCCTAAGACAGGACCATAGATACGAAAAGCATAAAAACTGCGTCTTTGCCGTTAGTACAGCTGGAAGCGGGGAATCTCACTTCACCGTTGTACTGCAGATTGAGCAAAATTGCCACCTTTCTTAAATGCTGAGATGTTTATTTATTTAATTTTTTTAAATTTTTAAAATTTTTTTTTTGCGTTCGCCTTATTTCTGTAATCCACAAGGCGGTGTGCGTTGCACTGTGGTTTTTATTTTGCGCCTGTCGGCCCAGTGCATCCGACTTCAGCATGCCTTTTATTTAAGGATCTGCTTCCTCCTGCATTTGCTAAGGGTTTGCTTCCCCGGGGTAACGGCCGGTGCTGTGGTGGGGATCGAACCAAGCACCTTCGAGTTGTGAGCCGAACCACTTAACCACTAGGCCACGCCGTCCCCTAGATGTTTAGTTTAGTTTAGTTTAGTTTAGTTAGTTTAGTTTAGTTTAGTTTAGTCGAAGAATCAACGTCATTGCACACGGTTTAATCCATAAGTGCTCTGTTCTTCTCTATATTTTTTTTTATAGAATATGAGCACAGTGCACGAACCCCGTACACCGGCAAAGATCCCGTAATAGAGTAGATTTTTAACATCATTTTGAATTTTATCTGGGCAACGGCCGTTAAGCCTACTCATTTCAATTTCTAACTGCTAAGGGATTTTTAATGTGATCGACACTGCACATGGGCGTCCGATCTCTACTACCCAGAGATTCGGGGAAGTACCAGAAAGTCCACGTGAAAAAAATCCAGTCTCCACCGTGATTTTAACTCGCGACTTTCAGTACCTGAGACCACTCAGCACCCTATTTTATGAGAACAACTCCACCAAAATAAGATAATTCCCGAAAGGTCAAAGACGCTATTTATCGTAAATGGAATGCATAGTTATGCGACGGTAGTCTCACATATACTGCTATTGGCAATATGCGCCAACCGACTCTCACCGATGTGGTAGAGTGGGTACTTGCTGCTTTGGAAGGAGTTAGATAAAGACTGCTGCCGAAGACAGATGTGTCGGACCGAAAAGTGCAAATAGAGCAATCAAGCTATAAACTAGCGACACAACGCATTCCGTTCTCAGGACTACATCCTGCTGTTTGGAAAGTCCTGTTCGGGGCTTGGTAGCAGGGAGATTGAGAACGACCGCAGTAGAAGAAGATAGAGACTATATTTTGATAAGAGTTCCTCAAATGTTGTTTTTCGAATAAACTTGATCGTAAGCACCTGTCCTAACGCAGCGGAGTGTTAAGCTGCTTGAACCTAGCCCACTAAGCAGGAAATCTTTCACCCGGCTTCACCCAGCTCATACCAGAGCTGGGACCTGCACAGGGGCATCTATCCCTGTAGAAGTACAGGTCGACTAAGAACTAAAAAGAAGAACTGGACGGCGCAAGGGCAATGTTTTGTAGGTGAAATATTGAGATATCATTATACATGAAAGTTCATGTTACCAGAAAAATGTGGGCTAAATCAAGCAAACGTATTAAACATGAGTGCGCCTTATAAGCGAGACTTTACAATATCTCGTTATTCTAGGCCGTTGTCACTGCCCAGTCGATGATAAAGACATTTATAGATCAAAACATTGGGACCTGTCTGTTATGTTTTTTTGTTGTTAATAAATTACATTTTCTCTTTCTCTTTCAGGAACGATTAGATCCTGTGAAGTATCAAAAACATCAGATATACTGTTGATTCAGTGTTAATGGCAGAGAATCCAGTACATCTGCTGGTGCTAATGGATAAGATAAACAGTAAGAGCCAGCATTGTGGGCTGGAAATTAACATATAAAAGACTAAAGTTATTGTGTTCACCAAAAGGAAGTCTACAAATTGACATCCACATAAATGAAGACATTCTGAAAAAAGTGTAAATCAATTTATATCTTGGACAGCTAACATCTGCGGGTGGTAAATGCAAAAGGGAGGCCATTAGGAGAATTCCAATTGCAAATAACACATTTAACAGCATGCGACATACACTATACTCCAAGCAGATATCACAGAACTTAAGAATGAGAATCATTAAATGCTACGCGTATTCAGTTTTATTGTACATTGTAGAAACCAGGAACCTAAGCAAGAAAATGAAGAAGAGTACTGAAGCCTTTGAAATGTGGGTATTCAGAAGTCTTGGACGAGTTTCTTTGAAAGATAGGAAAACATATAGTGAGGTCCTGGAACAACTCAAGGTGGAGAAGATACTTCTGAAGGAGACAAAAGCTGAAGAATAAAATGTTTTGTATATGTCAAGGTACATGGCAGTCTGCTGAAAGTTATATTGGAGAGAAGAGTGGAGGGCAAGAGAGTCAGAGGCTGATACAGAAACAGATGTACAGACATCAAGATGTGGTCAGGACACAGTTTGACTGAGTGTACCAACCTGGTATAGGATAGACAGTTGGAGATGCATTACCGCCATCCTCTGTAGCGGAGACGGCACCTGATGATGATCCGATCCTGCATTGTCCCGTTTCACCCATTTGAGTGTACCTTTATGTTGCTCAACTTTCTTTACGTTGTCCTTCGGCAATAGTTCTAGATCACCCTACACGCATCTTTATATGGCAAAGGCAAAGGCAAAGGTCGACGTCCATCTTAGACGACGATAGCATTATTTATTTTGCTAGCATTATGTTTAGTAAGGATTAACTGCCTTACTTTTTATCCTCACTCTCTCGTCTCGAGCCTGACCCCAGTGGCAAATCAAGGACAAGACGAGTAAGAGGCGACTACGAGATGCAGGGGACTCTGCATCAAGCATCCGTGAAAAAGACGGGGGAGTCCGGAGTCTAATATACAAAACCACCTGATCACGTAGACGACGGTTTAACCACTTAGCCACGGAATCCCATGATAGTCCATAGTAAGTCATATTTGACTATAGAGCAACGAGTTCTCATGTGAGTGTATCTAATCAGTCTCAAATAATTTAGTCCTTTTTATCTAGATGGAAAAAGTTGAAAAAAGAGATATCTTGATCATCATTGGTGATTTCAATGCGAAAGTCGGAAAGGAAAGAGCCGAAGAGGAGAGAAGTGTTCCAGGACCTTTCGGGTTGGGACACAGAAATGAGCGAGGAGAAAAACTGGTTGAATTCTGCATGGAAAACAACCTCTCCAATACCAACACCCTCTTCAAACAATATCCACGTAGACTATACACGTGGACCTCCCCTGATGGTAACAGCAGAAACCAAATAGATTACATCCTAGTGCAACCAAGATGGAGATCAAATGTGCTGGCAACAAAAACGCTGCCAGGAGGATACTGCGATACTGACCATGAATTACTCTTTTGCAGTTTTCCAAACAAGACTACGTAGGATCAACAAAGGTTGCAAGCCAGTACGCTTCGATGTATCAGCAATACCTACTGAATACAACATCAAAGTAGAAAACAAATTTGAGGCGTTGCTTGCGGTACAGGAAGAGATGACATCTGAGGAGTTGACATCGTACACAAGGGATATTTTGATCTCGACAGCGAAAGAAATCATTCCCAAGATGTCGCACAAGACACAAAGCTATATAACAGAGGAAACACATAAACTCATTGCAGAAAGGCAACAATTAAAACAAATGGGAAGTAAGGGTACCAACACAGCATATAAAAACTACACAAAAAAAGTTAGAAGAGAAATAAGAAAAGATAAAAGAAGATACATAGTAGAAACGTGTAAGAATATAGAAAACCTACAGCAACAAGGCAAAGCGAGAGATGCATTTAAAGCAATAAGAACACTGACAAGGGAGTTCCGTCCGGTTCCACGTGTCATAAATGACAAAGAGGATAACTCATTAACAGAAACCAAAGACATACTGAACAGAGGGAGAGAGTATTGCAGAACCATCTATGGAGACAGCACAAAGCGCTCAGTTACAATCCTACCAAAGGAAGAGAAAGAACCTGAACCAACATTGGAAGAAGTACGCTCTGAAATTAAATACCTGAAAAAGGGAAAGTCCACAGGATGCGATGATATCCAAGCAGAGCTAATACAAGCAGGAGGGGAGGCATGTTCTCGAGTCTATCACAAGCTGTGTAAACAGATATGGCACAGTGCAGCGTGGCCAGAAGCATGGAAGAAATCAATTTATTTTTTCCCTCCCCCAAAAAGACAATCTGAAGCTGTGCACGAACTACCGAACTATCGCACTGATCAGCCACGTTAGCAAGATACTCTTGCAAATCATGTTCAGAAGGATAGAGAAAAGGTTTAAATCTGAAATTCACGTAGTCCAGGCAGGTTTTAGGAAAGACAGAGGGACCCGGGACCACATATTCAATTTAAGGAATATCTATGAAAAATGTAGAGAGGTTAATGTAGAACTGTACATATGTTTCATTGATTACACTAAGGCTTTCGACACGGTAAAATATCAAAATCTGTGGAGAATCATGAAGGAAATGGGGTTTCCTTTGCACTTAGTCCATCTCATTAAAACATTATACCACGATCAACAAGCCGCTGTCCGAGTATCTGGGCAAACATCGGATTGGTTTGCAGTACAAAAGGGAGTCCGACAGGGATATATACTCTCACCTTATCTGTATAACATATATGCGGAATGTATAATGAGAAATGTTTGAGAAGATGTGAATATTGAAAGTTTCGACCCATTTACGATTGGGGGGTACGAGATTTCAGAGTTACGATACGCAGATAACACAGTGATACTATCAAGAAGTGCAGAAGGGCTAGACTTTCACCCGTTAATGGACATAGTAAAGATCAAAACCTGTTTATAAACATAAATAAAACAAAAAAATGACCACCGACAAAACACAATTTCAACATACATTTACAGTGGGTGGTGAGGAAATAGATCAGGTCACACATTTTGAATATCTGGGCTCCAGAATTGACAAAAATGGTGCTTGCGCGAAAGAAATCAGAAGAAGACTAGCTATGGCAATGTAGAGACTGAACAGCCTGAAGAAATTATGGCAGGGTACCAACAAATTGATAAAAGTAAAAGTCTTGAGAGCCTGTGTTTTTCCTGTGGCAGCTTATGGCAGTGAATCATGGACAATTACCAAAACTTCTAGACAAAGAATCGAATCCTTCGAGTCAAAATGTTACAGAAAGATCCTCAGAATACCCTGGACAGAAAAAAGAAACAGATGCAGATATTCGGCAAGAGTTCAGCATAGAAGAGAACTGGTTTGTCAATTCCATTTTGGCTAAAAAATGCAAGTACTTTGGTCACATCAAGAGACACAACGGTCTTGAGAGGACGGTGATGGAAGGTATGGTGTCAGGCAAAAGAGGAAAGGGTAGACCAAGAAGACGATGGCACCAAGATAGCCAGGAATTCCTGAGTATGACTGTGGCGGAGGCTGGTGTTTTGGCAAGGTAACGAGTTTCTTTCAGACAGACTGTGATGGGAGCGACGTTCTACAAAGGACATGCTACATGATGATCTTTTTATCTGTCAGACATGTCATCATCATGTAGCATGTCCTTTGTAGAACGTCGCTCCCCTCGCAGTCTCTCTGAAAGAAACTCGTTCCCTTGCCAAAACACCAGCCTCCGCCACAGTCATACTCAGGCATTCCTGTATATCTTGGTGCCATCGTTTTTTGGTCTACCTCTTCCTCTTTTGCCTGGGACATGTAATCAGACATGTAGTAGGTTTATTCTATTCAATAGTTTCAGATATGTCCATTATCTTCTGTCTTAATAGTCGTAATAGCCTTTGCCCGAGATATTTCCATGATAACTCTGTATGTGTCTGCGACAAGAATGGGTCTACTGCTACATTGAAAGCATGGCGTAAATCACAATTGTGGCTTAACCTCTCTAAAGTAGAAGATTCTCCATTCATTGCACTCAAAACCACATCATTCACACAGGTGAGAAAACCTGCCAAATGTGGAGTAATCTTCTGAATTTCCAAGAAAGCTATATAAACAATGTTCTAAATGTGGAACAGGAATACTTGTGCATAACTATGTTTTCCGGGGATCAAAAAAAAAAAAAAAAAGAAGAAGAAGAAGAAGGAAAGTGAAAGAGAAGAATAAGAGAAAGGATAAAGAAAAAGTGGAAGAAGAAAAAGAAGAAAGACGAAAATTACGACGAAAAAGTGGAATAAGAAGAAAAGTGGAAGAGGAAGGAAAAAGACGAAGAGGAAGAAGCAGAAGCAGAATAACAAGAACAAGAAGAAGATATGAGAAGCAATAAAATAGTGACCTACATATTGAGAACTCTCTTGCCTTTTTGGGCCTATTCTGTTGATAAAAAAAGCTATTAAGATTATTTCTTGACACCTCCGCGTTTCCTTCTACATTTCCTAACAGCATTTATATTCCGTTCATAGACATTTGTATTACTTCACCCTTAGTCTGTCTTCCTCTCACCATGTTACTGGAACACTTCCAGTATCAGTCAGACGATGAAGGTAAACAACTGGCTGATCACATAGACACCAACCAATCAGAATTTCCCAGTGACGATATCGATGGGTTCCCGACAAGTAGTTTAGAAATAAAAGTTTCCTGGTACAGTAGAGAAAAACCGGTGTAGAACCAAATTGAACGTCGGTCTTTCTCATAACCAATTATAATTATCTCCAAAGGCGCTTTGCGTGTCTTTAAGTTGACTGGGAAAAATAACTCTGGGGCTAGGAACTTCATAATGGAGTCTATAGAAAAGCATCGGAAGTTGGCAGAAATCAGCGGACTCCGGCCTCAGAGACATAACTTACATGACAGGTGATATTTTGCTGGAGGCAGCGTCTGGCGAGAGAATGAGAACCAGAAAAAGAAATTGTGTGGAAAAAATGTAGATCGTTTGCTTATACGGAGAAATAGCAAGTATTCAAAACGGAGTCGGAGAAAAATACATCATGTCGGATCTCAGAATGTTGACAGGCACATTTGTGAAACTGTCCTGGAACAAATTTTCTCGACAGATTGCAATGTCTGTAACATTTATCTCTAAAGTATGCCCCAGTGGTTCCCGAAAGGCACCGAGAAAAGGTAATAAATGGTGATTACAGCAAACTGGGCAACATTGGCTAGGGGCGATTAATGTACTCTGGGAAAAACTAACTGAAGGCGATTGGTGTAAACTTGGAAACACGGAAGGTGATTAGTGTAAGCTTGGAAACACGGAAGGTGATTAGTGTAAACTTGGAAATACGAACTGAAGATGATTTGTGTAAACTTGGAAACACGAACTGAAGGCGATTAGTGTAAACTTGGAAACACGAACTGAAGGTGATTAGTGTAAACTTGGAAACACGAACTGAAGGTGATTAGTGTAAACTGGGAAATACTGACTGAAGGCGATTAGTGTAAACTTGGAAACACGAACTGAAGGCGATTAGTGTAAACTTGGAAATACTGAGGGTGATTAGTGTAAACTTGGAAACACGAACTGAAGGCGATTAGTGTAAACTTGGAAACATGGAGTGTGATTAGTGTAAACTTAGAAACACGGAGGGTGATTAGTGTAAACTTGGAAACATGGAGTGTGATTAGTGTAAACTTGGAAACACGGAGGGTGATTAGTGTAAACTTGGAAACACGGAAGGTGATTAGTGTAAACTTGGAAACACGGAGGGTGATTAGTGTAAGCTTGGAAACACGGACTGAGGGTAATTAGTGTAAACTCGGAAACACGGAGTGTGATTAGTGTAAACTTGGAAACACGGACTAAATGTGATTAGTGTAAACTTGGAAATACGGACTAAAGGTGATTAGTGTAAACTTTTAAATACTAAGGCTGATTAGTGTAAACTTGGAAAAAAAGGAACAAAGGTGATTAGTGTAAACTTGGAAATACGGACTAAAGGTGATTAGTGTAAACTTGGAAACAGTAAGGGTGATTAGTATAAACTTGGGAACACTGAGGCTGATAAGTGTAAACTTGGGAACACAGGGTGATTAAACGTGGAAATACGGACTAAGCGTGATTAGTGTAAATTTGGAAACACTGAGGCTGATAAGTGTAAACTTGGAAACATAGACTGAGGGAAATTTGTGTAAACAAGGTAACACTAACTGATGGTTAATACAGTAACTTGTAAAACACTAACTAACAATATTTACAGTAACTTGTGAAACACTAACTGATGGTGGTTACAATAACTTGTGAAAAACTAACTGATAACATTTACAGTAACTTGTGAAAAACTAACTGATAACATTTACAGTAACTTGTGAAACACCAACTGATAACATTTACAGTAACTTGTGAAACACTAACTGATAACATTTACAGTAACTTGTGAAACACCAACTGATAACATTTACAGTAACTTGTGAAACACTAACTGATAACATTTACAGTAACTTGTGAAACACTAACTGATAACATTTACAGTAACTTGTGAAACGCCAACTGATAACATTTACAATAACTTGTAAAACACTAACTAACAATATTTACAGTAACTTGTGAAACACCAACTGATGGTGGTTACAATAACTTGTGAAAAACTAACTGATAACAATTACAGTAACTTGTAAAACACTAACTGATGGTGGTTACAATAACTTGTGAAAAACTAACTGATAACAATTACAATAACTTGTGAAACACCAACTGAAAACATTTACAGTAACTTGTGGAACACCAATTTATAACATTTACAGTAACTTGTGAAAAACTGACAACAGTTAATAGTTGAACTAAGTATGAAATGGAAATCACTACCCTGCATCAGATTCGTGGACTATGACAAATAATTGTACGGTTTAGACAGATAATCATTGTGGAAGTTGTTACTGTACCATGGAATGCCCATAAAGTTCACAAACATAATTAAGAGAACATACAAGGAAATGAAATATAGAGTTATACATTAATGTTATCTTTCTTAACCCCTCGATAATATAACTAGTGTACGATGGAGATATCATTTATCATCATTCATGTATTTCTTGGATATTGGCTGGATTATGAAGACGATCAACTTCAACATACTAAAATGGTATTCAATGGGATTTGATAAAAACAGCTTGATGATCTGGAATGTCAAAAGCATAACTTATATCAGATGCACATTA
This sequence comes from Ariolimax columbianus, assembly GCA_036924085.1. Lineage (NCBI taxonomy): Eukaryota > Metazoa > Mollusca > Gastropoda > Stylommatophora > Arionidae > Ariolimax > Ariolimax columbianus. The sequence continues at coordinate 55,670,958 of JAVGWX010000001.1, forward strand.
AAATATATGATGTTACAGAAACTGGTACTGAGTATACACAGAGAAAGAAAACCCTAAGATTATGAGAATGATTGCATCTAACGACAATTAAAATAGTTGCCCATCGTAAGCAAAGATGACGACACCATCAGACGTGCTAGAGATGTGTTCTCATATGGATGTAAAGACCATTCCTGGCACGCAAGACTGCCGTACCTGGGGCACACATGTGAATAGTGAGCTGTGAAGTTATCGAGCATTCTGTTCTTTCGGTTGGCATGCTCTCTATGGGTCTCTGCGATGGAGTTTCTCTCTGCGATCTGAGCACCTTTGGTGATGCTATGGTGAAAAGGCTATGTGCAAGCAACTCTCAGAGAGACGTTCAATGAGTCTCTGTAGCGTTTCTTTTGTCCTTCTGATAAGCGCCTCCATGTTCTGAACTTACAGTATAACAGCTGCTTGGGGATAATCACATCGGGCGTTCGAACAGCATTGGCCGTTCATCTTTTGTGGGTTGTTTGCAGAAATGTATAGAAGCTCAACATGTTAGTACTGATTAACATTTAAGAGGTAGGGACTTTGTAATTCCACCTGATCCTGATCAGTCTACGCAGACGACTTAATTGAAAGCACGTTAACTATCTGGCGTGTCTGCTATGCATTGTAATGTTTCGCAGGCATGCATCAGAGTGGTTACCACTACAGCGCGAGACACATCTTTTCCTTGATGGCGAGATTGATATTCTGTCTGCTCCATGCGTTTTCCTGTAGCCTCACAAACGCAGAGCTCACTTTTACAATTCTGCTGTTGACTACAAAGTCGATATTCGTCTCACTGGTCAGGGTACTGCAGGTAGGTGAAAGCTATTTACTGACTGAAGACCTTTTTTGTGTATTGTCACGTTTGGTTCAATGTATGTCTTTACAGGAGCAGGCTGGGACAGTACCTTCGTGTTTCTAGTGTTGATCGTGAGACCAAAATTGCAGCATGCTGCCGAAGACTTGCATATCTTTTTCGCAGCAGGTGTTAAAGGCGCAGTCGTCAGCAAACAAAAGATCCAAGACCTTGGCCTCATTCATCTTGATATAAGATGCCAGGCGTCCATAATTGAACAGCCGACCTTGCGTCTTGTACTGGATATGATGCCAGTAACGTCGCTTAATTACAGCACCAGAGAGCATTGCTGCAAAGACCATGATGAAGAGTGACGGAACCAGCACACATCCCTGTTTGATCCCGTTTGTGACTGGTAAAACTTCATACAATTCTAGTTTGTGCAATATTCGAACTGGCGGACAACAGCAATGAATTAGCCAGTGCAGCCAAACTTCCCCATTATTTGCCAGAGCCTTTCGCTATTGATCAGTATCAAAGGCTTTGATCAGGTCGAAAAAAAACTGTGCACAGGCTGCAATGCTGTTCTTGATATCTATAGTTGACGTTCTGTAAATAGCACGTCGACCGGTCACCGCCATCACGAAAACGACACTGGCTCTCTAGGAGTAGATCCTTTTCAAGCTGACCAATTTAACGGTGGAGAACAAATTTGCAATTCTTCACGATGTACAGAGCAGAAATAAATTACACGATGTTCTAACGACAATCACATTTTGTTGTGGAAGTCTTATAAAAAATATGAAAACATTAATTAACCTTGGTAGCAGTCTTCGAGAGAAAATAGGAAGCAGAGATAAAAAAAAAAAAAAATAATAATAACACAAATGGTGCAAATGGTCTTTGCATTGATAATCTTATGGAAATCAAAAGAAGTTCGGTCCAACTTAAAAATAAAGATTGTCAAACCAACTTTACAGTTCAGAAATAGCGGCCGATGTTCGTTTCCAAGTTCTTTCGAGGCATTCAAAATGGACATTCTTTGACATAATCTCGTAACTCTGGTTTATTTGTTGGTCTTTAGTGTTATATAGCACACCTTCTACCCGATACGTGAACAACAAGATGCTATGAGAATTATTACACCGTGTGTACCATGAAAACCCGTTCCAAGTATGACTTATTAAGTCATATTGCTGGTAAGGGGAACACAATTCATCCTACGATCGCCGCCTCGAAACTCAGAACAAGTCAGACTGACCTACGCGAATGGAATAGGTTCATACCAGTTCACAAACAGCCTAACCAATGCTTTGACTGATCAAGATCGTATTTACTTCTGCTTTTAATCGAACATAGGAGCCTAACGTGCCTGAGCTCACGAAATCGTGCAAAAGACGTAATTCGCAAACTGTGAAATAAAAAAACTACTAAAATTGGGACACTGAATGTATGTGTGTTAGGCACAAAAAGTGCCAGAGTGGTAGACTTTTTGATCAGTTCGAGGGTATGTACTTTGACTACTGATGTGCGACGGAAAAGGCAGATAAGCAATGAAGTACAACGCAATTATGTTCTGAGATAGTGCGACGTTGGCGTTGGCGAATCGAGCAAGCCAAACATAGATTGGGCTTCCTTATCGACACAGAGTAAGCCAAGCAAACGTAAGGAAAACTACATCATTGAGAAATTTATTTCTGCAATTATACAAAGACGGAAGAACCGCATAACACTGATGCAAGTGAACGCCTCATGTATGAATAAAAACAACGTTGACAAGAAACGCGAGCTTGTTCACATATAATTTGCGGAGTTGACGAGGAAAATGATCTGGTTATCATTGTCGACATCAACTGCTGAATAAGGAAAGGAACAATGTCTTGGATGTTCCAGCGATTCTTCTATAGAGTAGAACAGTAATTGCACAAAACTAGAGTATTTGTTTACCGAACACTGTCCGCTAATAACGAACACCATCTTCAAACAAATACACTCCCACATCAAGACGTGGTATAGATGGAATGGCAAGGCATTGTAGATATTCTAATACGACATAGACAAAGGCATTCCCTAACTGACTCTTGTTTTTCCAAATGCGACTGATCACAGACTGGCCGTAATGACTCGTTTTTCACCATCACGAAACCGCCACAGAACGGAGACAAGGAAGATCACGAACCCCCCCCCCCCCCCCCCCCCCCCCCCCCCAAAAAAAAAATGGTGTGTCGAGTCTGCCCTGGTCGGTTAAAGGACTGATATAACTATGGCGTACCAGACACTCAACATGTATACCCCCACTGTTATTAGCAAATTGGTCTCTTTCAAATTGGAAATTATATGGTACGTTAAAATAAATCCTTAGCACATAGCAGTGGGTAAAAAAACCAGTCTGGGAGAATGACGTGCCAAAGTCTCGTTACAGGCGCAAAAGTAACTGTACGAGACATGGCACTTCAGGGAGCAAATAGATTATATTCCTTACAAGATTGCTGGAAGACATGAATGACAGAAAATAAAGAAGGATAAGGAGGAAGCCTAGATCCAGTATGAAGAGGATCTGTCAAACATGTGCAAATCTCGTCCTAGAGACTTCTACGGGAGTATCAAAGTTATGAGACTGAGGGACGATTGTTACCACCAAACACCAAACATCAAACATAAGACATCAACATTAAACACCAAACATAAAACATTAACATCAAACACTAAACATAAAACATCAAACACTAAACATAAAACATCAAAAACCAAACATCAAGCACCAAACACCAAACATCAAACACTAAATATCAAACATTAACATCAAACACTAAACATAAAACATCAAACACTAAACATAAAACATCAAACACCAGACACTAACCATATAACACTAAACATAAAACAACAAACATCAAACACCAAATACTAAACATCAAACACCAAACATCAAACACTAAACATCAAATCATTAAGTATGGTAAATGATCACCTCTACTCGAAGGGTCCGAGTTGAGAGAGTTGAGAGAGAGCGTTGAGAGAGAGAGTTGAGAGAGAGAGAGTTGAGAGAGTTAAGACAGAGTTGAGAGAGAGTTAAGACAGAGTTGAGAGAGAGTTAAGACATAGTTGAGAGAGAGTTAAGACAGAGTTGAGAGAGAGAGTTAAGACAGAGTTGAGAGAGAGAGTTAAGGCAAAGTTAACAAGAGAGTTAAGACAGAGTTGAGAGAGAGTTAAGACAGAGTTGAGAGAGAGTTAAGACAGAGTTGAGAGAGACAGAGTTAAGACAGAGTTGAAAGAGTTGAGAGAGAGAGTTAAGACAGAGTTGCAAGGAATACTGGCATGACCTTTTTAGACACAGCGGTGCAAGGAATACTGGCATTACCTTTTTAGACACATCGGTGCAGTTGAATAAATCATATTTGTACCCAAGGGGACGGAGTGGCCTAGTGGTTAGTGGCACTGCTCACAACCCGAAGGTGCAGGGTTCGATCCCCAACACAGAACCGACCGTTACCCCGGGGAAGCAAACCCTTAAAAAAATGCAGGAGGAAGCAGACCCTTACATAAAATGCATGCTGAAGTCGGATGCACTGGGCCGACAGGCGCAAAATAAAAACCACAGTGCAACGCACACCGCCTTGGGGATTAGATAAATAAGGCAAACGCAAAAAAATATATATATTTGTACCCCAACACACGGACAACATAGAGCCGACCATACGGATTTAGTAGGTAAAAAATAACTAAAAAACCGTTGAAATTAAAAGTTTACAGATGGCATTCCTAGAGAGACAATCCACGCTTCTGGGCAGACGTGAGTGGCGCGGCTTAAAGAGTATGTTTGCAACGTCATGTATATAACGAACAGTCCAAGACTACTTGCATCGGGTTACAATAGCACACACATGGAAAGGAAAGGGTTCGAAGCGGTAATGTGACATCTATAGTAGCATTTCGCCGGTAAGTCATACAGGGAATATGTGTGCCAAACTGTATTTACTCTCAATTCAGAACTACGAGAAAATGATTGAAAAAGGAAAGCATATCAATTTAACATTTATCGTCCAAAAGAAAGATTTCAAAACGGTTTACAGAAATAGGCCCTGGACGGTGATGAAGTAGAATGTGATACCAGGCCAAATATTTGACAACTTGTGAGCTCTGTACCGAGGAAACGAGAGTAGGCGGTGTACGAATCAAGGGGTCACACATGTTTTTGTAATCACCAAGTCTGTTCATTAAGGATGTGTGCTTTCCTCAATACTTTATAACATTTATATGGATACATTTGTGTCAGATGCAATCAGGTTGCGACATACGACCAATAGAATAATTCCATATAGCAACTGTTATTCGCAGAAGACCAATGCTTGACATACGTAGAGAACAGAAACTCCATAGTCAATTAATCAAGATAGGCGCAACAGGCGTGAAAGCACGTCTATAACGTGGGCATAACACAAAGGTCGCTTAACTTAACGCATTCAGAACGAACGTGGCTCTCCACCAGGCCCAGTAGTCCAGTCATGTCGGCAGCAGGTGAGAGAAAAGGATTGACACCAGACGTCAGAAAGCAGTACGAGTGACCTTTCAACTAGCACCATTGCTTGATAAATCCCATATCAGTCATACAACGAAGCAGTAACTTCTTCTTCGTTTGTTCTCAAACTCCCGCTACCAAAACCTTAAAAGGGCTTTGAAGTAGCAGGTTGTTTTCCGGAGAATGAAATGCGTTGTATCGTAGTTTACAGTTTGACTGCGATATTTGCAGCTTTCGGTCCGACACATCCGACTTTAGCTGGCATTTGTTGGATACCGGGTCAGCATTCCCTCTTCGATCCCTTCTCCTTAGCCAGTCTTCTCTGTTGCAGCATGTTATCAAGAACCACCACGTGGAGTTGGAGAAGGGTCTTCTTGGCAGCTGTGCGTTGCTGGCCATGAAGCTAGCAGTGAGCTTTGGGTCAATGACTGCTGCAAATCATGGAGTGCTCTGCATCTTGATCCCGAAGTAGCAACTTATTCATATCATCTTACTACCAACACTATGCTACCAGTGTCCAACATGGACAATGTCAAAGATACGAGAAAACAAAATCTCAACCTGCCAAATGAGACGAATGCGAATGGTCGCCAGGGTCTGTAGGAAAGGTATATTGAGGTAAGAGGACATTGGCAAAACGGTCGGTTCCTCCAATGTCTCGAATACAAAGTACATAACTACTGAATGACTGTCTGACTGACTGGCTAATTGACTGGCTAACTAACTAATTAACTAACTAATTAACTAGCTAGATAACTAACTAGATTACTAACTAATTAACGAACTAGATAACTAGCTAACTAGATAACTTGCTAACTAGATAACTAACTAACTAACTAGATGACTAACTAACTACATAACTAACTAACTACATAACTAACTATCTAGATAACTAACTAACTGACTACCTAACTAGATAATTAACTAACTAAATAACTAACTGACTAACTAGATAACTAACTAAATAACTAACTAAATAACTAACTAGATAACTAACTAAATAACTAACTAGATAACTAACTAACTAACTAACAATATAACTAACTAACTAACTCCGAAGCATGGTTAAAAACAAAAACCAACTAAAATGGTACAGACTTTTACAAATGGGTGCAAAGAATACACATATTGAGATGATATGATAAGATCAGTAATGTGAAACAGGGAAATAAAAACATACATATTTTAGTGAAACGTGGTGAGAAGAAGTCATTGGCGTTGAATAAAACACACTTTCATGCAACCGGCTAATGGCATTACAAGGCAGTCTGTGTTCTGGAATTAACAAGGCAAGAGAAGTAGAGGCAGGTCGAAACACACATGGCAAATATAGATCAATACCTACATAAATAAAACAGGGGAGACGTGGCAGAACTGGAATGAATTGCACAGGACAGCAGGAAATGTGTATTTGTTGAAAATGTTGGTATCCCGGGGTGTTCATTTATTGATTTTCGAAGTATGCATCCATAATGTTTTGCTCATTTCAAAACAAATTTAACTTTCGAAACAAACAATTAATAATAAAGCTCCACGACGACCTATTAGGTTACATGGAAGAAGAAGAAGAAGAAGAAGAAGAATCGTGAACGTGTAATACTGCTTATATAATATATCCTCATGTAATTTATCCTCATATAATATATCTTGTGCAATTTGTCCTCATATAATATATCCTCATGTAATTTATCCTCATATAATATATCTTCATGTAATTTATCGTCATGTAATTTATCCTCATATAATATATTCTCATATTATATATCTCATGTAATGTATCCTCATAAAATATATCCTCATGTAATTTATCCTCATATAATATATCCTCATATAATATATTCTCATATTATATATCTCATGTAATGTATCCTCATAAAATATATCCTCATGTAATTTATCCTCATGTACCTGGCATGTACAACAAAGTGCCACAAAACCTCCAACAAGTGCTCATAAATTCTTTGGTACAGACTTCCCGCAGTGAGACAGACTTTTTTTCGATGTAATTACAAATGAATACATTTAAATAATTTTTTGTGTTCTCTAATATAAGAACAATTCTAGTATTACTGGCGTTGTTGTTCTAGTTTGTAAATACTCGTGTTGAGTTGAGTTAACTCTTGAACATGTTTCATTGGTAGTAGGCCACATTTTCTATTCTTCCATTCCTAGTTTTAGTCAGTATGTTTCACCTGATCCTGATTACTCTTCACACGCATGTTTTTGATCTATATTACCATATTTTGAATACAGGGTCAGGTATATAGCCAAGCATGTTGATATGACCTCTAAAGTTAATACAGAATCAACAACACTGTAGCTACGACAGATCTTTATCTTCTATCGTATTCTCTTTAAGGAAACTACGAAGGCTCACATTGAGGAGTATAACAAGACAGAAGTTAACCATCGATTCTTACAGACATTGCCGATGAAATGCAATTTTCGATTCAGATAACCACCAAGTCCCATTCTCATTACAATCTTTGCTGTAATTCACTCTAAAGGTACTTCACGGTCTTAAATAAATCGCGCCTGCAGAGACCAGGGACTGGATTTAGGTCAGTCAGGCGATTAATGTGCCCGGGTCGAAAGAGGATAAACATTTTAGTGCCCATCTGTCACACACACTTTTGTGTCTAATCTAGAGTAGACGGTCTATGGCAAACCTGTAATGTGATTGTCCCTTCCAGTGTATATGATCCGACATAAGCTTTCACGTATGTCTTACATCAAACCTTTGTAGTATGTTCGATGAATTATCTGTGCTATATTTGTAATTTCAGTTTTCCTGTATGTCTGAGATCAACTGTTTGTCCTCTGTCCGTGATAGTACGTTTCTTGTCAATAAGAAAATTATGTGTGGTCTATTGGTGAGGGTGAGATAAGTTAACTGTGTATGTCTGATACAATTCTTTCTGGCCTATTTGTGATATAGGTATAATTGTCTGTGATAAACTCTTTGGGTGTCAGTGTTAACGGTACACTTTTCTGTATGAGGCAAACTCTTTGGGGTTTGTCAATGATATAAGTTTTCTTGTCTGTCTGAGATAAACTCCTTGTGCAATTCGTGTCCTATCTGTGACACCACTTTTATGGACTAGCTGAGACAAATTCGTGTCCTATCTGTGACATCACTTTTCTTGACTTGCTGAGACAAATTCGTGTCCTATCTGTGACATCACTTTTCTCGACTAGCTGAGACAAATTCGTGTCCTATCTGTGACATCACTTTTATGGACTAACAGAAACAAATTCGTGTCCTATCTGTGACATCACTTTTATGTACTAGTTGAGACAAATTCGTGTCCTATCTGTGACATCACTTTTTTTAACTAGCTGAGAAGAATTCGTGTCCTATCTGTGACATCACTTTCCTTGACTACCTGAGACAAATTCGTGTCCTATCTGTGACCTCACTTTTCTCGACTAGCTGAGACAAATTCGTGTCCTATCTGTGACATCACTTTTCTTGACTTCATCATCATGTAGCATGTCCTTTATAGAACGTCGCTCCCATCACAGTTTGCTTGAAAGAAACTCTGTCCTTTGCCAAAACTCCAGTCTCCATCACAGTCACATCCAGGCACTCCTGGATATCTTGGTCTACCCCTGCCTCTTTTGCCTGGCACCATACCTTCCATCACTGTTCTCCCAAGATCGTTGTGTCTCTTGATGTGACCAAAGTATTTACATTTAATGCCATAATGAAATTAATAAACCAGTTCTCCTCTATGCTCAACTCTTTCCGAATGTCTACATTTGTCTTGTTCTCTATCCAGGGTATTCTGAGGATCTTTCTGTAACATTTTGACTCGAAAGATTCGTTTCTTTTTCAAGAAGTTTCGGTAATTGTCCATGATTCGTAGCCATAAGCTGCCACAGAAAAAAACACAGGCTCTCAAGACTTTTACTTTTGTTGTTTTGTTGGTGCTCTGCCATAATTTCTTCAGGCTGTTCAGTCTCTGCATTGCCATGACTAGTCTCATTCTGATTTCTTTCGAGCAGTCGCCATTCTTGTCAATTCTAGAGCCCAGATATTCAAAATATGTTACCTGATCTATTTCCTCATCATCTACTGTAAATTTATGTTGACATTGTGTTTTTTTGTCGGTGGTCATTATCTTTGTTTTGTTTTTGTTCATAAACATGTTTTGATATTTATTGTGTCCAATTACAGCCGAAGTTAGCCGCTCTAGCCTTTCTGCACCTCTTGTCGTTTGCGTATCGTAACTCTGGAATCTCGCACCTGCCAATAGTAAATGTATTAAAACTGTCAATATTCTCGTTGTCTCTAACATTTCTTATTATACATTCCGCATAGATGTTATATAGATAAGGTGAGACGATACATCCCTGTCTTACTCCCTTTTGTACTGCAAACCAATTTGATGTTTGCCCAAATTCTCGGACAGCGACTCGTTGATCTTGGTATAATGTTTCAATGAGATGTAGAATGTGTTAGGAAACCCAATTTCCTTCATGATGTTCCACATAGATTGATGTTTTACCGTATTGAAGGCCTTGGTGTAATCAATGAAACATGTCTACAGATCTACATTAAACTCTCTACATCTTTCGTAGATATTCCACATATCGAATATGTGGTCCCTGACTCCTCTGTCTTTTCTAAATCCTGCTTGGACCACGTTAATTTAAGATTAAAATCGTTTCTCTACCCTTCATAATTAGATCCGCAAGAGTTTCTTACTAGCGTGGCTGATTAGCTCGATTTTCTGGACTAGCTGAGACAAACTCGTGCCTTATTTGTGACATCACTTTTATGGACTAGCTGAGACAAACTCGTGTCCTATCTGTAATAGCTGTTTTATAAGTTATCTCTGCAAAACTCTATCTTTACTAGCTATAGTAAAAACTTTAAAACAATATCTGATAAACTAGTTTATAGCCGCAAGGCAAAACGTAAATAATGTTACAGAGCTTTATATCCATTTGTAAATACTGTTCCGTGACAGTACGTGATATAATCTGATCTGAATTTATAACAATGTTCATGTCTCGCTGTAATACACCGTTGTCAGCCATTGCTATTTATTTTCCAATAATCTTGGGTAAACACTTTGTTTGGTTGGGAAGGTTTATATAAGGTCAGGTGCAGTATACTGTTCAAGGCCTCATACCACGTCCACGCTTTACAACTGGAAACAGCCGTCGTTACAGCAGTCTGGCAAACGAAGTGGGGGTATGCATTGCGATCCTTATAGTGATGAGCATGTTAAGAAGCATTGCTTTACACTAAAGCGCGGAGAACATCAAATGACATCAATGGTACGCACTAGGATGTAAGTAGAACCATAATAAACAAACTACCATAGAAAGTTTGTCAAGACTCAAGAACTCCGACACGTCTTTGAAAACAACAAGAAACAATTTGTTCCAAAAATGACAATAGTAATGGAATCTTGGACAGAACAGAAAGGGAGAACAGACAATTATAAGATTGCCCGACCTCGCAGCTTCGTCAAGTGTGAAGAACTCTAATACAAAGCTTCGAAAGATAAGAACCAATTTGTATTCTATATGACACAAGTAATATGAGATTGCACATATAAGCTTTCAATAGGGAGAATAGACAATTAGAAGATTGCACATCCTTTTAGCTTTCCCGCCCTAACCTCATCTTCTCCAAACACGTCTCATGTGAAGAAGACATCATATCTAACCTCATCTTATAAAAGTCTTTACAGTGTTCTGCCAGAAATACCCTGTTTATCAGATTGTTTTACTTTCCTCATTGATCTTTGGTACCCATTTTCTTCCAAGGCTAGATGGATACGGGCTGGGTAAGGATAACACCGTATAGGGGTTATCGTCTGACAGCATTTTTGCCGTTGTATTTGTGCCAAAGCAGCACTAACCCACACTTGACTTTACGGCTTTTTCTTCTGTGTCTTTTTTTCGCTTTATAATAAGCAGAGGTGCGCCATTGCAACCGACCACTTTTCAGTACGTTTGTACTGAAGCACTTCACTGAATTGTTGCAATGGTGGCTTATATAGACTTGTGTTCCACACAATGAGATTACTAGTCCTGCGTAGTCACATTTTACGACACGATCAAGGAACGAAGAGTAATCATGGCCAGGTGAAACAGGCTGATCAATATCTGACCCTCGTGCTCCTGAGAACAGCAACTGTCTGACCAACGAGGTGGGGATCACCACTGTATTCCCCATAGTGGCGAGCTCACTGAGGAGTCTCGCATTTCACTACAGACAGGAGGATCCCGGTTCCCCATCTCAAGCACTACTCGGGATGTAAGAAAATACACTGAAATGTTGTGAAGAGTTCATTCAGTTTCGCATGGGTTGCCTCGAATAACAACAAAACAAATTGAAGCAGTTCCCAACCCATTGTCTTGTCTTCCTCAGGTGACGTGAGAATTTAGTCACCCCCATGTCTCGCCCCCTGATCCCATTATGATTGTAGAGGTAAATATGGTTCCATGGTATAACATGTGGTCGGACATGAAGTGTTTCAGACTTCATTTACTAGGTCCGTTTTTAATGAAGTGGGATCGCCATTTCACTTTTGCGATTTTATCATGTCTAACAGTTAGTCAAATACCGACCCAATTACAACTGAGTCAGCAGGAACGCACCAATAACAGATCAATACTTACTTTTGTTGTTACGGAACAACGTCATCCTTCAGTCTTTTTTCTAAACTTCAAATGGCAAGAGAAATAGAGAGAGGTCCAAGTACATTTGGAGAAGGAAAATAGCCGAAAACGTGGTGGAAGCTAGTCAGTGGTAGGACTGACTAGAGGTGTTAGCTGAAGACATAAATGTTTGGCGGTCTGTTTGTTGAGTGCCTATGCTACACTTGTCGTGAAAAGATGAGATTGATGATGATTCCGTGAAAAGCAAAAGTGTTAACACTCTACTACTCATACGATCATCATGACACGTATATTATTTTGTCAGGCTTAGTCCGGCAGGTATTAACAATACCAAACTAGTTCACTTCCAAATCCACAGCGCTAGTTAACCAAACATTAGAACTGTTATAGGCAAACAAAGGACCCACCCAAATCGCGCAACATTCTATTCTGCGCCCCACACTTAACCTGTGCGGGATAAAAAAAATGTGCGCAAGATAAATCAATAAGTGCGAACTGCAGGCAAGACAGGAATGTTGGCATTTACAAACAGTCATTTTGACAGAACTGGAAAGTGCGTGGAAATCGATGAAGACAGTACATTCCGTATGTGATGACAGCAAGAAACTAGCTGAAACATCCAGGTGAAAAGGGTAAGGTGCGTCTTCAAATATATCACATTTCATGACACGCGCGTTTTAGGAATCTGGGGTAATTTCTGTTACATAGCTATCGTGGCTTTATGGAGTGGTGATGATTTCTGATATTGATGCCATTATGTTTTCTGCAAAGGCTTGGAGAGTATGTATCCTTGTCCTACTCTCTTGTGTACCTCAAACCAGTCCGATGCATCTCCAGCTTTCTTTTCTTCTTATTCTTCTTTTCTTCTTATTCTTCTTCTTCTTCTTCTGCGATCAACTGATGCTATGCTTCTAGCCCTGAGCTTCACGATGGAGCGTTTAGGGCCTTCACCAGTCACCCATAACTTTTTCAACGATTGCTTCCCCGGGCCAGACTACCTCTTTTTGATCTAAATAAGTGGGGCAGTCCTGCAGGATATGTTCTCGTGTTTGCTTGAGTGCTCATCAATCGCATGTGGCGATATCTCTAAGGCCATTCTATGGAGGTGGGCTTTGAGGGTGCAATGTCTCATTCTGAGTCTGAAGATCTCTGTCTGTGCATCTCTGCCAAGTTTGTCTATGCTATCATTTTCTGGTTTGTATTCTTTGTGCTGGTTTCTCCATTCCTTTCTAATGGATCGTTTGAAGAGTGTCTTTGCTTTTTGTTTTTAGCTCTGTGGATGGCGAGTCTGTGTGCCAGCACTTCCGGCTTTTGCGAGCTTATTTGTCATATGGCTTCCAAGGATCCTGCAGCGGGTCGGAATCAATTGTAATACTAGATTTGTTTTTTTTGGTCATGTTATATTTTATTTCGTGGGAAAATCTACCTTGTTTGGGGCTTAATATGACTTGGAGTACGCTCCAAGAGTCATTTAGAATTGACGTTTTTTTTAAGTTCTTTTTTGGCTGATGAGAATCAGTTGCTGTATACACAACTGTTTTTTTCAGCTCCGAAATTGTTACAGGTCTCTCCTGCTGGTATGAATTGTTTTTCTATGTCGCCATTAGAGTGTATTCTTCTTCTTCTTCGTTCGTTCTCAATATCCCGCTACCAAACCCTGAAAGGGCTTAAGTAGCAGAATGTAGTCCAGAAAACGGAATGCGTTGTGTCGTAGTTTACAGCTTGACTGCGATATTTGCACCTTTCGGTCCAACACATCCGACTTCAGCAAGCATTTTTTGAGTACCGGGTTAGCATTCCCTCTTCGATCCCTTCTCCTTAGCCAGTCTGCCCTGCAGCAGCCTGTTAACCAGGATCACCGCATGGAGGTGTAGAAGGATCTTGGCAGCTCTGGTTCGCTGGCCCTGACGCTAGCAGTTAGCTATTAGAGTATATGATGTAGGTTCAACGGCCTCCAATTTGTTTCGCCCTGCGTGGCTAATTCAGCGATGTACTCGGTCTCTCCAGCTATTCTGACCATTGTTTATTGTCTCCTCTACAATAATTCGATCAGTCAAAATCAGATGCGTCGCAAATCCTATGTCCGTCATGATTTTTCTCAGCTTTTCGTGTTGCTCACAGTCGAAAACCTTGATATACTCTATGAAGCAGGTGTGTAAGTCGACATTGAACTTAGCATTGGTCAATAATTTTGCTCGTGTTATTGAAATGATCCCTCGTACCTCTGTCCTGTTGAAAAAAACGGCTGACCCATGTCTACTTTTTCGCTGATTTTTGTTTTCCAACCTTTATATCATGATCCAGAGGATTTTGCTAAGATGACTAATTAGAGCGATGGTATGGTAGTTTGTGCATCTCTTCAGAGCACATATCTTTAGGAGAGGGATCTGCACAGATCTTGTTCACCTGGTTGGTCATGTTGTGCTGGGCCAGATGTTCTTGTTCAATGCGTAGTAGATCTTGACGCTGGTCTCTGAACCTTCTTGTATGAAATAAGTCGGCATATCGTCACATCCCCGGTAATTTTCCTTTCTTCAAGCCTTCGAATTATAGTCGGACTTCGTCTATCCAACGTTTCGACTCTTAAACGTCCTGGATCTTGGACGTTATGTTCGTGTTTTCCCTTTTGTCTTCATACATGATTCCATCTCTGGAGTATATGTTTGCTGTCCGCCAGTGTATGACCTTAGCCATCGTGAATTACATGGAGGAAGAAATAAATAAAGCTAAAAAGCAAAAAAAAATAAAAACAATAATATATTAGAATGAAGTAACAGCAGAAAAAAAGGAAAGAATAAAGTACAAGAAGCAAGAAGAAGTTTAGGTATTGATAATCAAGAAACAATTAAGCAACACGAAAGAAGAAGACATAAGACGTAAGGAAAAGAAGCAAGTAACGAAGAAAGAAGCAGCAGACGAAGAAATATGAATAAATCAAGACAGAATTTAACAAATAATAATGAAAAAACAAATGTGTTACATAAGAAACAGAAGGTTCTCCTTTGAAACACTTAAGTGTCACTGAGAATAGCAAATCTGAGAAAGAAGTAAGAAAGAAGACGTGATAAATATGAAGCCAGGAAGTAGAAACAAGAAGATAGCAGAAAGCGGAAACGTGTGAAAAAATATAAAGCAAAAATACGAAGAGGAAAATATGTAGTAAATTTAATGAAAGCCACATTACACAACAAACGAATAAAGTGCAATCTGTTTTGGTGCTGCATATTTCTGCAGTATTTCACCAAGCAATGAGCCACTTTGTGTAAGTCAAGAATACAAAAAAATGTTTGCTTAAATTTAAACATGTTTTGAAAACATGCAGTTTCTTTAACATCCCAGACATGTATTAGCCCTTGTTGGCTTACTAAGGTATTATGACCTGTTTTTAAATGAGGTTTTTAGCTTGAAGACATACTGCCAGTATCGCATATGAAGAGCCAAAAACATAAACTGGCCTTTCTTCATTTTGTTTGCAGGAGCAGGTGGGGCATGCTTGCTATCATATTTCATGGGCCCTCTTTTAAATCAAATTATGACCCAGTTATATCTATGTCTGTTCATACTTTCTTAGATAAAATAAATAATATTTCTTTTTCGTCTTCTTTGTTCCAATCTCAGATAATCACATCCCTTTTCTTCATAAACAAGATGGTGTTTTTCAGGTTTCTCTCACCACAATACAGGTTTTCCTCCAACAGAGTTGGTAATGACCGGGTTTCAAGTCTGTTCTTCTCATGGAGTCGACAAGACAGGAGAACATG
Source organism: Ariolimax columbianus (assembly GCA_036924085.1). NCBI lineage: Eukaryota > Metazoa > Mollusca > Gastropoda > Stylommatophora > Arionidae > Ariolimax > Ariolimax columbianus. The sequence continues at coordinate 55,686,694 of JAVGWX010000001.1, forward strand.
TGTTACTAAACGTCTGTTCTCACCACAATGGTCCGTCTCTGTATCTCCATTTCTAATTTACATTCAGAATTATGTCAATGTGTCGCTATGTTTGTCTAACAAGTTTCTATCATCATCATGTGCGATGCCGAATTTATAAGGTGGATCTTCACAACTTCATGTTTCTTTTGATGGTTATTAGCCCTACCGTTGATCGTGAAAGCAAAAAGTGATCAGAGCCCTGTGATGTTTATCATTCCTACAATTGATCGTGGCATCTAAGAGTAATCAGGGCACTGTGATGTTTATCATTCCTACCGTTGGTAAGATTGTGGGAACGAAAAGTAATCAGAGCACTGTGATGTTTAGTAGTTACCGTTGATCGTGGGATCTAAGAGTAATCATAGTAATACAAATCAAGACCTCCCCCCCCCCACCCCCACCTCCTACCCCACCTCACGAACTCGTTGGCTGGAATCAGGCTGTGTCATATCAGACTGGCCAGCGAGATGGGAATTCCCACTATAATTCTCATACTGACTAGCATCGCATTGCAGGAAATCCAGGAAGACGTCAGCCAACCTTCTAACGTACGTATCGGGATGTTAGAAGGTTCACTGTAATTCGCTACCAAAGAATCGTTGCCAAGACTTAAATCAACTTAGAGCAAGTAGCTTCGAACAATAACAGCAACAACAATACCAACAACAACTACATCAGTTAATAGCATTCCATGCCGTGATGTTAACGAGTACATCGTTGTCACCCAAACTACGTCGTTTGTTTGATTTCCCAACAACTGTGTTCGTTGTTACATTGTGTTCAAACTCTCCTCTTATCAAAACATGTTTACTATATAATTGCTAAATTCTGATGTGTGTAGCATGTTTTCCTAGCACATATGATTGTTTTATTCTGATATGTGTAACATGTTTTCCTTGCTCTAATGATTGTTTTATTCTGATGTTTATAACAATTTTCCTTGATCTAATGCATGTTTTATTCTGATGCGTGTAACATGTTTTTCTTCCTCTAATGGTTGTTTTATTCTGATGTGTCTAACATGTTTTCCTTGCTAAAATGATTGTTTTATTCTGATACGTGTAACACGTTTTCCTTGCGCATATAACCGTCTCGATAAATCCTTTTTCGTATTCTGTGCTGTTAATGGTAATCTTGACCATCTAAAAACAGCGAATCTGTTGTTCGTTTCGTCAATGTCTATGATTCATGTCATGTGACAGGACTTATTCTATGATTCATGTCATGTGACAGGACTAATTCTATATATCGAGTAAGAATTTTGCTTTACACTTCCATTTTCAAAGATTTGTGATTTCCTTTTTTAAATTTGTTTTTCCGGACAGTTCTCTTTTATGTTTAAAGTTCGAAGCTATAAATACTATATGAAGCTATTAATCTGTCCGAGTGATTTAATCCATTGCCTTTGACATTGAATTTGAAAGATATTTCTTAGGTCTTCTGCTGTTTGTCCTACTGTCCTTGCCATGATGCGTCGTAAGGACAGGATGTGTAAAGTTCTTGTAATGGCCTGTAGGGTGGCTTGTGTCGTCGTTAGGAATAACTTCTTGAGTCTGTTAAGTCACCATGGATCCACACACGTCGATGTTGACCCCTTGCACGTACACCAGAGCCATGTATATGATATGCTCTCGTTGCAGAATGGTCATAACACAAATATATCTTAGTATTAACTACAATTTCTGCTTTCTTGTTTTTTTAAACGCGTTTCCTGGTGATTTATAGTTACAAACATGTAATGTAAACTACACGGGACACGAGCTACAGAATAGGAAACAACTCTGTCAAAGGGATGGAATCCACGCTGTATTGATGAAACTTATCTGCGCCGAAAGAAAATTGAATAATGATGATTAAGTCTGGAGATATTGCAATATGACAAATCAATATGGGAAATCAGTTCATTGGGCAATTAACATTAATACTTAATTGCAAACACGTGACAATAACTATCAAAAAAGCTTTATACAACATAATTTTTGTCCCGATAGTATGCTACAAATGTCAAAACTGGACACACTAAAATCAAATGAATAACGGCAAATCGTAACAGCAGAAATGAAATGTGTGAAAAATAGATAGGATGTAACAAGGAGAAACAGGATCAGAAACGATGACGTCAGGCGACTAGTGGGAACAACACCAGTATTAGACCACATTAAAAGACTGCAACTAAAATGGTTTGGTTTGTAACAAGACAACAGACACACAGCGCCCTCCCCACTCCCCCGTCCACCCATTCACCAACAAGCAATACTGTTTAGATACAACGGATTCAATGTCAAAGGTCGATCACGAAAAAGGTGGCTACTACGGAAATATCTGAGGCGGTGAATGCCACTGGGCATGAGGCACACAGTAGGGCTCGTTCTAGAGATCTCTTCATAACCTATGCTGAAAGGCAAAACAGGATTAGTGAAAAAGAATAAGTCTGGATAGATGACCATGAGTTTCTTCTTCTTCTTCTTCTGCGTACACAGTCAGACAGCAACCATTATTTTTTCGAAAAAAGCGGCGGTCGTCCTGAGACTCTCGCCACTACCATAGAGCTTGTCTTGCAGTTCCACTGGCAATGGCCACATCTGCTCTCTCTGATCCCCGTATGTCGGGCAGTTCTGCAGCAGATGTTCAGTAGTCATTTTACCAGTACCGCACGGGCATTCGTCGGTACACCCTATCTTCAATTTGTTGAATAGGTGGTACCTCAGTCTATTGTGGCCAGTGCGAAGTCTGAAGACAACGACCTGCTCTCTTCGGTTCAACTGGTAATAGGCATCGTTTTTGGTGTAACCAGTATGTTCGGTTTCCCATTTGGTAATGTACCTGGCTTTGATAAGCCGTTTTGACTCTTCGTACGTCATACTGGTATCTGTTTGTGGTAGCCTTGCACCTTCTTTTGCCAGTCTGTCTGCCTCCTCGTTGCCTTGGATGTTGCAGTGTGACGGAACCCACTGTACCACTACCCTTTTTGGTGCGGACAGCTGGCACAGTTTGCAGAGTGCTGCTCTTAAGTCATTAAGCTCAGTGTTTTTCTGGCTTTTTAGCGCTGTGACTACGGCGAGAGCATCTGTCAACAAGACTATGTGGCTCTCATTTTCACTGTGTGTTGCCATTTCTTCCACTGCCGCCCTCAGTGCCTCTGCCTCCGCTCTGAAATTGCTTGTGTACTTACCAGTAGCGAATGACAGTGTTATTTTTCTGCCATTTGGTAGGTTCAGGAATGCTCCTGCCCCTCCGTTCTGTGTAGTGTTTGTTACAGAACCGTCGGTGTATGCATGGGTCCAGTCCATGCTTGGGTAGCTTTTCGTTATGAAGCTTAGGGTAGTGTCTCTCCTTTCTTTTTCGGTCTGGCAGTTTTTGTTTGCAATACCTGGTATATTTTCTACCACCTCTGGAAATATGTCCTGCCTCCAAGTAGGTTTTCGTACAGTAGTGATGGGTTTTGGTGTTGTTAGTGCGTTTATGGGGTCTTCGTGCATCTTTGCTTTGGCTATTTCTGCAAAGTTTCTCCGCTTTAGTTTCCCAGTTCCCAAATTGTTTAGCCTCTGGTACATTGGATGGTCCGTCAGTCTTCGGAGTTTCTCTGACTGCAGCTGGGCTCTGCAGTCTCTTCTGTCGGTCATGGATTGCAGTTTTGTAATCTTTTCAAGTTCTACAATTGGCGTTGACTTCATGCCACCAGTTATGATTCTCATAGCTTGGTTTTGAAGTTTGTTAACTTTATCGAAGTTCGCCTTCGCTGCTGTTGTCCATGCCGCGATGCCATACTCGAGAACTGGTCTCACTCTTCCAGTGTACAGTTTCTTTAGTATGCCTTCGTCTGCTCCCCAGCTTGTGCCAGCAAGTTTCCTCATGATCGCCATTCTTTCTCTGGCTTTCATTCGGTTTCTCTCAATCTGACTTTTCCATGTCATGCGCCGATCAAATGTGACTCCCAGATAGGTTGGGTTGTCGTTTGGCTGCAGGATTTTGCCATTTAGGCTTAATTTGGTACTTTGGGGTTTTAATGAGAGCGAGAATATTGTGCACGTGGTTTTCTCCTCGTTTATTTTGACCAGCCATGAGTTCGCCCACTCTTCCAGCGATGTTAGGGCCGTTTGCATCCGATTTCTTGCTATGGTGAGATTCTTTTCAGAGGTCCACATAGCCAGATCGTCTGCAAACATTGAGCTATGGACTCTTCTTGGTATATTCTCTGTAATATCGTTTATATATACCAGGAAGAGTGTGGGTGACAGTACTCCCCCTTGGGGTACTCCCTGCTCGAGTGTCACCTTTTTGCTCATCTGCCCTTGTACTTGGACTCTGGCCGTTCTTTGTTTGAGGTAGTGGTTGATCCACTTGTACATCTTCCCACAAACATCACTTCTTCTTAGCTTGACTCTAAGTCCATCCTTCCAGACTTTGTCAAATGCCTTTTCCAGATCCACCCAAACAGCTACTGTGTGTTTCTGTGCCTGGTAGGCATCTTCTATCTCCTGGGCTATGAGGATGACCTGGTCCTCAGTGGATCTGTGCTGTCTAAAGCCGGCTTGCTGTGGAATTAGTATTCGTTTTTCTTCCAGATGCCACATCAGTCTGGTGTTTATCATCCGTTCCATCAGCTTGCCGACACAGCTCAGTAGGCTTATGGGCCTGTATCCATTCGGATCTGTTTTGTCCTTTCCTGTTTTTGGTACTGGTACCAGTATTGCATCTTTCCATGCCTGGGGTACAATACCCCTTTTCCAGCTTTGGTTCAGGACTGATAGTAGTTTTTCCTTCGCTGTTTGGCCCAGCCCCATCAGCATTTCGTTTGTTATCCCGTCTTTTCCGGGAGATTTCCTTCTCTTTAGTGTTCTCATAGCCTCTTCCATTTCGCGCATTGTTAGTTTGGCCATCATGTGCTCTTCAGGAGCCGTATTTATGTTTTCGTGCCCCTTTAGCTCTTCGCTAATGTCTGTATGCTTATCTGCAGGGACCTCGATGTGGTTTGCTCTGGCATAGTGATCGACAAAGGCGTTTGCGGCTTTCTTACCTGTGATCAAGTTTTCGCCTTGCTTGATAGTAATTTGTTTATTTGACGGGGTTTCGTCGTTCATGGCTCTGACTAGCTTCCATAGCTTGTTCCCTTCTTTGTCCAGGTTTAAACTTTCCGTTTTATTTTTCCAACTTTCTCTTGCTGTTTGCTTGAGAGTGTGTTTGTACTTCGCCGCGGCGGCTTTGAGGGCGATGTTTGCCTCCACGGATTTTTCTCGTTCTGCCATGTTCCTCGCATTTGTTACTGCATCTTCCACTTTCTGTAACTCATCATTCCAGTAGGGCTTATAGTTTTTCCTAGCTCCTCTTGGGATGGTTTCAGTGGCGGCTTGCATTATTGCCTTGCTTAGGCTCTCTACCATGGGCTTCATTTTGGTGTTTCGTGTGTTGATGGTTTCACACAGCCCATCTGTCAGGATTGCAAATCTGTCCCAGTCGGCTCGTTTGTAATTCCAACGTGGGAGCGGTTTTGTTTCCTGTGGGCCTACTTCCATGTCAATGGTTAGCCTGATCGGCCTGTGGTCGCTACCTGCCAGTTGGTTTAGCACCTGGCGGTCTATTTTATAGTGTATGTCCTGTGTGGAGAAGGCCAAATCTGGAGTCGAGGTGGTATGCCATGTTCTTGAATAGAAGCTAGGGCTATCCTCCGGCCTGTTGATTAGGGAGAGATTTGCATCTATCTCCCAATCTTCCACTTCGTCACCTCTGCTGTCTGTGTCAGAGTATCCCCATCTCTCCGAGTGGCTGTTGAAATCTCCAACTACTATGCAGTTGGAGTCTCTGACCTCCATACTCGAGAGCGATAGGTCTCTGTTTGGTGGTCCGTACAGATTGAAAATGCGGAGCTTCGTCTCTTGAGCCATTATGTCAACTCCTACAATTTCTGCTTGTCCGGTGTGATTGACAGGTACCGCGCTACTCGGTATGCTGTTTCTGGTCAGTATCAGGACCCCTCCTTTGTGGCCTTCTCTATCTAGACGGAAAGTCTGGTATCCTCTGATTGAGAATTTATGGTTATTGTTGAGGTGCGTTTCCTGGATACATGCCACGTCAATCTTACCTTCATGCAGGTGATGTGTTAGGGAAAGTTTTTTGTTAATGACTCCCTCCGCATTCCACTGTAGTATTCTGAGGGTCTTGATGTTTTGGCCAATAGTCGTTTCCCCATAGCCATGTGCCTTGACTCCACGACACATGGGTGGGTGACCACCAGTAGTCAAGGGTGGGCCCCTTCGAGGCGTGGGGCCCGGCGCTATCGCTGCCTGGCGGGTCTCCTCAGGATGAGCGCCATACGTTTTTCGAATAGGTTGTGCCATCATACTGTGATTTACGTTGCACTGTTTTGTTAGGCTTGCGGCCCCGTGCATCCGATTTCAACAGGCGTTTCTGTAGGGATGCCCTCCTTAGCCTTTGGCTGTCCCCAGCCTATCTGCAAGGCAGCAGTTGTTTACGATCAGAGTTTTCTCTCCTATGGAAGTTGTCTTACCAGACTATCGAGTCTTCACTACTCGTGTCTTTAGGGTGCAATGATGATGATATATGAGATGGACTGGTTTACCCGGAAGAGAGGCAGTCCAGTGTGTCTGTATCCCAGGATCGTCACGTCCTGCCAGAAACGTAGCATTTGCATGTGAGTGGGGTATCTCTTTTTCCCTTTGTTTTCTTGGCTTCTATGCAGAGATGGTACGCCTAGCATTCCCCGCCACCTGGGGTGTTGACACAGTGGGGCAGGTGTGCAATGTCCGCTGGTCTGCATCTCTTCTGCGTCCAGCATGATAGTTATGGCTGATAACGTACAGAGGTAGATATCGTAGCCGGAGTGTATTTAGCCAGAGGACAAGCCTGGTAATGTCACAGAGATGTTGATCGCCTGGTGTGCGGACAACTCTCATGGTCAGTGGTTGAGTCTTGACAGTTCACAGTGTGGTGGCTGCTCTACTGTTTTCGACACCCCGACCAGGTTCTAAGTCTTTGGTTGGTGTTTTTCGCACCCCATCGCCGTATAGGGTGAGTATCAAGCAGTTTGTCCGCCCGCTTTGATTTGCGGGCGGCAAGGACCTCTTACTGTGGCTCTACCTGATAGGGCTGGGGCGCAAGCCCCAGGTCCCGAGCATGTAGGAGCCTCCCATTGCAGTGGTGCTGAGATTTTGGGCGGGATTGCGGCTTACAAGGGTTCGGCCGTAATCCCCCACATGGTAGCCTCGCGCCCTTGGCTTATCAGCCTGGTACGTGAACCAAAGTGTCTGCGGCTCCTCTCGATTTGAGCTGGTTTTCCGTAGCAACGCCCTGTCATTTGTAGGGTAAAACTGACCTGTCTTCAGATGATCTATTTCCAGCACCCGTTCACTATTTGGTCAGACGAATTTATTGAGGACTTTTGTTTGTCAATGACCAGGTATTTGAAATCTGCGGTTTCTGCAGAGTTAAGACACGATTTCCGTAGCGTTCTTTCATTTGAGTGTTTGGGAGCTGACTTGTCATCCGTGAGTCTAATACCAGCGTACGTTCATTATTAGACCCAAACGGCAGTGCTCTCGATTTGTCAGTTGTTCTACAGTATTGGCGTGTTCAGTCAAATTAAGCCGCAGATTCCACACCTGGTGGTGCCCTTCCGTCAATTCCCTTAGCGAGACAATCAAGTTTCTTAGAGGGTAGCCCCAAAATTTTCGAGGGTCTAATTCCAGCACATGTTCTCTATTAGACCCCGCGAAGGTGTACTTTTTGATAGTCATTCTGCAGTATTGGCGTGGTAAGTTAACTGACCATGAGTTTGAAAACAACAGTTATAATTTCTTCCGTCACATACTTTTCAAGAAGAATATCCCAGTTAAGGTGTGGAAGATAGTACTACCAAAGGGTCACACGAACATATCCGGGCAATAGAACAAGACAGATAAGATAGTACTACCAAACCGTCATACGAACATATCCGGACAACAGAACAAGACAGATAAGATAGTGCTACCAAACCGTCATACGAACATATCCGGGCAACAGAACAAGACAAATGATAGATAAGCTAGTGCTACCAAGAGGACATAAACAGAAATCTGCGCATGAAAAAGGACACGACAGAAAAACTATCATTGATAAACGGTTGTAGAATAATTTCCAGGCATCAGCAGGACAGACATGAAAACATTGAATAACAAACAATAAAAAAGAATTGTATCCGAGTATCTACAGTAGAAGGGAGGAAAACGAGCAATATTAAACAGGAATAATAGCAATACTAAACGGGACAACTAGCAATAATAAACAAGAAAATTAGGAATAATAAACAGGAAAACTAGCAATACTAAACAGGAAAACTAGAAAAATAAACCGGACAACTAGCAATACTAAACAGGAACACTAGGAATAATGAACAGGAAAACTAGGAATACTAAACAGGAAAACTAGCAATAATAAACAGGGAAACTAGCAATAATATACTGGAAAACTTGCAATAATATATCAAAGAAACTAGCAATAATAAACAGGGAAAATGGCAATTATATACAGGGAAACTTGCAACAATAAACAGGGAAACTAGCAATTATATACAGGGAAACTTGCAACAATAAACAGGGAAACTGGCAATAATAAACTGGGAAACTAGTAATAATAAACATGGAAACTAGCAATAAAGAACTGGAAAACTAGCAACAATAAGCAGGGAAACTAACAATACTAAACTGGCAAACTGACAACAATGAACAGTCACAAATCATCGTAACCGAATTTCAATTGGACAAGCTGCAATGTTTGCGGGTTAGCTGTAGATCTTATTAATTTTTGTGGTAGACAGAAGAGGGTAGACCTGGACCCTGTATCATTTAGTGCAATGCAAGTCTTATTAGCGGGCTCGCTACAACGGTGATCAGACTGACGACCGCCATCTCGTTGACCAGACTGCTGCAACACAGCTTGTTTAAGCGGAACTTATTCTTCAAGTCCGACTGCGAGAGGAGCAGCGTGACACAATGACCCTGCCCAAACCGATTGCGGGATAAAATATATGGCGATGAGGGAAGCATCAGACTGCCAAGTTTTTCAGGGAAACAGATGCACTTATTTGAGAGTGAACTACTACGAAGAAATAGAAAAAATCATCTTTTTCAGATTCACGACCTGTACGTGATCTGAGATATTGGACAATATGTTTCAAATGACCTAAGTGATAATCACAGTGACCCTGACGTTAATCCTAGAGGCCCTGACGTTAATCCTTGCACTCGGACTACTTCTAACAAGAAGCAACCAAAGATGTTTAGATAAGGAAAAAGAAAGTCAGATTTGCTTAAAACTCTTTACGTCCAAAATGGTACTCAACGACATTATGTCATGAATTTAACATAACTTTTTTCTACGCTAACATCACAATCTGTTATATAATGTGGCTAGAAAACATGACATATAATTGTGAGTTTCATATAGAGATTACAGGTCTTTAGCAGCAATTACCCCAGCCGGGTGACATATTATTTGATAGCTCAGTGTAATAAAAAACACAGATTTCGGGGAAAGGAAAGGGAAACAGCCAATACAGTTGAGGAGAAAGTACAGATTAGAACCCATAGGTGCTAAGAAGATGAGATATGCAAAGTACGGTGGAAGACGAGGCAGCTGGAGTTGAGTGGACAGAGCTGATGGTCCACAGAGACGTCAACGAACAACACTTGTTGCAGCCGTATGTTCCATGGGGAACCAGATGCATTAAGTATAGTCAATGAGGAAAGTTATAAACTTTAATTTCTGAAACTGAAAATCCCCATCGTGTCTTGTAAATCACTTTTGATACCACACACCATTATAATACGCTTGTAGCTAATAAGGTCAAAGCTATTTCGATCCATTATATGCCTTTTAAAGGTTATGGCTAAAGAGGCAAATTAGTAACTGCTCAAATATCACCATATTACACAGACATCGTTCGAATTAACCTTTGAGTTCCATTCATCCACGTCGTTAATACTGCGTTGTTCAGGAAATACGTCAAGCTGGACAACATATTGACACATAAAATGACGTTCTGATGCAAGCGTCCATCCTGCAGACTACAAGTGAGATGATGAGATGGACTGAGCAAAGCTCTTGGTCTAATATGGTAATCTGGGGCAAAATATCGGAATAAAGTTAAACAGCATTAGACAACCTGGCAGCAGACATACATCCTGCTTGACTAAGTGCTACGATTACAGATTACAAATTACATCGTATCTTTCTTATCTATCTTATCTATCTTATCTAATCTAATCTAATCTAATCTAATCTAATCTAATCTAATCTAATCTAATCTAATCTAATCTAATCTAATCTGATCTAATCTGATCTGATCTGATCTGATCAGATCTGTCTGTCTGTCTGTCTGTCTATCTATCTATCATCTATATATATATCTATATATATATCTATCTATCTTCAGTCCACTTGTGTCTTTAGACGTCGTGGTGAGGTGGGACCTCCGTTGTTTCAAATTTTAATGGTAGTCGAAAATCTGCTGGTGACTAGACAGGTCAATCACAGTGTCTGTTACCAACAACTAGCTTCTAAAATATACGATCGCCTATTTATGGGACTGGTGGTGGTGGAAGCGTTTATTAAAACAAAGTAGACCCGCAACCTGTAAGGCGCTATCTATGTCGCTCCACTAAACACATAACCAAGACCTGGTGTTTGTTACAGCCACACAGTCCCCGTTTTGCTTCATATTCTCTGTGGGGCGAGAATCCCTAGAATAATGTTAGTAGATTTGTAACTTAAATTTTGCCTGAATAGCAGCCGTTAAGCTTGTTTTTTCGATTTCCGACTACCAAAGAATTGTAAGCGTGCGCACCACTGTACATGGGTGTCTGATCTCACTACTCAGAGATATTTTTCCCGGATGATCCAAGTGAAAAAAAAAACTAGGACTACTGGGTCCCCCACTACAAAATACATTTCTCACACAAACATTAATTTGCCTATAGTGTTCCTCGCGTGGTCATATCTATCTGAGTCATCCCTACGTGTAAAGACGATATATAGAAAAATGACGGTTCAGCTTGGACAGACTAACTAACAATGACTATTGGTTGATATTTTATCCGTTGTGACTTGTGGTTGATGTTGCTGTTGTTTAATTAGGTGTGCCGAGCTGTTCGCTATCAATGCAATGTTAAAGAATGTTCAGGTGTTTTGTAGTTGGTGAGTGCAGTTGTATAACGTATTAGTGATTTGTAGGGTGCCATGCAGTAATATTTCTGTCTGTGGAGAGTCCTGGGCAAGCCATCTTTCATAATTGACTGGTGGAGATGCAGCAGATCGGTTCGTCTGCAGGGTCTAACTTGTTTAATAATTTGTTAATTCTGAAGTGTTTTGTCCTAAGCTGAAAGATTATGCTCTGCTTCCTGCGTTGCAGTTTGTTGCCGTTGTCATTTGTGCTTGAGTGTCATTGCTATGTACATTGCATACCCAGTCGAACTATCCGTCTATTGGGCTGCACCTTTCTCTTTGAAGTTGGTTTGCTGTGTTTGCTTTGCCGTCTGCATATTGGCTGGTGTGTTTATTTGAACTATGCTTGCTCCTAATTTTTCTAGTCTGTCTGCTTTCCCATTGCCTGATATGTATATATGTCATGGAATCCACTGAAGGGTGACTTTGATGCTGTGTGTTGTTTGTATCGCATCATTAGTCTCAACCAACTTTAGAACTTCTTGGTTGTTAGTTTGTAAATTTGTTGCTAATGCTTGTAGCTTCATTCTAAATTCAGTGAAGACTACAATAACTTAACTTAACTCTATTTTACTGGTTTAGAAGGCTCTACAGGGTCTATGTGCAACCTTTTTATTTCACTCCACCGATACTAAAAATGACTGTGATCATCCAATCTATTTTTGAATGCGTCAACTGACCCTGCCTCAACCACATCATATGGCAATGCATTCGAAGTACTAACCACTCTCTGGCTAACAAAATATTTCCTAATAACTAATCTGGACTTGCCTTTCAATAATTTGAAGCTGTACGTTTTATTTCTTGTAGCCGGTTGAACTTTTACAAAAAAACGGTGCAGTCTAATTTATCCTTTCCATTGATTCATTTATAACGTAGTTTAGGTGGCTTTTTTGCATGTCGTGATGTGAATTACAATGTAAAGTCAGAAATTCGTACTAGCCAAAAAGACATCATTTTCTTCAAATTGTCATCATCATCATTTTCTTTTTCTTCTTCTTCGTCGTTTAGTTTCAGATTAGAACGTCTTTGACTAATAAAGTCAGCAGTCAGCTCGAGGTTCCGGATATCTGAATAGTTGATCTTGGAAAGAAGCAAGTTGCTTCTGCCAAGAGTCACCCCTTTAACAGATGAAAGTTCGGCAGGTCTGCAGCTAGTTCTCAGCAGTCATAGGGCCAGTGCAACAGGTTCAGACGTCCAAAGTGTCAATCTTTGATTCATTTTACAGATTCTCCTCATTCTGTTGTACCGTGTACATGGTCCGTAGACGATCACCAGGCCTGGTCTTTATAGTTGTTGATATTTTCGTATATGAAGGGAGTGGGTTGCTTTTGTTTCTTCTTTTGATCTAAAAGTGGATTTTATTATTTTTTGTGCTTCACATGTTGCAGTGTCGTAATCTTCACTGTCTGACAAGATTGTCCGCCTCTTCGGTGCCTGGAACTTTAGAATGGGCTGCTCTGTCCTAAATTGTGCTCTTTTTGAAGCACTGAGCCAAATATTCAAGCTTATTTGTGATGGATTTTTTCAGTGTTGCTATTACAGAGATAGCATCTGTGAAGATAATCACTGGATCTCTGTTTGTATCTTGCAATTTATGAAAGTTTCTACTGCTTGCTTGAGTTGTGCTGTCTCAGCATTATCATGTCAGGTCATCCCGTAACCTGTGAGGCCGTTGGGGCACACATGAAGACATCCTCACAATACCACGCCACCCTTCTGCCAGCGACCGCTGCCTGGGCCTCTTCTAATCGGAGATTGGTCCATTATTTTATGTTGTCCTCCCATCTCTTTTTTGGGACAGCCTCTTCGTCATTTGCCTTGCACCTTCCGTGGATGATTGTATCTGCAAGACTATTTGATCTCGATATGTCATCGTACCAAGCGAGTTTCAGCATTATTGTTATTACAATATCTCTCAGTGGCAGTTGCATTATAGAAGACTATATTTTAAAAATGTATTGGCCGCTGCTTTCCTATATGCTCCATGTTCAGAAGTATTTTGAGCAAAGTAGAGTTTATGTGTATTCTTTGCACTTCTATTTGTTCTATTTTTGTTTTCAATGTTGGAGATGTTAGTTATTAAATTGTACATTCATCTTCTTCTCCATATTGGGCGAGTAGCGCCTGTCAGGATTGAAAGAACATGTGCATCGTAACTAGAAGGCAATTCCTGCTCGAGTTATAAAGCCTTTGTCGACCAAGTGAATCGTTCCTGAATGGGATACTGCATGGTAATGCACTATCGTTTCTGGCAAGTGACGGATAATTAATCTCTAAGTCTGCGGGTCTAAACTGTAAGCAATAAGTGGTGGGCCTTACATAAACCTGTGATACGTGTTGGAAAATTGGGCCCGCTAGTGCGCCGGCATGCCTTTAATTCTCACTAAGGTCATATACAGAAGGCCATGTACAGAGAACCCGCCCTGGTAGAACTAACATCAGTGCATACAGAGCATGCCAGTCTTGATTGATAGTCCACGTAAGAAACAGAAAATTTAATTTCAAACCCGAGTAGAAAAAACCATGACAGTCCTGTACAGTAGCTTGCAAAGATGAATGAATACAAAACACTTGCTACAATACATGAGGGCTGGAGATAGACAAGGGCTAGAGAGGTGGTCCCGAATAAAAGCATGCTGAAGACTGATTCTATGTGCCACTAGAATAATAATGTACTACAACGTAACTCTCTTTATGGTGACAAAGAGTTATAGTATCTTGCTTATTTGACGTCAAAAAACGTTCATAGTGGTTTATCTTATTGTCTGGGTCAACAAAGGGATTATAATGATGAAGAGTATAAGCTGCTTTCCTAGGTAGTCGCCGTGTTGTGTACAGACTAGAACTTCATTTCACTTATGGTGGAACAGAAAAAGTCCTTAATGGCGATCAAACTGGCATCTTTGTAAAAAAAATCGAGTTTTCCAACCGCTCGACCATCCGCTTCTCTTTGTCGCCAAAATACATTAAAAAACAACTTCCAAAATATAACACAGATTAAAGTCGATAAAAAAAGAATTTCAAGTAATGCTTCTGTGACCATTGCAGCAACAAACAAAAAAAAAACAACCCAAAAGAAACCGTTTATTTCTGTGACACATAAAAAAAGCAGCTAAGATGGCGCCATAACTGGCTACGGGTCTACATTGCTCTTCTGTTTTAGTTTATTTTAGATGCTGCCAGACCATGGAATTGCCGAGAATTTACACTAGTCGACGACTTACACTTGTATTCACGGAAATGTCTTTTATTTTCCATTTGGACTGGTTAATTCATTCGTTTTGTGTGTTTTCTTCCGTTCGATTATCCTGGAATGGACTTCGACTATATTAATAGCACTACGCTTAAACATGTGGCATATTTCACGATCTAGTTAACACGGCTGAACTTCACGAGATTGGTGCCCTTGGCCTTAGCGGAAGACAGTGTCAGTTTGTTGTATGAAATTTAGACACGACTAAAATGAACTGCCACCTGGAGAGAGATGGGCTCCGTCAGGTGTGTAGTGGCCCAAGGCACATCGTTGTTGTATGGAGTGAGCTAGCAATACAAACTACAATAACGGTATCTAGACAACCTTGTACTTTATGAAACTGATGATGATCATGATGATAAAAAAGGAACATTAATCGTATTCTTCAGGATGCTGAAGGGTGTTCTTTTATAACAGCATACAAGCTAGCAATTGGAATATTTGTACATTTTATGAATTTCTACGGGAAAGAAACAGTATTTTTGAATTCACATACACATGTCTGTACATTTCAAATAGTTCTTGTTGTTGAATGTGCGCCCTGAAGAGGACGTTAAGCGGAGGATTGCAGTAGCTTTCCTCATACCCTAGGCGTGCTGATGAAGGGGGAACGGAGTCTTTCATGCGATTGTGCTATGCTTGGCTTCATCTGCGTGTCGCACACTACTGCAGTGATCACGTCAATTCCCCACTTCTTCAGCTATGTTTCAATGAAAACAACCTCTTTTGAGGTAGACCTGGGAGAAAGTGAGGTGACCCTGACTAACAACCTTACCCTAACTAACATCCTTGCCCTGATTAACATCCTTACTTTGACTAACATGTTCAATCAGTATTTTATACCTGAACAGACGTTAGTCCCCTCTCTCCATTTGAAACGGTGGAACCTACGCCGTCTGCAGACACGTAACAAAAACCTCTCCAATGCGATCAACCAAGCCACGTTGGTGGTCCGCAACATGTTAGAAAAAAGCATATGACATTTAAAAGATAACTCAGTTTTTAATTAGCAAATTGTATCCTGAAATAGCCCGCATGAAGATCTCAGTTTGAGAATCCTACGAACGGAACCTTTATTACCCATGAAAAAAGGAAGAAAAAAACTATCATTACTGCGTTAATTCCAATTGATGAAATCTACCGATAGGAAATCAAGGGGTGAGGATTAAAGGTAGTCTGTCATTACATTCCCCTCGGAGTATCCAGGCTAGATTCATTTTACCAGTTTTTATTTAACTAGACATGACCGTTGTCCGTTTGCGTGAACTTCTATTTCTCCTATTTTAACCAACTTTCTCATAACCCAGAGAGGTGACAGATTGTACACAGACTCCTCTATCGCGACCTGCTAATCCTTCCAAATTTAATGGATCCTCAAATGACCCTTTCCGAATTGATACAAGGGCTTAGCCAGATTCCAGATGATTTCATTGCAATTGTTCAAGGAGCATTTTCTATTCATTACATTACATAATTATTTTACACGCCAAAAAATGTCTCTATACGCTAAAGATTACCTTATGTGTCTCAAAATTGTTTAATATTTAAGGTTTACCACCAAAATTCTAAAAAAGTCAACATACAAAAAAACACCAATACATAATTTCACACACACACACACAACACCAACATAACAAACATTACACTTCTGCAGACACAAAAACAAAACAAAACAAAAAACAATTCTCGGTTTATAAATAAATACTGGTACAGAAAAAGTAGTTTTTTTTCATATTTAATTGTTTATTTTACCACCGATGAGGAAAAAAAAAAAAGAGCACTTACGGAGGTTTTGAACCTTTGTCACAGACCGGCGCCCAAAAAGTTCAGCATCGAGCTCCACAATGATTTTACACCTCCCATGAGACAATTAAAAGTACTTCTTTTTTCAATTGTTTTTCTTTATTTGTTAGAACTTTTTATTTAACCCGGTCTCGAAGTAATTCTACACCATTTGAAGCAATCGCCGATCTCGGTTTTGGAATCACTAGACTAAACATTTCTTCTGTTTGTTTGTAGATAGAACTGACATTTGTGGGTACGAGTTTAAGTGGGATATTGTGTGAGGTAAACCTAGAATACAATACAGCACTCTGCCAGTCAATTTCAGTTCACTTACATTGTTCCCGACAGTAATTTGTCCAAAAACGTTGTCTCTGCTGTCAGCAGCTGTCACGTCCCAGTACCATTTGCTGCGTAAGAGCTTGTTTCAGAACTAGCTAATGAGATCGCCATTGTTGTGTTTGTCTCGTGGTATTTTTGTTGTTGCACGTCGCGACTTTGAAATGTTTTGTGTAACTTGTGCAGTTGCTGCAGTTTAAAAAGTGCGAGATTTTATTAGTGTTTAGCTTACCTCATATTGACGTGGATTAATACATCAATCTCTCCTAAACATGGAAAGCAGGGGACTTGGAGGTGGAGGGTGGGTGGGGGGGGGGCACATTGAGGAGTTGGAAAGGGGTAGGGTGGGATGTTAGTCACCAGTGTTGAGTTCATGTTTATTACTGTCTTTGTTTTGGAGTTTTATATATATTAACAAATCAAAGCGGCTACACAATGAAATCACAACTTCGATAGTTGGCAACATAAACGGTAAATATGTCAGCAAGTGCATAGGAACAAAAACACATAATAGATTACAAGCAAAATATATTCTAATTGATGTACGTGATGAAAAACGTTTGGCGGAAATATCGGAAATATTCTTTTTTTTTAAAGTGTTTGCCTCTTTGCATTTTATTGGCTGAAGCACGCACTTTTCCACTCCAGGCAGCAGCCTTTTAGGTGATATCAAGACATATTAACCAGTTCTTGGATGCTTATGTGTGTCTGTATGTATCTATGCTAGTTTAGGCGCTCTTAGAAGTCAACCAAACCACTCTTAGAAGTCAACCCAACCACTCTCAGAAGTCAACCCAACAACTCTTAGAAGTCAACTTAACCACTCTTAGAAGTTAACCCAACCACTCTTAGAAGTCAACCCAACCACTCTTAGAAGTCAACCCAAGCATAGTGCAATGAAAGTGTCTCACATTGAGGGTGCATGTGAAAGGCGTGTAACAGTGTGATTGATGGACATAGTCAAATGTAAGAGTGTGACTGTTGGATTAAGTTGTGTTAAAGTGTGATTGTTGGAAAGGGTTGTATAAGAGTGTGATTATTGGACACAGTAAAATGTAAGAGTGTGATTGTTGGACAGAGTTGTGTAAAAATGTGACTGTTGGACAGATGTGTGTAAGAGTGTGATTGTTGGACAGATGTGTGTAAGAGTGTGATTATTGGACATATGTGTGTAAGAGTGTGATTGTTGGACAGATGTGTGTAAGAGTGTGATTATTGGACAGATGTGTGTAAGAGTGTGATTATTGGACAGATGTGTGTAAGAGTGTGATTGTTGGACATATGTGTGTAAGAGTGTGATTGTTGGACAGATGTGTGTAAGAGTGTGATTATTGGACAGATGTGTGTAAGAGTGTGATTATTGGACAGATGTGTGTAAGAGTGTGATTATTGGACAGATGTGTGTAAGAGTGTGATTGTTGGACAGATGTGTGTAAGAGTGTGATTGTTGGACAGGTGTGTGTAAGAGTGTGATTATTGGACAGATGTGTGTAAGAGTGTGATTATTGGACACAACCAAATGTAAGAATGTGATTGTTGGACAGAGTTGTGTAAGAGTGTGATTATTGGACAGAGTTGTGTAAGAGTGTGATTGTTGGACAGATGTGTGTAAGAGTGTGATTATTGGACAGATGTGTGTAAGAGTGTGATTATTGGACAGATGTGTGTAAGAGTGTGATTATTGGACAGATGTGTGTAAGAGTGTGATTATTGGACAGAGTTGTGTAAGAGTGTGATTGTTGGACAGATGTGCGTAAGAGTGGGATTATTGGACAGATGTGTGTAAGAGTGTGATTGTTGGACAGATGTGTGTAAGAGTGTGATTATTGGACAGATGTGTGTAAGAGTGTGATTGTTGGACAGATGTGTGTAAGAGTGTGATTGTTGGACAGATGTGTGTAAGAGTGTGATTGTTGGACAGATGTGTGTAAGAGTGTGATTATTGGACAGATGTGTGTAAGAGTGTGATTATTGGACAGATGTGTGTAAGAGTGTGATTGTTGGACAGATGTGTGTAAGAGTGTGACTGTTGGACAGATGTGTGTAAGAGCGTAATTTTTGAACTGAGGTGTGTAAGAGTGTGATTTTTGGACAAAGGTATATACTAGTTTGATTGTTCTACAGAGTCAAATGAAATAGAGTGTGAGATAACAAGAGGAGAGGAGCGTCGAAGTCAAGTACTTTTAGTAATTGAGAGTTATTCTTATATTATCAGTTCTTGTAATAATAGATTCAAATTTATTTATGTATACCAGTTATATAATAGTGGTTATTGTCAATTGTCTAGGGCTGCTAGACATCACACTCTCGCAAAGCTGATTTCGATTTTTTAAATAACTCAATGTCGATATGTTAAACTGGTCTTTTCTTTGTACTCTGTATTATCTTTTACAAGTCAATCATTGTATCTTGTATCTTCCTTTTCTTAAGTTACTTCGCAGTTTTCTTCATCTTCTTCTGTCTCTCCTTCTTTTTCCTCTTCTTCTTCTTTTCGATTTTCGTTTTATTTTTATTTTTCTTCCTCATATTTCTCTTATTATTTTTCACCTTTTCCCTTGTCTCCGTTTTGTTCTCCTTCCTTTTCTTCTTATTTTCTTCTTCCACTTGTTCCCATTCTTCGTCTACCAGTTTACCTTACTCCTCTTCTTCGTCGCCTTTTTTCCCTCTTTTCCATGTCCCTCTTCCTCTTTTCCTCTTCTTTCTCTTATTCTTCCTATTCTTTTTCTTGCTATTTCTTACTCTTAAAATGTTTTCCTTTCCCGTTTTTTTCCTCTCTTCTTTTTTAAGTTCTTTCTCTTCTATGCCTTCTTTTGCTTCTGTTATCTTTCCTCTTCTTCTTGTTCTGCTTATTCTTCTTCATCGTCATTCTCCTGTTCTTCCAGCTCTTCTTGTTCTTGTTGTTCTTCTTTTTCTTCTTCTCCTCGTTCTACAACTTACTTTGTGACGTGATGTATTCAATCTTGTATTATTTGCATCATATAATGATTGCATTAGTATTCTAAAGCTTCGTCTTAATCCAGTAAGTATTCCGTTTTGAGACGAATATTGTCATGTAATAATTACTCAACACATATTGACATAACAAAATGTTGTCAGACAATAATTACTCAACACATATTGACATAACAAAATGTTGTCAGACAATAATTACTCAACACATATTGACAGAACAAAATATTGTCAGACAGTAATTACTCAACACATATTGACATAACAAAATGTTGTCAGACAATAATTACTCAACACATATTGACATAACAAAATACTGTCATCCATTAATTACTCAACGCTTATTGACATTAACAAATACTGTTATCTATTAATTACTCAACACATATTGACATAAAAAGATGGACGAGCCTGTTTAACAGTTAGTTAGAGAATAATAAACTTGAAAATGGATTGCTGAAATGTCTGTACAGCCATTTCCTGGAAGAATGATACTTAGCGAAACAAAATGGAAACACCGAGGGCAAGAACGATACATAACATAACACATAAGTCGCATGATAAGAATGATAAGTAAAGGATCAAATGGAAACTCCGAGGTAATGCATAATTGATACGTAACGGAACAAATGGAAACTCAGAGGAGACGAATGATTTATAAGTAACGGAACAAATGGAAACTCAGAGACAGTTAATAAACAAACTAGTAAGAACAAGTGCATAAACAAGTATATTATAAGCACTCGAAAAACATCGAGCAGGTAAAAGAAACGAAAATGAGGAAATAACCCAGGTTCAAATCCTATTAACTCATTACATCACTGTCTTTCATGTTGTCTGATATGGATGTGTTTTTCATCATCATCATAACCTAGAATGTCATAGACGCACCGTTATTGCAGTTTGTGGTACCTGCTTTGCCATACAACAACGGTGTGTCTTGGGCCGCTACACACCTGATGGAGTCCATCTATCGCCAGGTGGCAAATCATTATAGTTGTGTCTAAATTTTATACAACAACGCTGACACTGCCTTCGGTTGGGCGCCAATCTCGTGAAGTTCAGCCGTGTGAACTAGACCGTGAAATATGACACATTGAACGTAATGCGATTCATATAGCCGATGTCCATTCCAGGATAATCGAACGGAAGAAAACACACAAAACGAACGAATTAACCAGTTCAAATGGACAAAGATGATAGTGGGATTCCAGAATTACAGTTATGAGGAACGACTCAGAAAAACCGGCCTACAGTGTCTCGAAGAGAGAAGAATTCGTGGTGAATTAATACAAGTTTATAAGATGATCAGAGGAATGGATAAATTAGACTATAACAAGTTTTTTTAAAATACAGCCACCTACAATAACACGAGGGCATAGCTACAAGCTGACTAAAGAGAGGTCCAGATTAGATATTAGGAAATATTTTTTTAGTCAGAGAGTGGTGTCTGCTTGGAATGCATTGCCAGGGGAGGTAGGGACAGTTAATGCATTTAAGAATAAACTGGATGCGCATAGCTTTTAGAGCAAGGTGATGTAAATGTAACTGGTTGTATACAGACTCTGCAGGGTCTTCTAAACCAGTATAAAGACGTTAAGTTAAATGGAAAACAACAACACTTTTCCGTGAACACGAGTGTAAGTCGTCAACTAGTATGAATTCCTGGCAAAGGCATGGTCTGGCGGCATCTATAATGAACTAAAAGAGAAGAGCAATGTAAACCCGCAACCAGTGATGTGCCATCTTTGATGCTTTAGCGCTTAAACTATACTGTTCTTTGTGATGAATATCGCTATTTTATGGCAGAATGGTAACAAACAATAATTGTAATTATCTAAAGTATACGGGTAAGTAAGTCGCATATCCTTACAGAACGTAGATTCTTACAACTGCCACGTGTTTGGCTGTTATAAGTTTCTTGGCAAGTGTGCAGTACGGGAAATTATATGTGATTGAAAGTAATAATTTAAAAAAAAAGTTGAAGCAGTATAATACCGATGTGGATAGGGTTTGGATATTACTTATGAGTAAACATAAAGTATAATAACTATCAAGTGAGAAAACGGGAATAAAGGGGAGCAAGTACAAAAATAGTCATAGCTTTGATACATACACTTATGTTAACGGATTATCTTGAATACATACACTTGTATTAACGGATTATCTTGAATACATACACTTGTATTAACTGATTATCTTGAATACATACACTGGTATTAATTGATTATAGTAAATGGATAAAGAAGAAGTTGAAACGAGAGAATGGAATGGCTACAAATACATTCAATAATATAATTAGATTTTAAGCACTGAAACACAGGACAAAGAAATGAAAAGTAATGTATGTTTTACATATTATCTAGACGAACAAGCGCGTGATCGAATATTGGCCGCCAATCGCAAACGACAATGACAAAAGCAGTTTGACATGTTTTGTTGCACCTTACCAGTGAGTCTGGATGTGGCTTTATAGCCCAGTTCTGGCACAGAAACCTTTTCCACATATGCGGCATGTAAGGTCAGGGTTAGACATGTGAGTGGCAGTTTTGTCTTTCTGCACAGCACGTTTTCTTAAAGCCTCGGAGATCAGGTTTTCCTCAGTAATAGAGGCACATCCAAGCAATACCTGGTAATCTGTGCAATGACAACCCAACCTTCGAATTTACATCGATGCTGAAGCGTGGCAGATATATTTTGATGAAGTTTTTGAAGCGATTCTTTTTGCACATCGACCAGACGCAGGTCCTCTTTCAGCATGCCATATATTAGTTGTTTTGGGATGTCATTGTCTGGCGTGCGCACTATGTGGCAGACCCACCTGATCTGGGCCTTCTACAATAATATGTGGTTGTTCCAAAATTTGGCTTTCTTGTTTGGTAACCTATTCGGGATCAAGATGCTCAGCAGTGCATGAGATGTAGAGGTCACCGATACAAAACTGACTGCTAGCGTAAGGGCTAGCGATTAAAAGCTGTGAAGAGCCTTTCCCACCTCCAAGTGCTGATCCTGGAAAGCAGGCGGCAACAGGACAGACTGGCTAAGGAGGAGAAGGGGTCGAAGAGAAAAGGAAAACCGGTACCCAAAAATGCCATGATAACGTCGGATGTGTCGGATCGAAAGGTGCAAATATTGCAGTCAAGCTATCAGTGAGGCACAACATTCCGTTGCTACATCCTACTACTCGCAAAACACTTTTCAGGGCTTGGTAGCGGGAGTTTGAGAACATTCAGGACTTGGTAGCGGGAGTTTGAGAACATCCAGGACTTGGTAGCAGGAGTTTGAGAACATCCAGGACTTGGTAGCGGGAGTTTGAGAACATCCAGGACTTGGTAGCAGGAGTTTGAGAACATCCAGGACTTGGTAGCGGGAGTTTGAGAACATTCAGGGCTTGATAGCGGGAGTTTGAGAACATCCATGACTTGGTAGCGGGAGTTTGAGAACACCCATGACTTGGTAGTGGGAGTTTGAGAACATACAGGGCTTGATAGCGGGAGTTTGAGAACATCCAGGACTTGGTAGCGGGAGTTTGAGAACATTCAGGGCTTCGTAGCGGAAGTTTGAGGACATTCAGGGCTTGGTAGTGGGAGTTTGAAGCCGTTCATGGCTTGGTAGCGTAAGTTTTAGAACGTTCAAGGCTTGGTAGCGGGAGTTTGAGAGCGAAAGAAGAAGAGGGTGATGGTGAAGAAGAAGTAATCTGTCCTATGTTTGTGTTCTTAGTAAAGTATCCCATAGCATTACTGCCGTAGGGGTGTGAGGTGTTAGCGATCTCACATTTCAAAGGCTCGGCTATATGAGGACGGTAGCCATCTCTTCTCCCTAGCCGCTTTTACTTCCCGGACTGAACCGGTACCCATTTAAGGCTGGGTCGACCCGGGAGCGGTTTGAAAAAAACATTACCGCCTCAACTGGGGAATGAACCCAGGACCACTCAGATGCGAAGCCAGCGCGCTAACCACTGCGCTACATAAAAACAACGGAGAAAGATTGTTAAGTAGTAGTTTATTTTCCTAGCATACATGATGAACACAGTCCAGGTGTCACTAACATACAAGTGGTGTGTACTACGGCACGGTAGACATTATGTTTTGTATCAAGGTTAAAATCGTTCCTATCCAACTCGCTGTCCCGCAGTCTCTCAAAAGCAACACTAACCTTGTATTTTTTGCTGTTGATCTCATAACAAATTGTAGTTTTCCTGGAGAGAGAGTCCTGCCAAGGTAAAAAACGTTGTCTACTGATTGGAGTCGCTTATTATTGATATCTGTGCCACGATATGTGTCCCTCGCTGCAGGCTAAAAAATAACTTCATTTACAAAAAAAAAATTGACGGTCAGACCGAAAATGGCACATTTTGTAGAGAAGCTGTCTACAGAGTTCTGCATGCGTCTTTCAGTGCTAGCAGAGAGGGCACAGCCATCATAAAACAGTAATGCTTTATTAAATCTTAGTGTGAGCCTGCAATCGCCTGCTATTTAAAAGTTTACCATTAGTACTGTATTTGATTTCCACTCCGTAATCAATATATCCCCGATAGCTATCAGAGTGTTGAGACCAATACACATTACGCAATTTGAGACAGGAACGACCTCTGATGTTTTTTCACCTTAGCACATGAGCACACATACCTTCGTGGCATCTGTTGACGACCATCGTGAATCTGTTTGTACAACATGTCCCCATGATCTTCATGAGACGATCTCTGTTGGCCGTGTCATTTGCCTTTTTCTTGTCTATGAAAGTCATATATACGAAGGATGTTCGAAATGTTTTGTACTTTAGTAATAAGGGGTCAATGCAGTTACCTGGAAACTGGTGTGAACTTTAGTTCCTTCTCTATGTATTCATCGTGAAATCTGATACATTTCTTCTTCATGATGTCATGATTGTAGAACTCCGCCTGGTCCCGAAACCAGGTCTCCACTTCAGTAATTAAGTCCTACACGTCTGAAAAACGATGTACACGAAACGGATTTTTCTTGTTTATGAACAGGACGAAGTCACAAGGTACCAAGTTTAGTGAGTATGGTGGATAGGTCATCATTTCATACCTGCTCGTTTTCTGAAATCCAGGACTTGATTATTGGACTGGAGACGTGGTTCCGGGACCAGACGTTTGAGTTCTACAACCAGGACATCGGGAAGATGAAGAATAAATGGGAAAAGTGTTTTGTCTTGCAAGCTGAATTCATAAAGAAAGATGAAAGCACACCAATTTTCAGAAACGTGCTTTTACTCCTTCATAGTAAAGTGCACCATTTTTTTTTATATCACTGCTGCTCTTGACATTTCTCATGAAGTTGCCACGCCGCGAATATCATATCCAGTGTGCTGCAATCCAATCTGATACTACAACAGGATTGACGATTTCCATTTCGCTTGTATAAATGGACGAGGGTGCGACTCAGTGCTCTATATTCTGTTATACAACCCAAGTTTCTCTGCTATGGCACAGCTATCTCCGTTGTATATCTCAGCCCGTATCAGGCCCACACCTGGTGCCCTCCTGTGTGATAATTGACAGATCGCTGATCTGACTTCCTTGGATATTGGAAGGAACGTCCATATTGCTGCTCAGAGGTGTCTGTGGCAGACGTGCTATAACTTGGTTGAGAACAGTGTTCCGCTCGAGTATTCGCGGTTTGTCTGTCACTAACTCTGAACCATCTGTATTCAGATGGCGGTTGCGTACGAGCGAACATAATAACAACATCTAGTCAGGTGCTCACATGTACGAACCCCGTAAGGATCAAGGTTGTTTTTCTTTGAATGGATAGTAGAAATAAAAAAAATAAAAAAACAACTTAGCCTGTGCATTACTTGCAGCCTGCCGGGTAGAGCGGCCTAATGTCCCCACCCAGCGAACCCAGCAATGCACAAATGCAGTTTGTTTTTGTAGTTTTTTTCTTCTTATTAACGTATAGTACAGAGACATGGCCATGTACCGTCAAATCATAAATAAGAACGAGGCCTCAAAAATATAGAAATGTGAAGACGTGGCAGGAGTGATTTGCATTTAATGAATCCCTCAAAATAAAACAAAATGATGGTATCGGAGAGGGAAAATACGGATAACCAAGAATGCTGGAAAATGGTTAGAGAAACATTTGAATGAACGAAGAGACATTTATCTGAGAACCATGCAAATAAATGGTAAACTGTAATACACACGATAACTCTAAATATGGTAAATGATGATACATGCGATAACTCTATATATGGTAAATGATGATACACTCGATAACTCTATAAATGGTAAACCGTGATATATTCCATAACTCTATAGATGGTAAATGATGATACATGCGATAACTCCACAAATGCTAAACGGTGATACATTAGATAACTATAGATGGTAAATGATAATACACTCGATAACTCTATAATTGATAAAAGATGATACACTCGATAATTCTATAAATGGTAAACGGTGATACACTCGATAATTCTATAAATGGTAAACAGTGATACACTCGATAATTCTATAAATGGTAAACGGTGATATACATTCGATTTCTATAATGGTATTGTGTGATACACTCGATCAATCTACAAATGGTTAAAGAACGTAAAGTACCATCGACATAAATAACAAATGGTATTAGGAAGCTGATATAATATGTCACAATATGTTGTAGAAGTTCTACATTGACAATGTCAAAACCATTACTTTGGTCACAGTAGACTTTAACAATAACAAAATAAATAAATATGAATATGGTTAAAATGAGGAATGTTCTGGGCCAGGTCTTCTCGTAACCGGTAAGGTCGTTGGGGCACACATGAAGACAGCCTCACAATATCACGCCACCCTTCTCTGTCAGCGGCCGCTGCATGTGCCTCTTCTAGTCGGAGATTGGTCCATTCTTTTATGTTGCCCTCCCACCTATTTCTGAGACGGCCTCTTCGTCGTCTGCTATGCACCTTTCCGTGGATGATTGTATTTGCAAGACCATTTGATCTCGATATGTGACCGTACTAAGCGAGTTTCCTTCTTTTGACAATTGCCGAAAGGTCTTCAAAAGGCCCTATTATTATATATAATAATATCTATAATTATATCTCGTTTTTCCTCATTTGTAACTCGATCTTTGTACGTGACGTATAAAAGACTTCGGAAACATCTCAACTCCAAGGCCTGTATCCTTCGTTGAAGGTCAGCTGTAACTGTCCGTGTCTCACAAGCATAGAGGAATGTTGACAGGACCAGTGTACGCATTAATCTTCTTCTTCTTCTTCTTCTTCTTCTTCGTACGCTGTCAAACGTCAACCTGTATTTTTTCGAAAACAGCAGCGGTTATCCTGAGGCTGTCGGCACTGCCATAGAGCTTGTCTAGTGTTGCCACTGATGATGGCCACATGTGCTTTCTCTGGTTCTCGTATGTATCTGCAGCAGATGTTCAGCGGCCATTTTCCCGGTACCACAAGTGCATTCGTCAGTGCCACCTATCTTCCGTTTATTGAATAGGTGGTACTTCAGTCTGTTGTGGCCTGTGCGGAGTATGAAGACCACGACCTGCTCTCTTCTGTTCAACTGGTAATAGGCGTCGTTTTTTGTGTAGCCAGTATGTTCTGTTTCCCATTTGGCCATATGTCTGGCCCTAATAAGCCTGTTGGACTCTTCGTAGGTCACACTAGAATCTGGTTGTGGTAGTCTTGCACCTTCTTTTGCCAGTCTGTCTGCCTCCTCGTTGCCTTGGATTCTATCCCACTGTACCACTACTGTTTTTGGTGCGGACTGCTGGCAAAGTTGACAGAGTACTGCTCTTAAATCATTAAGTTCAGTATTTTTCTGGCTTTTTAATGCTGTGACGACGGCCAGGGCATCTGTAAACAGGACTATCTGGCTTTAATTGCTTTCGCCTGTTAGCATTGCTTCTACCGCAGCACTCAGTGCCTCTGCCTCCGCTGTGAAATTACTTGAGAATTTTCCAGTTGCCACTGACAGTGTTATTTTTCTACCATTTGGTTATAATAATGGCTGTCCATCGTTGTCGATGAGGACCGCCGACATCATCCTTGTACAAATTTCCCTGTTGGGTGTGGGTGCGCATGTGGCTGAACAGGCCAATGCGGGCACGAAAACATCTGCTACATATCGGGCACACGAGGTTTGTAGAAGGTAATGGTGTTCCCGCTGTTCGGGATTTCCGGGTCTTGCGTCTGCTCTGGGCTTTCACAACACGGTCGTCTTCGCCGGTAGCTACACCACACCAGATTTGACTGTGCTTCTCCAGTCAGATCTGTTTTGCGCAAGACATTCCCAGGTGTCGATGTCTATCTGGCAACTTTTCAGTGAGTCCTTCAGACCGTCTTTAAATCGTTTCTTTGGGTGCCCTCTCTCGCGCCATCCCTCTCTCAGCTTGCCGTAGAGAAGCTACTTTAGGAACCGCTCGTCTGACATACGGACGAGGTGTCCGGCCTATCCTAGTCGTGCTTTTTCTAGCAGTACATGGATGCTGGGCATATTAGCCCTCGAGAGAACCTCGATGTCAGTGAAACGATCTTGCCATCGGATGTGGAATATTCGCCTCAGGCAACCTGTGTGGAAGTGGTTTAACCTCCTTGCATGTCCAGAGTATACAGTCCAGCTTTCGCAAGCGCATAATAGGGTTGGAATGATGATTGTACGGTAGACTTTGAGTTTGGTCTTGACGCTGAATCCACGACGTGCCCAGACCATCGAGCGCATTCTACCAAAGGCTGTGCTGGCCTTTGCTATTCTGCTTGTCACCTCATCGACTAGACTGACAGATCTCGACAGCGTGCTGCCCAGATATGTGAATTTGTCTACGACATTTAGCGTCTGCCCGCTGATTGTAGTCTCTAGTTTTGTGTACGGCATGCCTGGTGCTGGTTGGTACATGACCTCTGTTTTTTTAGCATTTATGGTCAGGCCAAAATTGTCGAATGCGTCAGAAAACCGGTCCATTCCAACCTGCATGTTCAGTTCTGAGTTGCTCATTAGAGCGCAGTCGTCAGCAAATACAAGTTCCCTGATTATGTCGCCAGCCAATTTGGTTTTGGCCTTCATTCTTGTGGGATTGAGTAACTTGCCATCTGTGCGGTACTTTATGGGTATTCCAAGCTCCAGTGATCTGAAGGCGTCTGTCATCGTGGCCGCGAACATCATGCTGAACAAGGTCGGGGCGAGTACACATCCTTGTTTTACTCCGTTTGATACTAGAAAAGTTTTAGAGATTGACCATCTGTCTAGAATCTGAACATTATCTGTTAGCAGTGCTCCATCCGCACTGCGAACTGGAGTATTACTAGAGGACTGCGGGCCGTAGAGAGCTTTCAGTACCTCGTGAAACCGTTTGGTGTCATGACGCTCGGCGAACATCTCAATTTCGTCAGCTCTTTTGCTGAGCCAGGAGTCTTGCATCTCTCTAAGCATGGTCTGGACAGCTTTGCGAGCAGTATTGAAGGCACGTTTTGCTGCCGGAGATGGTGTGTCCCTCTGGTATTCCCTGTGCGCTTCATGTTTTGCATCGAGAAGGCCCTGTATTTCTAGATCGTTCTCGTCAAACCAGTCCTTATGCTTGCGCGTGAGTGGGCCAAAGTGTTTAACAGCTGAATCGTAGTGTGTGTTTCTCAATGATGCCCAGTTCTCTTCGATGTCGTTCTTTTCAAAACGGAGCCCAGATAGTCTGCCCCCAAGCTCTTCCTGGAAGCCTCCTCTCGTGGGTTCGTATTTCAGCTGAGAGACATTTAGTCTCCTCGGTGGTTTCTTTCCCTAGGGGCGCATTTTGGGCTGGATCTTGAAGTTTAGTTTGGCAATTACAAGTCGATGGTCGGTCCAACATTCTGCACCACACATGCTCTTCGTTACCATAGCATCCGCTCGATCCCTACGTCTGATGATAATGTAGTCAATGAGGTGCCAGTGGCGGGACCTTGGGTGCATCCATGTGGTTCTATTTCGAACCGGAAGTCGGAAAGCTGTGTTTGTAATGAGTAGTTCATTTGCGGCACATGTCCTCAGAAGGAGCAGTCCGTTACTATTGCATTTTCCGATACCATGTCTGTCAATGGCCCCTCCCAGGTTGTATGGTCTGTGCCAACCCTAGCGTTAAAATCACCGACAATGACCAATTTATCAGATTTGGGGACTGCAGCGATGAGCGCCTCAAGGTCCTCATAAAACTTATCTTTTGTTTCCTGAGGATTTGTCATTGTGGGTGCGTATGCACTGATAAGTGTTGCATGGTGCCCACCTATTAGGAGGAGACGCAGTGTAATCAGGTGGTCATTAATTTCTCTGGGCATGCTTGTGAGCTTTGCGACCATGTTGGTCTTGATGGCAAAGCCAACTCCAGCTTCACGGCGTTCTTCTTTGCTGCGGCCGCTCCAGAAGAAAGTATAACCAGCGCCTTCTTCTGTGATCTGTCCTTCCTCTGCCAGTCGTGTCTCGCTCATGGCAACTATGCAGATGTTGTATCTAGCCAGTTCCCTGGCGATCAGTGCTGTCCGTCGTTCGGCTCTCTTTGCTTTGGCGTTGTCCAGTAGCGTGCGGACATTCCATGTTGCAAGCGTGATGGGTAGCTTTCGTGATCGGTAGGCTCAGGAATACCCCTGCCCCTCCGTTCTGTGTTGTGTTTGTTACAGAATCGTCGGTGCATGCATGGGTCCAGTCCATGCTTGGGTAGTTTTTCGTTATGTACCTCAGGGTTATGTCTCTTCTTTCTTTTTCAGTCTGGCTGTTCTTGTTTCCGATACCTGGTATATTTTCTACCACCTCCGGAATGATATGCTGCTTCCAGGTAGGTTTGCGTACAGTAGGGATGGGGTTTGGTGTTGTTAATGTGTTTATAGGGTCTTCGCTCCTCTTTGCTTTGGCAATTTCTGCAACGTTTTTCCGCTTTAGTTTTCCATTTCCAAATCTATTTAGTCTCTGATGCATTGGATAATCTGTTAGTCTTCTGAGTTTATCTGCTTGCTGCTGGGCTCTGCAGTCTCTTCTCTCGGTCATGGATTGCAGATTTGTAATCTCTTCAAGTTCTACAGTTGGCGTTGACAAATTCATGCCTCCTGTTATAACTCTCATGGCTTGGTTTTGAAGTTTGCTAATTTTATCAAAGTTCGCCTTTGCTGCTGTTGTCCATGCCGCAATAACATACTCGAGAACTGGTCTCACTCTTCCAGTGTACAGTTTCTTTAGTATACTTTCGTCTGCTCCCCAGTTTGTGCCAGCAAGTTTCCTCATGATTGCCATTCTTTGTCTGGCTCTCATTCGGTTTCTCACGATCTGACTTTTCCATTTCAAGCGCCGATCAAATGTGACTCCCAGACAGTTTGGGTTGTCGTCTGGCCGCAGATATTTACCGTTAAGACTTATTTTGGTGTTCTGTGGTTTATTTGAAAGCGAGAATATCGTACATGTTGTTTTTTCCTCATTTATTTTGACCAGCCATGAGTTCACCCACTCCTCTAACGATGTTAGGGCATGCTGCATCCGATTGTTTACTATGGTGATATTTTTATCAGAGGTCCACATAGCCAGATCGTCTGCAAACATAGAGCTGTGGACACTTCTTAGTATATTCTCTGTGATGTTGTTTATATACACCAGGAAAAGTGTGGGTGAAAGTACTCTCCCTTGGGGTACTCCCTGCTCAAGTGTCCCCCTTTTGCTCATCTGCCCTGGTACTTGAACTCTGGCTGTTCTGTTTTCGAGGTAGTGGCTGATCCATCTGTACATTTTCCCCACAAACTTCACTTCTTCGTAGCTTGACTTTAAGTCCCTCTTTCCACATCTTGTCAAATGCCTTCTCTAAATCCACCCAAACCGCTACTGTGTGTTTTTTCTCCTGGTAAGCATCCTCCATTTCCTGGGCTATGAGAGTGATCTCGTCCTCAGTGGATCTGTGCTGTCTGAAACCTGCTTGCTGTGGAATTAGTATGCGTTTTTCTTCCAGAGGCCACATCAGTCTGGTGTTTTTCATAGGCTCCATCAGTTTTCCTACACAGCTCAGTAGACTGATAGGCCTTTATCCATTTTGATCTGTTCTATCTTTTTCTTTCTTTGGTACTGGTATAAGTACAGCGTCTTTCCATGCCTGCGGTACAATTCCCCTTTTCCAGCTTTGGTTCAGGACTAATAGTAACTTCCTCTTTGCTGTTTGGCCCAACCCCATCAGTATTTGTACGCATTTATCTGATTTTCGTGCATAGTACTAACCGTTTATCTTGCCAGATTTTGTTAAGCCGTGCAAGGGCCGCTATTGTTTGTGCTATTCTGGCCAACACCTCACATTTTGATCCACTGCTGGGTACTACATCGATTAAATTCTATATTGACGTACATAAGATAAAATGGTTTTCTCATCTGACAAGGATGCAGCATGATCCATCTACAGCGAAACCATACTACATGGAAGTTTCAGGGTAACGAGCGAGAGGTCGACCCCGGCGACGATTGAGATAGGATCTCAGAAATACTCCAAAGGTTTAACCTGGCGGCAGTACACACCTCCCACCTAGGGCAAACCAGAAGTCTGCGTATATTTCCTCTCCGCGCCGTCGCAAGGCATGAGCAGTAGGATATTTATATATATATATGGGGAGGGGGGGGGGAGAGGGAGAGACTAACGTCTGGTCAGGTAAAATATACTGATCAGACATATTAGTCAGGGTCAGGCAAAACATTCTGGCCAAGACCCTCACCTTGGCTTCCTAGTAAACCTCTATGGAAACGGGCTGTTTTCATGGCAGCTTGGTTAACGAGGTGAGGGATAGATGTGATCCCCGTAGTAGTGGCCGACACGCAGATGAAGCTAAGCATAGCACAACCGACTGGAGGACCCTGGTCAACCTTCATCTACACGCTCGGGATGTGAGGAAAACTACTGCAACCTGTCACTTTAACCTATTTTTCAGGGCGCACAAAAGAGTAAACTTTCTCACTGTGGACATTCGAAACAACATTTATCTTGTATATATATATATATATATATATAATGAAATTCCGTTTTTATTTTTGCTAAAGACATCTTTTGTTTGTTTGTCCTACAGGAGAGTAATCAATGTGTACTTTGGTTTTATTTGGTTGATATGATGTTTGACTTTAAAAACAATTATTCATTGGTGTTGTTTTAAATTCAATGCCGACATTAATCTTTGAAAATGATCATAGTTCATGTCAGTTTCTTCACCTGTATCATCTTCAATGTTTACACCAGTGGTTTTGTGATCTTCCACTCAATGAACTCGTGTGCTTTTTCGAATGCGACTTGAAGTTGCTGATCTAGCATTTTTCGGCGCAAAATTTTGAATGACCTTTCACGGATCCATCAAAATGTGATCGATTAACAAGATCACACTAGTAAAGACTGTGTACTCAATTTCAGTATTCTAGGTTATGGGGAAGTAGGTTAAAATAATAGAAATAGAAGTCCGGGCAACCGGATAAAGGTCGTGTCACGTTTTTAAAAAGCTGTAAATAAACAATCGATGGATAAGAGGATCGTACCTCGCCAAGATCAGGACATATACATAACTAACAATAGCAATACACACTTATTGCGTGGAACACATACAGGATAACCCCAAAACAACAGAGTTGAAATGAATTCAATTGGAACATGCCAGATTACTGAAGCAGCAAATGATTGGTTTAAACTTATTTCTGTTTGATCATCAATATTTTATGACCATTCCAAAGTTTCACATAATTTGTTTCAACCAAAATAAAGTTATGTCTTGTTTACTTTCGGTACTGTCATTTTCATCCGCCCCTCACCCCCACCATACATCTAACCCTCTAATACGTATGACCTTGATGACTTCCACATGACTCAACCAACTATCGCCAGCCAGCTTTTATTCGTGTAGCTAAGTTTGACTAAGCAAATTTGAAGCCACCTTTTCACCTTCGCTGGCAATTTGTCGTTGACTTCCATCACCTCATGTTGTTTGCTGCGAACAGAGGCAGAATGATCTTACAGTCTGGTGCATACATTATTCTGCCTGTCCAATTCCAAATGGAGTAAACTACAAATGGACGATATACAACAAATAATTTCTAAAGGGGCGGGGAGACATCCCTTGTAGCATATTTCGTTGGCGCTTTTATGGAGATCAAACGGGAGTTTCACGTACAACCCTATACTTTTGGTTGGAGGTTGTTGTGCTAGGTTAACACTCCGCTACTCTGATTAGCGTAGTGGTATAGCAATAACTTTTCTCAGCAATGTTACAGGGTTTCAACTCCTTCCACCTCAATACTCCAGTTGACATAGTTGTAAATTAGTTGAATTTAGGGAAGGATAAGCAGGAAAAAAAAAAAAGATTTGGCCTTCCCGGTTCATAAACAAGCTCGTACTATCACGTCCCTCTACGACTTCATACCTGAGAACAATGTCTGGTATGGACTACCTTTATCACTAGTAATATTAAGATAATAGCTAATGATAACGACAATGAATTTAAACAAACATAGTTATCGAATGGTTGTTAGTCTTGGGATGTCTTTCAAAAATCAGTTCCTACATGGCAAAGCTTTTAGCCATATTGTCATGTGTTTTATCTATTGCATTTATAATTTAGGAGCGACTGTCAACTATCAATATTGCACTGCTATCCCAGACATTGGCAACCCTCCAGGAATCCGTAGTTTGCTCCAATGTACTCCAATGTTGGTATATTTACTTTTTATGTGTTTTTCTTGTTGATGTTGTTCTTGTTGAATTGCAGCAGTAAGTTCATTCTTTTGTGGGCCCTAAAAAGGGTGTTAAGTGGTAGGTTGCAGTTGGTGTAATATCTCGAACGTGCTGGTAAAGGTGGATAAGGGTACTCAAGGTGGCTGTGCTGTGCTTGGCTTCGCATGGGTAACGTTCACTACTACGGGGCTCACGTCTATTCCGACCTCGTTAGCCAGACTGAAACAATATGTTTCCATGGAGAACTACATGGAATGTGGTGTCTTGGTCAGGATGTTTACCTGGCCCTGACTAACATTGTCTGATCAGTATGTTTAACCTAACCATACGCTAGTCTCCACTCCTTTTGTGTGTACTTTTATATTGTTTATAAACTCGCAGTATGCAAGAACACTTCAGGTTTTTCCTCTAGATGTTGTCAACTTATTCTCAGTTCCACACAGCATGCATATATTGTGTTCTGGTACGTGTCACTATTGTAATATATGGATGACATTCAGCAGCTAGTTTACAGTAAAGGGGCAACCTTTACTGCTCTTTAGATAGCAATCAGTTAATGCACAATATACTGCAGGGGTAGTCCTTTAAACCCGTACTATCGGTATTGTCAAACTGTTGCAGAAATAACTGTACTTATGGTGAAACTATGACCAGTTTCTTGCCTCGATGTCTTGCAGTTAACACATGGATATACTGAAGCGTTACTGGAGTAGTACACGGACTGAAAAGAACAAAACCACTGAAAGCTTCCAAGCTCGACTTAAGATGGTTGTGCATGGGGCTATTGTAAATGACCACTGCAAATACTTGTACAGGGGCTTCATGTGAAGGTCCCAGCTGTAATGCGACTCTATACTTGAAATGGAGTAAACAAAACAAACAATCATCATACTGAAGTGTGTCAAGAAAATGAGACGAACAAAGTCCTTTTGTCTGTATACACAACTGTTCTACCACTTTTTTGAACGACCATTTTCTAGCAGTACTACATTGAAACAAATGGAAACGAGCTCATGTAAAATGCCAAAGATTATATCTGTTATAAACCTCGGATTTGTGAATCACAAATTTAGCTGTTCGCTCCTTTTATGCGCTGCCCAAGATTTATGCTTGGATGGCAACTATACTTTGATGGCTAACGCCCCTGGTGTAACGAAAAGTGGTGTTACGTGGTTGAAGTGGCATATGTTCGCTACAGGAACGTACGATTCTTAATAGGGCCAAAGATGCAGCTGACAGCAGCCAGCTATCCACAACTTATCAAAGCCCTAATAGGCCTCCAAATCACGGTCCAGGAAACAGACTGCAGCCATGCAGCCTGGATAAGGGATTATGAATTCGAAGAGGGAAGACAAAACCGGCTACAAATACAAATAGTACATGGTGAAAACAGATGTGTTGGACTGAAAGTGCAGTTATCGCATCTTCTGTATGAACTACGATACAACGTCACATACATCTTTTTCAGGACGAACGTCACAAAATAAAACGAAAAAAAGAAGAAATAGACAAAATAGGTAGAAGAAGAAGAAACCCTTAACAGACAACACCTTATGCTGGAAATGTGTACAAGACTGTTAGAAAAACCTACAGTTTATGCCCCCAAAAATGTATTATTCACGGTGTGTATACGCCCATGATATCGTTCCACCTATTTACAGCAAAGCTAGCATCAACATTAACGCAATCGTCGACTTATAATCTACAGCCTGGACGAGAGCACGCAAATGTCACTAGAGGCGTTTACATCAACTCAATGACACTTAAGTGTAGCAAAGGGCAGTTTGTGTTGTGTTACTGCAATCTTCCATAATCAACATCGGTTTCCCTAGCTCACACGTCGTCAGTATTTACATGTTAAAAAAAGATGTAAAAGTGGTCCCATATGAGAAGCGGTAGTACGAGGGCTAGTCAGTAAATATGTCACAAATGCACACTAATGTACGAGCTTACTTACATTGTCCCTTATTTCTCAACATAATTTCTATCAATATTGATATACTTATCATCGCTTTATCAGTGCACCAAAACTTGTGGCATAGACGTCTTTGTTCTGCTGTCTCTGCCACATATGCACTTTACGTTCAACGTCTTTGCTATTCGCTAAACATCTCCCACCAAGAGTGAGTCAAACAAAACAAGTGGAAATCGCTAGGGGCTGTGGGGGCTGTAAGATGGATATTCAAATAGCTGCCGCTTTATTTGATCAATTTCTCCTTGGTTAATCGAGTCGTATGTAACAATTTGAACAGGACGACCAGGCCGGACTCATCAGCTATTCTGTATCGTCCTTGAGAAAATGTATCGACTTGCTTGTGCAACGCTTTTCGCGACGAACAGTTCTCACCGTAAATAGTGAATATATTATTTAAAAAAATAAATATCCTTGGCAGTAACTCCCTTTGCCTTCTTAATAGAAAGGCGTGCAAAGACCCGCTGTTCTTTTGTTGAACATTCTGTGAGAACGGACGCTATGTTGTTTTTGAGGTACGCAAGTGCATGTGACACCTGGCTTCTGTTACTTAAGGTAATTTTCTTCTTCTTCTTCTTCGTACACTGTCAGACGTCAACTTGAATTTTTTCGAAGAAAGCAACTGTCATCCTGAGGCTGTCAACACTGCCATAGAGCCTGTCTAGTGTTGCCACTGGTGATGGCCACATGTGCTTTCTCTGATCCTCGTATGTCGGGCAATTTTCCAGCAGATGTTCAGCGGTCATTTTCCTTGTACCACAGGTGCATTCGTCAGTGCCACCTATCTTCAGTTTATTGAATAGATGGCACCTCAGTCTGTTGTGTCCTGTGCGCAGTCTGAAGACCATGACCTGCTCTCTTCTGTTCAGCTGGTAGTAGGCATCATTTTTTGTGTAGCCAGTATGTTCTGATTCCCATCTCAATCACACAGCTGGTTGGTGCTGCCACCTTATGAAACATTTAACTACATTGTTCGGCCATCATTTTCCAGTTTATGACCTACCTATCGATATATCCTCGTAGATTATTTATTGTACCAGGGCTCAGCTACTTTGGGTGGGATAGGTCGTTAGTTACCTTGCTTGCTGTCGCTCCTTCCATAACATTAAATTGTATACCCATTTAAAGCTTGGTAGTTGGAATCTGTCGTGTCATAGGGATTGAAGCAGGTACCGTTTTGCCGAAAAGTCATTACTCTAACCACTCTACTCTCGAAGTGCTTAAATTACACGTAGAAATGTCATTATGTAATTAGGAAATGTCATTACGTAATTAGGAAATAACTTCGTTATTTGTGTATTGGACAATTTTACACATTGGGTTAATAGACCATTGTTAACTAAATGCAATTAAAATGTTTATATTACTATAATATATATATATATATATATATATATATATATATATATATATATATATATATATATTCATTATATATATATGATCCTTAAATATAGGCTTCTCATGTTGGAGCCATGAGAGTTATAACAGGAGGCATGAAGTCAACGCCAATTGTAGAACTTGAAAAGATTACAAAACTGCAATCCATGACCGATAGAAGAGACTGCAGAGCCCAGCTGCAGTCAGAGAAACTCCGAAGACTGACTGACCATCCAATGCACCAGAGACTAAACAATTTGGGAAATGGGAAACTAAAGCGGAGAAACTTTGCAGAAATAGCCAAAGCAAAGATGCACGAAGATCCCATAAACGCACTAACAACACCAAAACCCATCACTACTGTACGAAAACCTACCTGGAGGCAGGATATATTTCCAGAGGTGGTAGAAAATATACCAGGTATTGGAAACAAAAACTGGCAGACTGAAAAAGAAAGGAGAGATACTACCCTAAGCTTCATATCGAAAAGCTACCCAAGCATGGACTGGACCCATGCATACACCGACGGTTCTGTAACAAACAATACACAGAACGGAGGGGCAGGAGCATTCCTGAACCTACCAAATGGCAAACAAATAACACTGTCATTCGCTACTGGTAAGTACATAAGCAATTTCAGAGCGGAGGCAGAGGCACTGAGGGCGGCAGTGGAAGAAATGGTGACACACAATGAAAATGAAAGCCATATAGTCCTGCTTACAGATGCTCTCGCCGTAGTCACAGCGCTAAAAAGCCAGAAAAACACTGAGCGTAATGACTTAAGAGCAGCACTCTGCAAACTGTGCCAGCAGTCCGCACCAAAAAGGGTAGTGGTACAGTGGGTTCCGTCACACTGCAACATCCAAGGCAACGATGAGGCAGACAGACTGGCCAAAGAAGGTGCAAGACTACCACAAACAGATACTAGTATGACGTACGAAGAGTCAAAACGGCTTATCAAAGCCAGATACATGACCAAATGGGAAACCGAACATACTGGTTACATCAAAAACGATGCCTATTATCAGTTGAACCGAAGAGAGCAGGTCGTTGTCTTCAGACTTCGCACTGGCCACAATAGACTGAGGTACCACATATTCAACAAATTGAAGATAGGTGGTACCAACGAATGCCCGTGCGGTACTGGTAAAATGACCGCTGAACATCTGCTGCAGAACTGCCCGACATACGAGGATCAGAGAGAGCAGATGTGGTCATCACCAGTGGAACTGCAAGACAAGCTCTATGGCAGTGGCGACAGCCTCAGGATGACCGCCGCTTTTTTCGAAAAAATAATGGTTACTGTCTGACTGCGTACGAAGAAGAAGAAGAAGGATACATTATTTATGTTTACACTCCAAATAGACTAGTTTTCCCATTTCTGGTTTTGGGGTGGTGGTCTGAAATGAAAGGGAGAAGGGGGAAAATGAGTTTTAGAGCTTAAGAAAAACGGTCTATTGTGCATGCATGGGCGGGAAAAGGCCGTGCTCATCCTGAAGAGGTCCTCAGGGCCGCTTTTGTAACATCTGACTAAACCAGATCGTCAACTACCCAACAGAACTGCAGGCCGCCTGGGACGCGACCATCAAACGTAGTCATAGACACGGCCATTCGACTCGACGGCCCCAGTCGCCTAAACGTACTATAGTATTATATTACATTGATAAGAAAGCTAGTCTCTATTGGGTCTCCATACATAAAAAGTGGCATCCCGGCCAGCGAGTCACCGGTTTCTCGGACAGATTCTTACATCTTCTTAGGTCTTCGGTTAATTATGGACAAAGGGGTCACTGACTGTAACGCTTCATGGCGTCCACAAAAGTAGTAATAAACTTCCTCCACCTCACCCTGTATTAAGACATCCTTTGTACGGTGTTCCAATTGTGGTTCAAGATTTACATTTCGGCTGTTATTGTTCTTCAGCAAGTTCTCTTAGGCTGGTCTTCTTTTCATCTTCCCTCTGGGGCCAATCGCATAGCGGTTCTGATGATTTTATCAGGGTCTATTCTTAGAAACATGGCAGATCCAGAGTTGACAGTTTATGATTGTATAAATACCTTTTCCAGTTTTCTAGGTAAGCAATTCTTATTTTTTAATAGTGTTTTGGACAAATCTAAGAATTTTCACAGGACAAGAGGCGTAGAAAGCTAATAATTTGGACTTTTATTTCTTCTGTTACTTTCTATCTTTCCGTACCGTACAGAAGAATAGGAACTCCGCAACTCTTTAATATCTTTTGTTTGGTGTCACTACTATAATGTGTAGATTCATTACTATTTAAGCTGTTAAAATTTGTTCTGGTTTAGTTCATTCTGATTTTCATGCTATTACCTATTTCACTTTATTGCTTTACTGAGTGTCCAGGCATGTCAATGTCTATCTTTGCTAATTCTTCGCTCCTATTTTGATCGGTGGCAGATTGTGTATACCTTAGTGTCAGGACTTCAATAATACGCCGCGGCCATGTACGTTTACATTGAATGAGGGGAGAGCAGCCAGCATCTCATAGTTGGCTACCTGCGTCAAGGTCATCCAGCCATAACTATTTACGCCCTTATTCCGCCTCCAAATGGCGACTCTAAAAGCCAGTTGCTAAGAGCATAGGTAAAGCAAACCCAGTCCCCGAAATGCCGTGTTGAAATCGGATGTGCTGTGCCGAAAGGCGCAGAGATAGCAGTTCTATTGTAAACTGCGACACAACGTTACAAAACGTCCTTTTCAGTACAAAAACACAAGAAGAGCAAGCTTAAGAAAAAGAAGAAGAAAAAGATATAATGCCACCCATCTTGTTAGCTATTTACAGTCAGACTTTTAGTTTTCTTTGAATGTGTTAGTGGCAGGACTTCGTAATGAAATGCCATCCATGTAGTACAAATATTCCTATGCTGCATTCAATGTTATTAATACTGAGTCCATCATTATTCACTAATGTTTTCTGGTAGAAAGTTCTATTTGATCTTCTTATATATTTTGGGTGCACTGACAAACTTGTGTCTGGGCCCTCCTCGCCGTAGTCAAAATAAATGCTTCTCATTAGATTCACCACTGCAGGGATCACATTATCGATCCATCTCTTGCTGTCCAGGCTGCTGTAAAATAGCCTTTTAAACATGTGCACTTCGTGAAGTTATGATCAATATGTCGCACCTGGCCCTGCCGCTTGTTTTCTTTTCCAGATCTTCCTTTGTAGAGAGTAGTGTCCGTCTTGTTCTTATTATTGTGTCGTCTGTTGACTGATACATCATATAGTCAATATCAATTAGTACAAGAACATGCTCTCTAGTCATGTTCATGCCTCGATAAGGTGTATTTTCCACGTAGAACACGTTACTCTTTAATATTAATAACACTGGCGTCCTGTAAGAGCCACTTGCAGAGATTAACTTATTTTATCAGGTACGAAATGTAGAAACAGAGAAGAAGCAGGGACACAAGTGCTGTAATGCTGGGGTCCTGTAAGAAGTCACATAGATGAACTTAACAAAATGGAGAAACAAAGAAGAAACAGGTCAGGGAATTGTAGGGCTTCAATGGAGGAAGTATGTTTCAGTTTAGTCTGTGAAGTATTAAGTTATGAATGAATTACAAAATTAAAAACTACTTTCATTAAAGTGTTATCATGAATAACATTTGTTATTCCTAGAAAAACGTATATAACACAGTACAACTATCCCAGTAAATGTATATATATATATAAAAACTGATAGCAACAATATTTCAATAGTAAATACATATTATTTGGAAGGTTTGTTTTGATTCAGATGTTCAATGAAAGGAAGAAAGAACATAATGACATTTGATAATAGGATGCCAATAAATAACTGCAAGATAGAGACTATGTTGATATCACGTGAACACAGCAGTGACATTGGTATCAAGCATATACGAGAATTAAAATACCTAGGTAGTCTGTTAACTGATGATCGCAGAATGGATAGAGATGTCGAACATAAAATTCAGAAAGCGAACAGTCCACTTTCAAATGTCACTGATTTTGAAACGCCCTAGAGTGTCCATTGCCACTCAGACGAAGTTGATAAATAATGTAGGAATAAACAGTGTATTTATCAGGTTCCTGTTAGTGGAAAGTTGCACTCTAAAGTGTTTCAAAATTGGTGCGATTTGATAGTGAATACTGTTAGCCTTCTGAATTATATTTGCGATCTCTCTGTCCAATTTAGTTAAATGAAATGTACGATTTACTGAAATAGTGAACTCGACATTCTCATGTTCTGTTTTCTAAGTCTTGTGTTGATATACTTGAATGTCTAAGTCATTCTTACTCTTCCTCGTTTGCCAGAATGTCTTCTTCTTCTTCTTCTTCGTACGCAGTCAGACAGTAACCATTATTTTTTCGAAAAAAGCGGCGGTCATCCTGAGGCTGTCCACACTGCCATAGAGCTTGTCTTGCAGTTCCACTGGTGATGGCCACATCTGCTCTCTCTGATCCTCGTATGTCGGGCAGTTCTGCAGCAGATGTTCAGCGGTCATTTTACCGGTACCGCACGGGCATTCGTCGGTACCACCTATCTTTAATTTGTTGAATAGCTGGTACCTCAGTCTATTGTGGCCAGTGCGAAGTCTGAAGACAACGACCTGCTCTCTTCTGTTCAACTGGTAATAGGCATCGTTTTTATTGTAACCAGTATGTTCGGTTTCCAATTTGGTCATGTATCTGGCTTTGATAAGCCGTTTTGACTCTTCGTACGTCATACTGGTATCTGTTTGTGGTAGTCTTGCACCTTCTTTTGCCAGTCTGTCTGCCTCCTCGTTGCCTTTGATGTTGCAGTGTGATGGGACCCACTGTACCACTACCCTTTTTGGTGCGGACTGCTGGCATAGTTGACAGAGTACTGCTCTTAAATCATTAGGTTCAGTATTTTACTGGCTTTTTAGTGCTGTAACCACGGCCAGGACATCTGTAAACAGGACTATCTGACTTTCATTACTTTCGCCTGTCAGCATTGCTTTTACTGCAGCCTTAAGTGCCTCTGCTTCCGCTCTGAAATTGCTTGAGAATTTTCCAGTTGCCACTGACAGTGTTATTTTTCTACCATTTGTTAGGCTCAGGATTACCCCTCCCCCTCCGTTCTGTGTTGTGTTTGTTACAGAACCGTCGGTGTATGCATTGGTCCAGTCCATGCTTGGGTAGTTTTCCGCTATGTACCTCAGGGTTTAGTCTCTTCTTTCTTTTTCAGTCTGGCTGTTCTTTTTTCCAATACCTGGTATATTTTCTCCCACCTAATATTTGCTGCCTCCAGGTAGGTTTGCGAACAGTAGGAATGGGCTTTGGTGTTGTTAATGCGTTCATAGGTTCTTCGTTCATCTTTGCTTTGACGATTTCTGCAAAGTTTCTCCGCTTTAGTTTCCCATTTCCAAAATTGTTTAGTCTCTTATGCATTGGATGGTCAGTCAGTCTTCTGAGTTTTTCTGCTTGCTGATGGGCTTAGCAGTCTCTTCTGTCGGTCATAGATTGCAGATTTGTAATTATTTTCAGCTCTACAATTGGCGTTGACTTCATGCCTCCTGTTATAATTCTCATGGCTTGGTTTTGAAGTTTGCTAATATTGTCAAAGTTCGCCTTTGCTGCTGTTGTCCATGCCGCAATGCCATACTCGAGAACTGGTCTCAGTCTTCCAGTGTACAGTTTCTTTAGTATACTTTCGTCTGCTCCCCAGCTTGTGCCAGTAAGTTCCCTCATGATTGTCATTCTTTCTCTAGCTCTCATTCCGTTTCTCTCGATCTGACTGTTCCATGTCATGCGCCGATCAAATGTGACGCCCAAGTAGTTTTGGTTGTCGTTTTGCCACAGATATTTGCCGCTAAGACTTATTTTGGTGTTCTGGGGTTTATTTGAAAGCGAGAATATCGTACATGTTGTTTTTTCTTCATTTATTTTTGACCAGCCATGATTTCCCCCACTCCTCCAACGATGTTAGGGCCTACAACATCCGACTGTTTGCTATGGTGAGATTTTTTTTCAGAGGTCCACATAGCCAGATCGTCGGCAAACATGGAGCTGTGGAGTCTTCCTGGTATATTCTCTGTGATGTTGTTTATATACACCAGGAAAAGTGTGGGTGACAGTACTCCCCATTGGGGTACTCCTTGCTCCAGTGTCACCTTTTTGCTCATCTGCCTTTGTACTTGAAATTTTGTATATTCAAAAAACAACAATCACAAAAAACAAACCTGTTTATTTCTCCAGGATGATCTCTGATCTTTTATAAAATGTCAAGTCTTTGAACATTCGCGGTGGCAATGATTAATGCAATTCTTTGTTCGACATCAGCTGCTGTATTAGACTGTTGGCGACTTGGCTAATTTGTTTCATTAACCACAATTAGGCGCAATTTTTGATAAGTATACTTGATAGCATGTGCTCTCAAAAAGTAGTACTGAGAATATACAGCGACAAACA
The DNA here is from genome assembly GCA_036924085.1 of Ariolimax columbianus. NCBI lineage: Eukaryota > Metazoa > Mollusca > Gastropoda > Stylommatophora > Arionidae > Ariolimax > Ariolimax columbianus. Next base: position 55,730,691 of record JAVGWX010000001.1, read on the forward strand.
AAGAGTATGAGAATATACAGCTACAAACAAAGAGTATAAGAATATTCAGCGAGTATGAAAATACGTGAAAATTACGACATTCGGATTAAGTTTAAAAGCTCATGAGCTGCAGCTGTCAGCGACTCTAAGCTGACTTGCTAGCACTAGAGCGAGTGAACCACCTATGTCAATACACTCCCTCACCTCGGTTTCCTCGCAGCACTTCCTGAAAACGGGCTGTTTCTCACGACAGCCTGGCTGACGTGGTGATGGATCGACGTGATCCCCGTAGTAGTAAGCGACGCGCTGATGAAGCTAAGCATAGCACAGCCTCCTGGAAAGCCCCGGTTCATTTTCATCAGCACGCCCGGGATGTGAGAAAAGCTACGACAACCATAAGTCCTTTTCAGGGTGCACAAAAGAGCAATCATACTCATCGTGCGCATTCAACAACAACAACAACAACAACAACAACAAAAACTTCCACGTGGTGATCCTGGATAGCTGGCTGCAACATATAATACTGACTAAGAAGAAGGGGTCAAATAAGGAAGGCTATCCGGTACGCAACAATACCTGCTGAAGTCGGATGTGTCGGCCCAAAAGGTGTAAATAACGCAGTCAAGTTGTAAACGCATTCCATTGTCTGAACTACATCCTACCACTTACAAAGCCTTTTTCGTGGCTTGGTAGCGGGAATGAGAGAACGGTCAGGGCTTGGTAGCGGGAGTGAGAGAGCGATCGACGAATACTCAGAGAAACTCAGAAGACTGACTGACCATCCAATGCACCAGAGACTAAACAATTTCGAAAATGGGAAACTAAAGCGAAGAAACTTTGCAGAAATAGCCAAAGCAAAGATGCACGAAGACCACATGAACGCACTAACAACACCAAAGCCCATCCCTACTGTACGAAAACCTACCTGGAGGCAGCAAATATTTCCAGAGGTGGTAGAAAATATACCAGGTATTAGAAACAAAAACTGCCAGTCTGAAAAAGAAAGAAGAGATACTACCCTGAGTTTCATTACGGAAAACTACCCAAGCATGGACTGGACCCATGCATACACCGACGGTTCCGTAACAAATACAACACAGAATGGAGGGGCAGGAGCATTCCTGAGCCTACCAAATGGCAGAAAAATAACACTTTCATTCGCTACTGGAAAATACAGAAGCAATTTCAGAGCGGAGGCAGAGGCACTGAGGGCGGCAGTGGAAGAAATGGTGACAGGTAAAAGGAATAAAAGCCACATAGTCCTGCTTACAGATGCTCTGGACGTAGTCACAGAGCTAAAAAGCCAGAAAAATACTGAACTTAATGATTTAAGAGCAGAACGCTGTCAACTATGCCAGCAGGCCGCACCAAAAAGGGTAGTGGTGCAGTGATTTCCATCTCACTGCAACATCCAAGGCATCGAGGAGGCAGACAGACTGGCAAAAGAAGGTGCAAAACTACCACAACAAGATACTAGTATGACATACGAAGAGTCAAAACGGCTTATTAGAGCTAGGTACATGACCAAGTGGGAAACCGAACATACTGGCTACTCCAAAAACGATGCCTATTTCCAGTTGAACAGAAGAGAGCAGGTCGTGGTCTTCAGACTTCGCACTGACCACAATAGACCGAGGCACCACCTATTCAGCAAATTGAAGATAGGTGACACTGACGAATGCCCGTGTTGTACCGGGAAAATGACCGCTGAGCATTTGCTGCAAAACTGCCCGACATACGAGGATCAGAGAGGGCAGATGTGGCCATCACCAGTGGCAACACCAGACAAGCTCTATGGCAGTGTCGACAGCCTCAGGATGACCGCTGCTTTTTTTGAAAAAATAAAGGTTGATGTATGACTGCGTACGATGAAGAAGAAGAAGAAGACTGCTTCCATCTCAATGCTGATCAATACCATATCCTGCCTCCGAAACATCGGCTCTGGAAGCAGGCTGCACTAATATATTATGGCAAGAACAATAGGGATCAAAGTGGGTAGGCAAGCTTACTTACTTACATAGTCGCTCCTCTTCTACCGTGAGGTGTAGAGGTTTGCCAAAGAGAACGCCACACTGCTCTATCCGCCGTCTTTTTCCTGGCCTCTTTCCAATCCAGCCCTCTATCACTTAGGGGCTGTCGTATGTTGTCTTCCCAACGTAGTTTGGGAAGTCCTCGGGGTCTGCGTCCTTGACTTTTGATCTCCCATGACCGCTTTGGTATCCGATCTTCTTCCATTCTACAGACATGGCCAAACCACTGTAGTTGGGACTGCTCCACTCGTGTCTGCAGGGGTTGAACTTCAAGATTGCTACGTATTGTCTGGTTACGGATCTTGTCCCTTTTCGTCACCTGAGACGCCTTTCTTAGGTACCTCATTTCTGAAGTTTGTAATTGCCTTTCTTGGGCTGTAGTCATTGCCCATGACTCACATCTATATGTCAGGACAGGCACATAGGTCGAGCTGTATACATCCATCTTTGTTTTCCTGCTTATTTCTCTTCTACTGAGGAAACCTCTGTTTATTGAATGGAACAGTCTACCTGCTGCTGCCCTTCGTGCAGTTAACTCCTCTTTGATTCCTCCCATGCTGTCTATTACCACTCCTAGATATTTAAAGTTGCTGATCTGCTCCAGTGCTAATGTTCCCAGGGTTATCTGATGTCTCTTTTTATCTCTAGCGATCACCATACTTTTTGTTTTGGAGTTACTGATGTGCATTCCTCTCTTCTTCAACTCTTTTTCCCAGACCTGCAAGTTGATCTGGAGATGTGCTTCGGTTTTCGTGATCAGGGCCACATCGTCTGCAAATGCTAGTTCCGATATGTAACTTGGTCTCATCTTCCAGTACCCTACTTCATACTTTTTTGTCCGTTCTTTGCAGTCTTTGATGACTTTATCCATGAGGAGTATGAAAAGGTACGGTGATAGAATGTCCCCCTGTCTTACTCCGCTAGTGGTCTTGAACTCTATTGACTTTTGATTTGATGTCCGCACATAATTTCTGCATGTTTTATAGAAACTCTGTATGGCAGAGATCAGGGGTCTTGGAATGTTCTTCCTTGTCAGGCACTCCCAGAGTTTGTTCCAAGGAACTTTATCAAATGCTTTCTCCAAATCCAAGAAGCAGAGATGCATCTCTTTATCATATTCAAGAGCCTTTTCACTTAGCTGTCTGAGTGTAAAGATAAGGTCTTTAGTACTTCTGTTCTCTAGGTAGTGGTCGCTTCCTTTCTGTGGTCCTCTGAACACTCTAGCATCCTTTACATGCTTGAAATCAGTTTTCCTCACAATCGCATAGTCAATTATGGATCTTTCATTTCTTGCCGGCTCGCATCTTGTGTAGGCATGGATACGCTTGTGTGGAAACCTTGTATTTGAAATGACAAGGTTTTGTTCTCTGCAGAATCTCAGCAGTCGTTTTCCATTGTCATTTAAGACATCTTCTCCATACCTACCGATCACTCCATCCCATCTAGAATGGTCGTTTCCAACTCTTGCGTTGAAGTCTCCAAGGAGAAGTATTTCATTATGGCAATCGTCAATGGTCCCTTGAAGGAGCTCATAAAATTCATCTTTTATATCAGTGCTCTCATCTTCGTTTGGTGCATACACAGTGACGATATCCATTTGACTATCCTCCTCCTGTAGACTTAGAACCATTAGTCGTTCTGAAACGAATTTCCATCCCTTAATATTTGCTTTGTTGTTACTATTCACTATACAGCCAACCCCTGCTCTGGCTCGTTCACTCATGGGAACTCCGCTGTAGTATAGCATGTTGCCGTCATGGTCCAGAACGCCCTGTCCATTTTTCTTTGTTTCTGTAAGTGCCAGGACTGTCAATTTTGCTTTCTTTATCTCCTCCATTAGTTCATGTTCTTTTCCGTTTATACTTCGAACATTCCATGCTCCGTAAATCGTGGTCCTTTTTTCTCGCCTGTTCGTCGCCGTTGAGGTCAGTCAGGTTTTCTCTATGTTTTGACTTGTAATCAGTTTTTTTTAAGACAAACAGGTGATTAGCCTGTTGTGTCTTTGCATGGTGGAGGGGCTGCCTCCTTACAGCCTCCATGCCTGCCGACCCTTTTTTGTCCACGGCTGCTTATTTATTCGCAGCTAACCTCCAAATTAGGAGGCCTTTCAGCAATCCGCAACCCTGCTGACGCGCCTGGTAGGAGGTAGGTTCCTCCCCCAGGGGTAGGCAAGCTTGACTACCAATATTACCAGCTGAGATCGGATGTGTTGGGCCGAAAGGCGAAGATACCGAAGCCTCGCTGTAAACTAAAACTCAACGTCACAACGTCCCTTTAAGGAAGAACGCCGAATAAGAAGAATCAGAAGAAGAAGTAACAGAAATACTAAGAAGCAGAAATTGGGGCAGTGACTACTGCAACATAGTCGGAGAGTCGAGTTTGAATTTGCAGCTTAGAATCAGTAATATCCATAAATAGCTCTGTGAATCCGCGGGCACTGTAGATCACCTCTGGACTTTCTCATCTAGAAGTCTTGGCGGTTCCCTCTTGGAAAATCGAAAAAACAACCAGAGAAGATTGTGATAGTGTTATCATGATCAGTTGCAGAAAAAAAACCGCTGCCACTGAAACCACACTTAAAAACGCTGAATGTATTTTACGCTGAACAGTGCCAATTCAAATGTAGAGTTGAGTCTATGCACCGTAGAACAGAGCGATGGACTTATTGGGTATATATATATATATATATATATATATATATATATATATATATATATATAAATATATATATATATATTATATATATATGTGTGTGTGTGTGTGTGTGTGTGTGTGTGTGTGTGTGTATTATATTATATGGTACTGCTGGTAAGGGCGTCTTATTAGAATAGTGGTAGAGCACTCGTCTTTGATGACAAAGAAACGGGGTTCAACTCCAGTTACCGATACGCTTCAACCGACCAAGCTGTAAATGGGTACCTAAATTACTGTAAGATAAAGAAAGGCAGTGAAGAAGGGAACTGGCCATTTCATCCCGTGAACAAGCTGAGGCCTCATGCAATAAAGTCTCAAACACTTTAACCTCGAAACAGTGCCTGCTATGGGACTACCTTTACACTTATTGTTAGAAAAAAACAGTTAACAGCAGAACATGTTTTAGGAAAGCGATGGATACAAAGGACACACATTAAGCAAACCTAGTTGATAACATTACACGACCGTCTTTATTAAGGAATCACAAGGTATGTGAAGTAGAGGCAGACCTAGACACACATTGACAAGAGAGCTCGAGACAAGCATTAAGGAAATAATAAAGACATGGACATAACTGGAACAGATGGTTTAAAACAGCAAGACTTGGTCTGTACTTTTTTGATCCACATGTATCAAATACGGGTTTAATTGGTTTGAACAATTCTTTTCTGTATCACATTAAATGAACAATATGTAGTTGCATGATGGTTCATGCTGTTGTTTTACATATCTAAAATGCAAGAGTGAATATCCTGGCAAGACCAACACCCATGTACTTATGTGCTACTAGATGGGGCAGGCATTAAGTAACATACATTTTATCATAAAGTACATAGAAGAGTATGCACAATGGAAAATATTATTTCAGGACACAATCTGGCTCTTTAGAAATGCCTCATGTTGGTGATGATTGAGCGGTATGAGCAATATTGCCTACAACAAGGGCGTCTTACTAACGATTTCCACCGTGGAAGAACAGCGCTGTTTTATTCGTTGTTGTGGTTAGAGAGTGTGAAACCTTCTGAAATCTACAGAAGAATCAAGTTTCAGAATGGAGACAGTTATTTGAGTTAGATGAGAGTATGAATGGGTAGAAAGATTTCAAAACATAAGACAAAATCTCATTGATGAACCATGGAGTGGGAGACCAATAGAAGTGACAACTGACACAGTGAAACAGCAGATCGACCAGCTAGTCCGTAGCAACAGTCAAGTCACTATTGAAGAGATGACACTGTTCAGATAACTGTTATACGAAAGTACGTAGATATTTGTCCCAAGATAGATGACAATGAGATAATGGAGGCGATACGAAATTGGTTAAAGATTATACCAAAATACATTTTGTAAAAAGGACATCCAAAAGCTAATGGACAGATGAACCAAGTGTGTCATTAAGCAGAGGGACTATGTCGAAAAATAAGACAAACAATTTTAGGTTAATAATCTTGCAAAACAAAAGTATTGATAATTAATGATTGTCGCTCGTAGATTTACACACACTATTGCATGGATATGTTCCGATTACTGTTATGTGCCACCGTTTTTTTTTTCTTGTTATAGAACCTTTGTCCCATTCTGTTGAGATTAGAATTCGCCACTATGACCAACTAGAGGAAAACACTATCATAATTATTTGTTCTGAATAGTATACTACTGCCCACGGCAGTGCAATAATAACTCATACTAGAATTGATGAGTACTTCAGCAATGATTTGTTGAAACAAATTTTTTGGTCTTTCAAACTCTTGCACTGCAGGGATCGCTAAAAAATGTGTGAAACAGTTTATGCAGTCTGACCACATTTCCCTTAACATAGGAGGGTTAAAGCTGTGGATTCTGCTTTAATTTGGGCTAATTCAGCAGAAGTGAAAAACATCTCTCTTCCAGATTTATACCAATATTAATCGTAACCATTCTTCACGAAGGTCGTAGCGTAGATTAAAGGTTTCTCAAATTGGAGATGGGCAGTTCTAGCAGGTTTAGATTCTGTAGCGTGTTTGTCACACTAAAAATGTGTTTGTGCAATTGTCATCTTATCTCGCTATGGCGAGGGCAGTAAGACATTTCTGAGACTACACGCTAGATTTCTGGAAATTGATATAAAAAAATTCCAAGCTGGCAGCCCTGCCAGAAAAGCGCTCGGGATGTGAGGATAGCTACCGCAACCAATCACTCAACGCCCGTTTCAGGGCGCACATAAGAGTAACCTACTCAATGTGACATTCGTGGGGACGGCGTGGGCTAGTGGTTAAGTGACACGGCTCACAACCAGAAGGTGCTGGGTTCGATCCCCATCATAGCACCGGCCGTTACCCCGGGAAAGCAAACCCTTAGAAAATGCAGGAGGAAGTATACCCTTACATAACATGCATGCTGAAGTCGGATACACTGGGCCGACAGGCGCAAAATAAAAACCACAGTGCAACGCACACCGCCTTGGGGATTGGAGAAATAAGGCGAACGCAAAAAACAAAAAACAAAAAATATGTGGGCTTTCGAAACAACAACAACATGGCATAACATTAGAATTGATGATCATTATAATATAAGATGCTATACAGATTATATTTCCTTTTGCCGTTAAACTCATCAGTTAAAACCATCTATCGAAAGAGATTACTCTATGCACGTATATCACAACACACAGTTGTGTCTAGAAACATTTCCTGTTATTTAACTAAATTTTCACGCTGCGCTTGATACAAAATTATGTAACGACGTGTCGTTACATGCCTATATAAAGCCGGTAGTTGTTTCCGCAGCATTCACCCTTGATATTCAATTTCACAACAACAAACCGCCCCCTCTCACACTCTCTTACTCGAGCCTGTAACTCTTGGTTTGTTTCCCTAGAAGTGTCAGTCGTGCGGCAATAGAGAACACTCGATATTCCCAGAGGGGTTTCTGTCTCTACGCTTGCATTATGGCGGACACTTCAACCAGCGCTTGTCCGATAACGTGACTATGGTAGTGGTATATTGGTTCCTTAATGTTAACTCCCAAAACATGATCTTTTCAAAAGCTTTTGTTTGACATGACATACCCGTTATTTGCGTGGACTTCTATTTCTCATTTCAACCAACTTTTTCATAAGATGGATAGAAGAAATTGTGTACATAGCCTTTACTCTTGTGACATGTTAATCTATCAAATTATCACGGATTCTCGAATGACCTACCAAAAACACCGATACACCAATTCACAAAAAGAAATATACACAAAAGACACTCATATAGTCCGAACAATAAAAAAGAAGTCTTAATATAAATTCAAACTTGTATGGGAATTTTTTTTAAATGTACATGCTCCTATGTAAGACGTCAAATATAGTCCGTCTTTTAATTCATGAACGAGGTCATTACTTTTTGATTGGAAAATAAGTCAGCGTCATGGGCAAGTCCGTTTTCACCTCTTCCGGCATACGTTAGTAAAATGCACTGCCCTTTGCTGCTTGGAATTTGTCTTTTCTGTTCACTGTCAACTGATTGCCATTCTTTACCAAAGGTGTGGTGAGCATTATTGACCCAGGATTCATCCAAGTATACAATACAATATCATAGCTATGCCTACACCGTTGACATTTCTGTCTCATATATTTGCTTCAGGCAGCAATCTAATGTGAGGTTCCACATATAATATTCCTGCCGCCTGAAGTTTTACTGAATGTAAAACATGCGGCTCTTACAATTTTCTAAAGAGCACTTTTGGAAACTTCAATACTGCAGTCGGATTGCAATGTTATTTTTGTTTTCAGGAGAGCAACAAGTTAATTTTTCATTAACATATTCAATATCTCCCGTAGAATCAAGATGCTGAGCAGCGCATGAGCTGCAGCGGTCAGCGACTAATAGCTGACTGCTAGCGTCAGGGCCAGCGAACCAGAGCTGCCATGTCCTTTCTACACCTCCACGCGGTGATCCTGGATAACAGGCTGCAACAGAGCAGCCTGGCTAAGGATCGAAGATGGAATGCTTACCCGGTACTCAAGAAATGCTTGCCGAAGTCGGATGTGTTGTACCGAAGGGTGCAAATAACACAGTCAAGCTGTAAACTACAGCACAACGCATTCAGTTCTCTGGACTACATTTTTCTACTTAGGCCCGTGTCTGGGTTTGGTAGCAGAAGATTGCGAACGAACGAAGCCAAGCCAATATCGTCCGTTGAATGACATCTCTTACGAAATCGTCATATTTTCTTTTCCAACCTATCTTGTAATGAGTGCACCTTGAGTGCTGGCCAATCCAACGGTTAAGGAATGATCTATCTAGGCCAATCATGAATTGTGTTCGTATCTCTGTGTCATGAATATTGGAATATAAATGACTCATCTTAAATTCCCTGCGGAAAAACTGGTATAGTAAAACGGTAACCATCTGCATTGTTATAAATGTACACTTGAAACTCATTTTAAAATTGAAATCCATGTAACTTTTTAAACAGCAAGTATATGTCACAATAACAACACAACAAACTATAATATCGAGATACGCTTATGATGAACGAATTGGAGCACGGGAAAATTAGGACTTTGTATTCACTCAGCTTATTTTAAGGTCAAAACATCAATTTTTTTAAACTGTGTACTGTGTCTGTGTACCTGAAACATGTTAAAATTATGTCCAATTCACTGAGGTTGTTTTTAATATATACTAATGAATACATTGATCAAAATAATTAATTCATTCTTAGAGAAAACAATATTTCCATAACGTCATGGATATTCTAAGGCTGCATGCGAAAAATCATTTGGATTTGACATGCAGTGTAGGAGAAATTGCTTCGGACCTTGTTTATGAATTAAAAGACGGACTATAGCATGGGTTAGCGGTACACTTACGCTAAGTAGTTTTGTGACAGACTACAAAAGCCCGTGAAATAAAGCCTTCTGAACTTCACGTGAAGATTCCTTGACCCCACTGTCCAGTCTTTCTACACCCAAATGGGGCTCCATGGTCATCGTCGACCTATCGACTGACCCAACATATTTAACTTGATAAACACACAGAGTGAGAGAGAGAGAGAAAGAGAGAGAGGAGAGAGAGAGAGAGAAGAGGAGAGAGAGAGATCGAGAGAGAGAGAGAGAGAGACGAGACTGTGTGTGTTTGTGGTTTTCAGCACCCATGTTGAACGAACAATATAATGATTTTAAGAGAAATGTAGGGTCAAGAAGCGGGCGGGCAGGTAGGGTGGGAGAAATGGGAGGGGAGGGGGGGGGGGTTTAGGAGAAGTGAAATAGAGAGATAAGTTGGTGTAGTTCATTGTATGCTGACAACTGTGTTATTTTGTTTCCATAGTAGCAAGGTTTTTTTTTAAAGTTTCAAAGAGAATATATCTACTGAAAGTAAGGTTAAAAGTACTGTTTACTATGAGAATTGTGTGTGCACCATAGAAAGTAGGTAGAAAATACGTGCAATATATCAAAAGTTCATGCGAGAGAGAAATAGAGCTATATAAAGACAGAGAGAGAGAGAGAGAGAGAGAGAGAGAAAGAGAGAGACAATAATAACAAGAATTGAATATAAGACGAAGGCGATATAAATCATGTTAGTAGAATGATTAGACAGCATGGAAGGAATAAGTAGTGTAAAAGACAAGATACGTGCTGAACTATTCTTTAGTCAAGAATAATAGAAAACTGTTTCTGTTTCTAAGAATCGACGTCACTGTACTCCAGGCATACTCATAGGTTCTCAGTGTCGCTCAGCAAATGGTGCAGGGTCTGGATGCTGATAGTCCCTGTAGCTCGCTGGTTGTATCTACTCTTGCTCCGTCCTCGCATTTGACCTACGTCCCTCGAACCTCGTTTAATATCGAAACCTTGCAGTCTGTGAATTGCTACTTTATGTACTGTAGTGTCCTCTTATAGGCGGCCATTGATGGATTTCAAAATATCATTTCTATCCGTTACTAACGCGCATACAATGATGTGAGCTTGTGAAGCCAAGATGTTAGCTCTTTTGTTGCCCAGAACCTCAGCATGATCACGGCAGTAGATCCATGTCAACACCTGGAAGTTTGAGACCTCAACAGCTGCTATCCACTCGTACCTAAGCCATCTCTTCTGTACTTTCTGAAGTACGACTTGCGCGTCTGTCACGTTGACAAGTATGCCCTACTGCGCTTGGCAACAATCTGTTCTCTCACTCTAGCCGAGAAGCCACCGCCTGATGTCACACAGCATAGCACTAATCCATCGGTGTATATGACGGCATCACTTTCCTGCGTGTTCTCATTTATCAGCTGATTCACCCCGTGCTCTGCTCCACCGTTGCCCCATTCGCTGCTTTCCTTGCCTAAGGTTATGTTGACTTTCTGGTACTCTATCATTCTATCACCAGTGGGGGCCTATTCTTCCGCTTTGGTATCATCTCAGCTGGAGGATAGGTCCAATTGTTTTCTCTGCCTGTGACATCCATGACACCCCTCTCTTGATTATTGATCCCTTGATGTCTGAGATACTACTGTACAGAGCGTGCCGCGTATCTGTTGTAACACGCATATAGGCTTTGACTTGTGCCAGTTTATTTATTTCAACCTGTCGCACCTGTCACTGGTGAGATTGCTTGCAAGGTTTCATTGATGTCTTTGGCCAACTCTTGCCTTTATGAGCTAGTCCTGTACGTTAGGATGCCACCTGCAAATGTTAACGTTCGCCCTGTCCTTATGGGTTGAATGTTGATCTGTTTTTGTTTTGTAGATGTTGAACAGCACCGGTGAGAGTAGAAACCGTTGATGCAGTCCTGGACATATTCGACTCGGTTCTAAATTCCAAGATTCCAGGTGTAGTGCAACTGTTCTTTCCACCAGGGCAGCTGATATCCAACTAACCAGCTGTGGGTTTAAACCACACTGCTTCAGACATGTCATTAAAGTCCCAAAATTGAAACGGCTGTATGCCTCTTCCATGCCGAGTGCCATAGCGACTGTGTCTTGCTTTGACTGAAAACCCTCATACACATCATACGCAAAAGTTCCACCTTTACCCCAGGTCTGCTTCGCTGTTTTGTAGCTGCCCAGCCAATCGGGTAGGATGTGCTCCCTTTCTAAGTAGGGCATTCTTTTTCTGGAAACTACCTTCACCAGCACATCTCCATATACATTGCGTCTATTATTCAATAGCTGCTGAGAAGCTATTACCAGGTTTTAGCAGTGTCCACAAATAGCTATGAAGCCAGTCCTCAGGCACAGATGCATTATGTAAAGTGTGATTGAACTCATTCCCCATATTTATTATCTCTGTCTAATCCATCAGCTTGATGTAGTAATACTGTACTCGATCAGGACCTGGAGCGGTGTTCTTGCTGGTTCGTAGGCTATTTGCTACCTCAGCAGTCTACTTAATCCTCTTCCCTTCTGGCTGCGTCTAAAATTCCTTTTCGAAAATACTGACGGGCATCTATGTCGCCTATATCAGACCGTACTATTTGTCTGTCTTCAGGGGAAATCCTGTGGTGTCTTGAATGTTGGCGATACAGTACTGGTGCCAGTACCAAAAACAGGAAAGGACAAAACAGATCCAAATGGATACAGGCCCATCAGCCTACTGAGCTGTGTCGGCAAGCTGATGGAACGTATGATAAACACCAGACTGATGTGGCATCTGGAAGAAAAACGAATACTAATTCCACAGCAAGCCGGCTTTAGACAGCACAGATCCACTGAGGACCAGGTCATCCTCATAGCTCAGGAAATAGAAGATGCCTACCAGGCACAGAAACACACAGTAGCTGTTTTGGTGGATCTGGAAAAGGCATTTGACAAAGTCGGGAAAGACGGACTTAGAGTCAAGCTAAGAAGAAGTGATGTTTGTGGGAAAATGTACAAGTGGATCAACCACTACCTCAAACAAAGAACGGCCAGAGTCCAAGTACAAGGGCAGATGAGCAAAAAGGTGACACTCGAGCAGGGAGTACCCCAAGGGGGAGTACTGTCACCCACACTCTTCTTGGTATATATAAACGACATTACAGAGAATATACCAAGGAGAGTCCATAGCTCAATGTTTGCAGACGATCTGGCTATGTGGACCTCTGAAAAGAATCTCACCATAGCAAGAAATCGGATGCAGCAGGCCCTAACATCGCTGGAAGAGTGGGCGAACTCATGGATGGTCAAAATAAACGAGGAGAAAACCACATGCACAATATTCTCGCTTTCAATAAAACCCCAAAATACCAAATTAAGTTTAAATGGCAAATTCCTGCAGCCAAACGACAACCCAACCTTTCTGGGAGTCACATTTGATCGGCGCATGACATGCAAAAGTCAGATCGAGAAAAACCGAATGAGAGCCAGAGAAAGAATGGCAATCATGAGGAAACTGGCTGGCACAGACGAAGGCATACTAAAGAAACTGTACACTGGAAGAGTGAGACCAGTTCTCGAGTATGGCATTGCGGCATGGACAACAGCAAAGGCGAACTTCGATAAAGTTAGCAAACTTCAAAACCAAGCCATGAGAGTTATAACAGGTGGCATGAAGTCAACGCCAATTGTAGAACTTGAAAAGATTACAAAACTGCAATCCATGACCGATAGAAGAGACTGCAGAGCCCAGCTGCAGTCAGAGAAACTCCGAAGACTGACTGACCATCCAATGCACCAGAGACTAAACAATTTGGGAAATGGGAAACTAAAGCGGAGAAACTTTGCAGAAATAGCCAAAGCAAAGATGCACGAAGATCCCATAAACGCACTAACAACACCAAAACCCATCACTACTGTACGAAAACCTACCTGGAGGCAGGATATATTTCCAGAGGTGGTAGAACATTTACCAGGTATTGTAAACAAAAACTGCCAGACTGAAAAAGAAAGGAGAGATACTACGCTAAGCTTCATATCGAAAAGCTACCCAAGCATGGACTGGACCCATGCATACAAGGACGGTTCTGTAACAAACACTACACAGAATGGAGGGGCAGGAGCATTCCTGAACCTACCAAATAGCAGACAAATAACACTGTCATTCGCTACTGGTAAGTACACAAGCAATTTCAGAGCGGAGGCAGGGGCACTGAGGGCGGCAGTGGAAGAAATGGAGACACACAATGAAAATGAAAGCCAAATAGTCCTGCTTACATATGCTCTCGCCGTAGTCACGGCGCTAAAAAGCCAGAAAAACACTGAGCTTAATGATTTAAGAGCAGCACTCTGCAAACTGTGCCAGCAGTCAGCACCAAAAAGGGTAGTGGTACAGTGGGTCCCATCGCACTGCAACATCCAAGGCAACGAGGAGGCAGACAGACTGGCAAAAGAAGGTGCAAGACTACCACAAACATATACTAGTATGACGTACGAAGAGTGAAAACGACTTATCAAAGCCAGGTACATGACCAAATGGGAAACCGAACATACTGGTTACACCAAAAACGATGCCTACTACCAGTTGAACCGAAGAGAGCAGGTCGTTGTCTTCAGACTTCGCACTGGCCACAATAAACTGAGGTACCACCTATTCAACAAATTGAAGATAGGTGGTACCGACGAATGCCCGTGCGGTACTGGTAAAATGACCGCTGAACATCTGCTGCAGAACTGCCCGACATACGAGGATCAGAGAGAGCAGACGTGGCCATCACCAGTGGAACTGCAAGACAAGCTCTATGGCAGTGTCGACAGCCTCATGATGACCGCCGCTTTTTTCGAAAAAATAATGGTTACTGTCTGACTGCGTACGAAGAAGAAGAAGAAGAAGAAGAAGAATGTTGGCGATAAACTGGCTTGTGGTGTTTCCATTGATTGTTCGACTTATGTGACATAACTTCTGGGGCTTATACTCATTACCCACACCTGTAAAGAACTCCGACCGCTCGCTTGTGGACTCCCTAGCTAACGCTTTAAAGGAATTACTGGCTTTGCGTTTTACCTCCTCTTCATTAAACGCGTCAAGATAAGTACCTGATCTCATTATAGTTTTCCGACACTCCTTTGTTGCCGCCTCCTTATCTCTCCAGGTCGTATCCACCACTTGATTCCACCAGGGTGGTTGGACAAAGGGGGATCTAGTGGGCCTGCGTCCGATTGTCTGGCGCAGCTTGTTGAATACATTTTCATGTTCATATGTATATCTGAACACTTGTTTAGCCACCCCGTATCTTGTGTGTTTTTCCCTGGGAGTAAATACGACATATGGCAGGTGATGGCTCTCTTTTGCCCCTAATACGTCCCAGTGTTTGGGTGGAGCAGCATCACTGGATATGAGTAACAGGTCGAGAGCACCATCCGTATCCCCAGGTCAATATGATAGTCATGTTGGACGTCCGTCATTCACGACAGTGAGGTTTATATGGACTAATGCCTGGCTCAAAGCTATCCCTTGCCTATTTTTAGTCGCGTTTTCCAACTCTTTTGACCTAGCCTTAAAGTCACCTGCAATGAGAGACTTTTGCGCTCTGTGACTCTGACAATTCTGAGAGAAACTTCAACTTCACGTCCTCGAAAAGGTGGTCTACGTGGGCGTTAAAGAAAACGGTATACTAGAAACCTAAGTAGATATTAGATTCGTTTTAAAAAATAGGATTAAGTGGAAGGGCGTATGGGCAGTAATCTATATACAATGATTGACAGAAAATATACAACTTGTAAAAGAGATATTATTAAGAAATATTGAAGAAAGCAAGAAATATTACATAAATAGGAACTCAGAACCGAATATAGGAAACAAAACTTGACAAAACCAAATGACAACCAGAGAAGCGTGTAATCGAGACAAGGCTATTAAAAATGTCTGATTGGGAATGAAAGAAGACAATGCAAATACAGACGAATGCAGACAAACCTCGTGAATTAAATTGAAACCGTTCTGTTTGAATTAGAAAAGAGACGCCGATAAGAGGGAGAGACAGCCTCAATAAATATTGCGCCACATTTCAGAGTCTGTTACACGACATCGCCACAAATCCTTTAATCAGAGTTTAGACATTGTCTACAAAATCCCCTGTCACTACAGCTACACCACAAAACAAGCAATCGCGCTACTGTAAACACGCTCAATTTAACTCGGCTACAGGAATCTCTGGCTTAGAAATGCAAGGCACATTCAGTGCATTTTTAACAGTATAGCTTCATTACTGTAACGATCTGTGATTAAATTCAAAGACGACGCGACTGGAGCTTGGAGCCGTGTGTAAAATCCTGAAGACAGAGGTCAGGGACATTTCACGAATGCAAATTCCAGTCTGTAATGACACTATTTACATAAATCCCTGGTTGGCATCTATCTTCGATTTGTGTGCTAATTTTCTCTACACTTTCTATCTCTTTCTCTCACTCTATCTTTCAGTCTCAGTCACTCCCGTCTTTCTCTCTTACAATTAAAATGTCTGTCTGCAGAATTTTTCTTTAATTTCAGGAAATTTGTGTTTACATAAAATCGGCATGCAAATATGTTGTCGTGCTATACAGATACAGAAGAAAGTACGATGTGTATTTGTGTTTAATGTGTAGTAAATAATTGATAAACGTGTTCTCCACTTCTAACAGACAATGTCAAGAACATAATGAAAAGCATTCATTGAAAAACGAGATTAGCAACATAATTTAATTAGTAATAAGGAAAATATTATACGACTAACAAGTGCTAATAGTAAGACATGAAAACAGACCCTTTAACGTTGAAGACTCTCCATCGTAAAACAAAGTATTGCGTAATCAACTAGGCTGGAAAGAATACTATGTAAGCAACTATCGACACAAATAAAGTAACAGTCTATAATTCGTTTATTTTTCTCTGGATGTTGAAGAAGAACATGAAAACGATAAAAAGGAATATAATAAAAAAGAAGAAGAATCAGCGAGAAAACGCATTTCAACATGTAATAAAACAAAGAAAGACAAGGATACATAATTTAATGATTAACAAAGACAAAAAAGAGAGAAATGTAGAAAATAGTATCTAATAAGTAATACAAACATAACAGAAGGAAGGAAAGTGTAAACATGCACCAAAACCATAGAAATCGGTAAAGTTTGTTTGATACTGAACGTAGAAGAAAATAAGTAAGCTATGTTGCATGTTATCTGCTAGCAATTGTAATCTTTCCATTTTTTAATTTAAATTATTGAATCGCTGTTTACACCACTTATAAATATGACGTACGAAGAGTCGAAATGGCTTTTAAAGCCAGATACATGACCAAATGGGAAACTGAACATACCGGCTACACCAAAAACGATGCCTATTACCAGTTGAACAGAAGAGAGCAGGTCGTTGTCTTCAGACTTCGCACTGGCCACAATAGACTGAGGTACCACCTATTCAACAAATTGAAGATAGGTGGTACCGACGAATGCCCGTGCGGTACCGAGAAAATGACCGCTGAGCATCTGCTGCAGAACTGCCCGACATACGAGGATCAGAGAGAGCAGATGTGGCCATCACCAGTGGAACCACAAGACAAGCTCTATGGCAGTGTCGACAGCCTCAGGATGACCGCCGCTTTTCTCGAAAAAATAATGGTTACTGTCTGACTGCGTACGATGAAGAAGAAGAAGAAGAAGAAGAAGAATCGCTGTTTACACCACTTATAAATCTCTAGGCTTATACCACTTTTAA
Source organism: Ariolimax columbianus (assembly GCA_036924085.1). NCBI lineage: Eukaryota > Metazoa > Mollusca > Gastropoda > Stylommatophora > Arionidae > Ariolimax > Ariolimax columbianus. The sequence goes on from JAVGWX010000001.1 coordinate 55,747,953, forward strand.
ATCTGTATGTTTACATGAATTCTGAAACATTTGCTTAATAAAATTATGTACTTATCTACACATAATTGAGTTGTTGCAAAGGCATGACAAAACATGAAAGGGAGAATACAATGATAATGATAAAGACAGCAAGCACGACAACACGTAAAGATAAACATTGACGATTATTTAAGGTCTCGTTATCTTATTTTCAAAACAAGCAAATGAAATAAAACGGACAAAGAAACGAAAGATACACATCTTCTTCTTCATTATTTCGTTTATCCTATTTTGCCTTCCAGCGTCATGTTATCAAAAGATCTATAGAACGAGCTCTACTCTGTGCCTCATACACAATGGCATTCACTTCAAAAATTTCCGTAAGCCACCTTTTTGGTGGTAATCCTTTAGCCTTGAATCTGTTATATCTAAACTGCATTACTTGTTGGGGGTGTTGTCTGGTGGTAGTCTTCTTATGTAGCCAAACCATTTTAGTTGCTGTCTTTTGATGCAGTCGAATACTGGTGTTGGTCCCACCAGTCTCATAATGTCATCGTTTCTGATTATGTTCCTGTAGCTGTGAGCGTCAGAAAGATGAGGCCAATCATAGTACAACCGCCTGGAAGACCATGGTCCACCTTCATCAGCACGCTCGGGATGTGAGAAAAGTTACAATAACCCATCACTTACTGCCCTTTTCGTGTGCACAGAAGAGTAAACATACTCAGTGTGGGTATTAACCACTTGATTTACATCCTGTCAGTCTCGAGAGACAATGGACTTCAGGCTAAAGAGGGGGCAGTCAGTTGTTGACCTTGTTTTCGCCGCACCCGTCTGGAGTTTGTATAATCACGCATCTTGACTTCCCCTGCCTGCAGATCAACACACAAAGCTAGCCTCTTGCCGGGTCTGTCTTTGGCAAGTTCCTCCCAGTTGCAGGTGTTCATATCCAACGCTTTCAGGTTACGCTTACAAACATCTTTGTAGCGCAGGAAGGGTCTACCTTTGTTTCGCTTGCCCGTGGTCAGCTCTTCGTAGAAGATATCTTTTAGTATTCACCCATCCTCCATTTTGCACACGTGACGAAGCCACCACAAGCGGCGCTGGAGGAGGATCATAACTAAACTACAAATCTTTGCACGGCCCAACTGGTCGTTGTTTGTCACTTTGTCGCTCCATGAAATTCCAAGTATGCGCTTCAGGCAGCGCATATGGAAAGCATTTAGCCTTTTTTCGTGTGAGGCATACATAGTCCATATTTTGCTAGCATAGAGCAGGGTACTAATCACACATGATCTGTACACAGCAACCTTTTTTGAGATGGTCAGCATGTTGTTATTCCACACTCTATGTGAGAGCCTGGTAAGTGCTGATGAGGCCATTCCTAATCGCTCTTGCAACTCTGCGTCCAGTGAAAGTTTGTCAGTGATGATAGATCAGTAGTAGTTAAAGTGATGTAGTACTTCTATATTTTTATCGTTTAAGACAGTGTCTGTAGGATTCGCACATTGAGCCATCACTTTTGTCTTTTGTACGCTTATGGTGAGACGAAACAGATCACAGGATTTAGCCAACCTACTTGTATTTTTGAGAATCTGTAATTCAGCTTCCGTGTGGACGACCAGGTCAGCATCGTTTGCAAAGAACATATCCCGAATGACAGTCTCTGACTTTTTGCTGGCAGTCTGGTTAGATTTAATAATTTTCCATCTGACCTAGTATGCAGGAAGACCCAATTTGTGGCTGTTCCAAAAAAAATGCCCAATAGAGACGGAGCCAGGGCAGAGCCTTGTTTGACTTCACTGTTAATGTCTAAAGCCTCAGATTCCTGACCGTCATGCATCACTTTATCTTTAATACCCATATGCAAAGACATGATCATGCACAGCAGTTTAAGTGGGCAGCCAACTTACTTTAGACAATACTTTAAAAAGACACTCTCTGTTTACCAGATCGAATGCCTTGGTGAGGTCGATGAAGGCAAGAAACAGTGGTCTGTATTGTTCTCTGCATTCCTCTTGCAATTGTCTCAGTGAAAAGACCATATCAACGATGGACCATTCTGCGCGAAAACCACACTGAGACTCCAGATACACCCTGTTGACGCGCTTTCGCATCCTGCTCAGGATGACACGAGCATACAATTTGCCTACAGTGTTGAGGAGCGATATTCCCCTGTAATTCTTGCAATCTCCACCGTCTCCCATTCTTTTGTAAAGGGTGATTATGTTGACGTTTCTCATGTCCTGTGATATGGCCCCCTCATCTCAATACTAGCAAATATGTTCGTTCAGGTATTGAAGAAGTACGTTTTCCCCGCATGCGATGATTTCTGCTGCAATGCCACCCATTCCGAGTGCTTTTTCCCACTGACATGTCCTCGATAGTTTTTTCCAACTCTTGTATGCTCGGTTTATCGTCAAGTTCATGCAATACTTGTAGAATCTAAATTTCGTTTAGAGCAGAGTCCGCCACTACATTGTTCCATATGTACAAGACTGAATAGTGTTCAGCCCTTCTCTTCATTGCATATCCTTGACCATAATAATCTCACTTAACGCATATTTCATTGGCGCTGTAGACTTTTTTGTAGGCCTAAATGCTTTTTTATTCCTCAAACATTCCCTTGATGTTACCAGTGTCCGCTGCTGACTGTATGGACTTACCGAGTTGACGCCAATATTCATTTGCACAATTCCTTGCTAGGCTCTGAACTGTACTCTTTGCAGATTTGTTTGCCTCCAAGGTCGTGCTGCTGGGGGAAATTTTGAACTCCAGGTGAGTTCACTGCAACATCCAAGGCAACGAGGAGGCAGACAGACTGGCAAATGAAGGTGCAAGACTACCACAAACATATACTAGTATGACGTACGAAGAGTCAAAACGGCTTTTTAAAGCCAGATACATGACCAAATGAGAAACTGAACATACCGAATACATACTGAATACATAAAAAACGATGCCTATTACCAGTTGAACAGAAGAGAGCAGGTCGTTGTCTTCAGACTTCGCACTGGCCACAATAGACTGAGGTACCACTTATTCAACAAATTGAAGATAGGTGGTACTACTCTCTTTGCTCGCTTTATTGCTTCCGTGCATTTTTCTTTGTCCATATTATCATTTGACATCTAGTGTCTATCAGTATGTCCATTTTATATATTTCTCGTCTGTGACTTCATTGCATGGTTCTGCTGCAGTTGCCTTGAGAGCAGCCTTGAATTTTTAATCAGAGAGCGTCTAGATCCTTATGGGGGCTCTTCTGCCCTTTCCACTGCCGTCGATATAACTGGCTGGTATCTGGTTCTAAATTCTGCATCTCTTAGCATCTATGCCTGGATTGTTCATTGTCCTTCTCTGTTGTTTCATTTGTTAATTCATTGTGAATGTTGTTTTCGTGTGGCTGCTATTTCGAGTGTTTTTTTAATTTCACAACGTTTGTGGTCACTTCTGATGTATGGTCCTCTCTAGAACCTGGCATCTATCAAATATCTAAACAGGCACTTGCGTCTTAATTCACCCCAAACAGAGTTCCCTGGCTTCTCGGGTTCCCATGGTACATATTTCACAGCTGATGACTGTAATCGGATATTTCAGTTGGGGTTAATGGGAGGACAGGTCGTTTTATGTTTTATAAAAAAAAAAAGTAAAGACTTAAGTAAAGATAGAAGTGCAGAAAAGATTGTTATATTCAGTTTTGCGAAGGGTTAGGGTTATGATTAGGTTTAGGGTTAGGGTTAGGGTTAAGGGTTAGGTTTAGGGTCAGAGTAAGAAAAAAAAAAAGGCAAAGGCCGCAATCCATCGTAGACAATGATGGCATAATTAATTTTGCTAGCGCTATTTTTAGTAAGGATTAACTGCGCTACTGTTTATCCTCACTCTCTCGTCTCGTGCCGCCCGTCCCCAGTGGCCAGTCAAGGACAAGACGACTAGGGGCCGACTACGAGATGAAGGGTAAGATGCAGGGTAAGATAACATAGTTGTTATTCCATCATCGGACAGCATGGAAAATGCCATTCTGCTGTAGAAACTGGATGCTACTCTCCTTATCATGGACTAACGTTGAGATATTCAAGAAATCCATTTCTAATAGGGCAGGAATATGCGGAAGCAGAAACTCCAATCTATTCTCGCAGAATATTTGACACCCACAACGGTTGAAAAGTGGACTATTCTGTGACGTCACTACCTCAAATTCGGTGCTAAAAATATTTATTTATTTTGTTTTGGTATAATTCAGATGCAAGTACCCATAAATGAATCTTTTCTTAAGAAACTGTGGATTTATCTTTCTTGTTGTTCCCTATCGAGTATGTATGAATGCATGTATGCGCTGGTGAGGGAGCTGTGTGTTTGTGATGACCAGGTTTCAATCACTGCAGAATCTCTGGTGTGGCCGTCGATTTTCACCCAAAACGTGTTCCATGTATCAGCCAATCACTCTATTCCATCTAGAATGAGCTTTTCCCACCCTGACATTGACATCTCTAAAAATGATAATTTAATCACGACAATCGTCCATTGTCATTTCAATCAGCTGAAAGAATGTCGTCTTTGACAACTGCTCTATCCCCTCGGTTCATAAACAATAACTAACTTGACTTCCTATTTGAGGTCTAGTATCGTAATGCGCCCGGAGATCATTTCCATCCCTTAATGCTGTCCCTTTGACTCCTGGACACAACACAGCTTACTGCCCCTTTGGTTTTGTAGGTAGTGAGAAATCCGATGTCGAAAAACATAATAACTTCAAGTTCAATGACACATAAAGCTCGTTTTACTTAGTTTCTCTCAGGGCTAGGAATTTAAATGTGGATTTCTTCATTTTTTCTTAGAGTTCATTCACCATTACGCTTATACTTCTAATATTCATGTTCCAAGAATCGTCCGTAATTCGCGCCAGTCCGTGTTCTTTAAGGCTCAACAATTGTTGCTTGTTTGCAGACTTGTAATCGGGTGGGTTGACTAAAAGGTGATTAACCCGTACACATAACACATTTGAAATTTAAATTCTGCACGAAAAATGTGGATGTCGTTAGAGAAAGTCGGCAATAGTCTTCCTTTATGTTGGAGAATTTACCAGAATTTGCGTCTGAAATGTTAGGGTCCCGTTCTAACTGAAGTAAAAGTAAAAAATGGTTGCACAAATTAAATATATGGTATCATAATTTTAGGATTGAGCAAGCCATGGGGAGGATGTAGACAAAGAAATAGAGAGCATATAGTTTACAGATCTTTTCTCAAGTAGTGAAGACGAAAAACCACATAAAACCGATCAATGCGCTGACTGTATCTCTCAAATTGTGATTGATCATTTGGCAAATGTGAAAAGACATTACAGCCAAAAATGCAAGGTTACAACCATACACGAAAAACATTTGTCCACATCATTTAATATCTTCTTTATTCAACCTTTAAACGTACTTCAAAAACAGAACAACTACTAAAAATAGACTTACTACTGTTTGAATTCATACTGCTGAGGTCCAGGAATATAATTTGTGTGGATGAGGACTAGAGCTCGCCTGCCCCTGCAATCTTCAAGCGCTCTAACACTAAGTTTGTATGTTACTTCTACTAGAGAAAACACGCGTCTTACAGAGGATTTGAAAATATGCCGTTGTTGTCAGACCGACACCCAAACCAGTCGGTCAGCGGCTTCTCTAACAATGCACAAGAAGACACAAACAGATAGATCATGAGTTCTTGAAAATGCATTATCAGATTTAGCCCACCGAAAAATGTGACACTCAACAAATGACAAGGGGTGCAGAGCGTAAAAACAAACATATGTCATCATCATCATCAAGTGCTGTCCCCACACAGCACCGGCCGTTACCCCGGGGAAGCAATCCCTTAGAAAATGCAGGAGGAAGAAGTCTCTAACATAAAAATGCATGCCGAAGCGGGATGCACTGGGCCGACATGCGAAAAATAAAAACGTAGTGCAACACATACCGCCTTGGGGAATACAGAAAAAAAAGGCAAACACAAAGAAGAAAAGAAGTGCCATTTCCGCAACGGAGGTTGACGGCAATGGATTTCTATCTGTCCCTGCCTCGCGCCAGGCTGGTTGTGTCCTGACCACATTCTGATGTTGTTTGTCCATCTGTATTTATGCCGGTCTTTGGCACTCTTGCCCTAAACTCTGCCTTCCAAAATAACCTTCAGCAGACTGTCATAGCGCGTGACATGACCAAACTACTGCAGCTCAATGAAATATTACACCCAACAAGTGACAAGAGGTCAAGAACATAAAACCACATCTCTGTAGCCAAATGAAATATTACACCCAACAAGTGACAAGAGGTCAAGAACATAAAACCACACCTCTGTAGCCAAATGAAATGCGACACCCAACAAGTGACAAGAGGTCAAGAACATAAAACCACACCTCTGTAGCCAAATGAAATGCGACACCCAACAAGTGACAAGAGGTCAAGAACATAAAACCACACCTCTGTAGCCAAATGAAATGCGACACCCAACAAGTGACAAGAGGTCAAGAACATAAAACCACACCTCTGTAGCCAAATGAAATGCGACACCCAACAAGTGACAAGAGGTCAAGAATATAAAACCACACCTCTGTAGCCAAATGAAATGCGACACCCAACAAGATACAAGGAGTGAAAAGCATAAACGTCCACCTCTGCAAATTACACCTATTCCAGCCTTCAGTAGAGAGCGTACTAAAACGTCAAGCTAAGAGCGTGGTAACGGAGGAGGAAAAGATGTATGCAATGTAACGTTTCAAGCAAATCGCAACGAAATAACTTAAGTGGGCAGCAATGAGACTTGTTACATCAGCACGGCAAATGAATTAGTCGATCTGTGCTTCTACAGGGGTAGATGCCCCTGTGCAGGACCCAGCTCTGACGTAAGCTGGATGTAGTTGGAATGAGGATTTCCTGCTTAGCTGGCTAGGCTCGAGCAGCTTATTATTCCGATGTGTTGGTACAAGTGCCGCAGAAGGAGGTTAACCGATGTGTGAATCCATCTTAATAGACTCAAGCACTTGAGCAAAGTAGACCTGCATCCTGTTAGGAGCCATCTATGCTGCTCTTGACAAACCACCTAACCTTGACCGGTGTTATGCCATGATACACAGTTAATCGCCTCTTATGACATGCTCTCTGTGGGAAAGTGGTGCTATTATTGTCCTTGTCATACACAAAGACCCCGGCGGACCACTCAGGAGAATATAAATGGTCCATAAAAATATGAATTTAGATTATTCTCCACATCTTTGTTCTACTGCTATGTCACCTTTCCCCAAAGTAAGGTCTGATTGATAAATGGTATTTTGATCGTCTGTAAAAAAACATTTTGCTTATTTTGGAGGTGGTTAAATGTAACAGTAATATCAGTCGTATTACAATTATGCCTTGATATTACAGATATATACGGATATTGTTGATTTGTATATTGCAAACATGCCTTTAGTCATGGCTCAAAATGTTGGGATAAATCCAACCGTATGTAAAGGGTCTGCTCAAATGGCTGTCTTAAGCTTTGTATCGAACGGAAATGAGAAAGAAGACAAGGGTAAGTAACTTTCAAGCAGATATTTTTTTAAATCGCAATAATTGATAAACATGAGATGCATCTTCCTTCCGATGCACACTAGGAAGGAGCCGACAATTAATGACTAGCGAGTAGAATTCTGTGTATTCTTTATTCATTTCTTACAACTAAGTATGTATTAATAGTTCTTGTCTGACTTCAGAACATTGAAATATACTTTCTGGCAATCCTTCTCAATTTAAAGGGAGACTTTTGTCAATGTTAAACCATGTCAGACCTCCACTAGTAGCAGATTCCAAACAGGTTATTGACCCGAAAATGTAATTCGTCTCTACGCCTTTAGCTGCTCGGAGAGTGCGATCATCGGTTAACTCACTGAAGTTGACTGACTTTCTTACTTTACCGTTTCTGAAGCTACACGTATTCACTTTAATCTTCATTGTACCAAAGTAGTGTACTGCAGCCATCACTGTGAGCGTTAACCAGTCGTTGAACAATGTCTGTCTGGTCTTAAAACCAAATGAGAATGGAGTAGTCCACTATATTCAAAAGATAGATTAAGAACCGGCTCCTCAATATAAAAAAAAAAAGCGTGAAGCAATAATAAATAAGAATTACTCAAGTTAAAAAGGTGGTAGATAGTCTGCGGATCATAATATGTAATGTGATATTCATACTAAAAGAAAGTCAATGTAATTATAAAGTAACTCACCAGATAGAAATAAAAAACAAAACACTTTCAACAGAAGATTCTGATTTCATTGCAAGAAATGTTTTTGTTTCATCCAAGTTTGTAGTTCTAAATGAACCTTATATTCTGGTGAATGACTATGCTTACACGGCCTGATATGTTCTACACAGACCACCATGTCTTCGTTAAAGTGGATATGAACACAAACTCTATCATATGTAACATATTAAAAAGATAGGAAACACAAACTTGGGGGAGGGACAGGGTAACACACAGTATAGTTAGCTGTTGGTGAGAAAAAGTTGTGATAGGATTTATGTGCAGAGTGTTTCACGTTAAGGTGGTCTGATCGTCAGAATAGGAATTCCGTTAAACAAGTCGGATATGTTATCTACTTGAAACTCGTAAGTGTCATTCTAATCTTTCGTTATTTTCCTTCCCAAAACGTAGAATTTAACTCACAGTTTTGTAATTGTCAGATCCATTGAGCCAGTGTCATGAGACGAGAATAACTGCAGCGTGCTTCGATTAAAAACCTGACAATTACAATAGAAATTCGAAACACCATGCTACTGTCATCTTCGTAGACAGTATAGTTGATAAGAATATCAAGAGTGACCAGCCAAATGACGTCAGAGTAGCGATCAAAATATTAGAGGCTTCCATGAAATAGAAGAAGAGCTTTGTTCACTTTTCCTTAGCAGCGAAGAGAGAGAAACATATCGACATTCATAGGCGAATGGCGGATCGTTAGAGTGATGCCTCACAGGAGAAGGTCTGCGAGTGAAGTTGGAAGTTACGACGCTGCATGTTTCTGTCATATACAGATCAAGTATACCAAGTAGTGACAGCAGAGTTGATTGCAGCAGTTGAACCCATCGAGATTAAAACTCGTCGAGTTATTGTGAATGAAATAACTGCACCTCTGGACATCAGTTAGGAAACGTTACGTTTAATCATACAGAATGTGTTCCAGTTTCATAAATTGTCTACAGCGTGAGTGCCAATGCAATTCAAACAACGATTCCTGTTAAGAACCTTTGAAGCAGAAGTTAAAGGTTTCCTAAAGAGGATTACTTTTGGATTTGACACATGGGCTGAATATTATCGGAATCCAAGAGAGCAAGAAATGGCCCCCATCGATTCTTCCTCACCAAAACCGGAAACAAGTTCGGGAAACAACCGCCTACGGGGAAGGATGTCCTAATTCTCTGTTGGGTGAACACGGCGTTATTTTAGAGCAATTCATGCCCAGAGGGAACACAATAACCAATGCCACGTACATATCTCTTTTCAGGAGCAATTACCGACCTGCAATCAAATTCAAGCAACGTAGACTTCTGAGTGCGTACGTCTTGTTGTGATATGACATTGCTCGGCTCCCAAACTGCTCGTGAAATGGTTATAGGCATCGACGATCTGCATTTGTCGTGTCTTCTACATCCCCCAAACACGTTAGGCTTGGCCCCAGTAATTACTACACAGACAATGGGAGGAAACACACTATTAGTTCCGATGAAGTGGTGCAGCAGGCAGTTCATGGTTGATACCCTCGACAAAAATACTTGTTTTTCTAGAGGAATCCATGCACTGTGTTGGCGCTGAGGGGACACAGTGACCGCAATGGAAACTATGTCAACAAATTTTGTGTGCCATTTCTTTTCTTCAGAATAAACATCGATGAAAAAATCGTTTCAATGAACATTTGAAGCACCCCTGCAGTAGTAGTAGTAGTAGTAGTAGTAGTAGTAGTAGTAGTAGTAGTAGCCATTTTTTAAAGTCAGATCTAACTGTGGAATGATGCGATCTTAAGTGGTAACTCTTTACTGAGTTTATTAAATTGTTATTGTCTTGATCCTTACAGATTTGTGGTTTCACGTATTCTTGTTACAAGAACTTCTTTTCACACAGTCTGGTGTGGCTCTTCAGGCTACATCTCCACCGGGATAAGTCTGCAACTTCGTCTTCCCAGGATGTCAGACCTATTTCCAGTGCCTTCATACTTACATCTTTGAACCTCAGCCGTGGTTAGCGGAACGTTCTTTTGTCATCCACCAACTGTACGTAGAGAATATCTTTTGGAATTGAACCAACTTCCCAGGGAAGCACATGATCGAGCCATCGCAGTCTTTGCTGACTGTGAAGATTGTATGTGTTTGCGAGACCGGTGTGAGAGTGCCCCTCTGAAATTGTCATTTTGTCCCTGCATGTCATTCCAAAGATTTATCTCAGATACCGTATACAAAGGACGTTAACTTTGTCCTATTTTGATATAGGTTGTTAACATTTGGCTACTATATGTTGTTCGTCCATCGTAATCGACGAGAACCAATTTGAAACATCACTGTTCGCACTAGTTCGACGAAGGCTAAATAAGTCAATCGGAGATTCTCGAATTGCCTGTTGTATTTACTGCAACGGAAAAAGGAAACTCCCTTTCACCGAGATTGAAGAGAGGTTGATATAAGTTAACTTGCGGAACGATCGTCTCTAGATAGTCTCATTTATTCTAGATCCGCATGCCTCTAAACACCATCCCTAATAGTGATGCGCCATGCACCAGTCTGTGTGATTGGTGGCGATTCTGTCCCAGTTATGGTGGTTAATACTGCATTGCATCAGTGATATCTTCAGAGAGTTCTAGTACATTTTCCGCTGACCACCGCCTGTTCTCTTATCATTTTGCAGTTCACGATAGAGTAGCTCTATTGATATATGTTGATCCGACATGTGTACCACATAGCTAGTCTATTTCAGCTTTGCTACAGATATCCGGTGTGTACACTTGTCCTGCCCGATTGCGGTAACACATCTGTATTTGGCACCATGTTCTGCCACGCAACCCTCAGTAATATTTCGTAGGCACTGCACGTGGAAGTGATATAATTTCCCAACATGACGACTATAGACGGTCCAGGTCTCACTCGCATATAAGAGAGTAGATAGAGCATGGCAGGGTAGATATTCATTTTTGTTTATAGTCTTGATCCCTCGCCTAACCCACACCTTACTATGAAGACTACCAAAAGCCGCACTTGTCCTAGCTATTCTTGTATTCACCTCATCATACATGTGAATAACCTGAGACAGAGTACTGTCAAGATACGTGGATATGGTAACATGTTGTAATGTATAGTGGCCGTGCAATGTGATTGAAACTTCTGAATAGGTCATACCTCGATCCAGTTGATGTAGAACTTCTGTTTTTGTGATTGAGATGATGAGACCGCTGTTTATACAATTGTGGCGAACCAATCCATACATCCTTGCATGTCAACCTCCGAATTTGAATTTAAGGCCCAGTCGTTCACATAAAATAAATCATGTAAGGTTAACTTGTGGATTTTGGTTTTGGCATTGAACCTTTTCAAATTGAATAGTCCGCCGCCAGTGCGTTAGTGAAGCCAAACTCCAACGTTGCAATCGCTGTTGGCATTCCCCGGCATGACGTAAAACATCAAACTGAAAAGAGCGGGGGTCTGCACACATCCCTGATTTACACGGCTATTAACTGTAAATGAGAAAGAATAGTTTCCCTGATCAATAATTTCGGCACGCTTGTCATCACGAAATTATCGCACAATTGTAAGGAATGTTACCGGCACTCAAATTTGGGCATAACTCTCCACATACTGTTGCGATTGGCGGCATGAAAGCCTTAAGTGAGGTCTACAGATGATAACGATAGTGTTCTTGACATTTCTCTAGGATCTGCTTTGCAGCAAAGATCCTATCGATAGTCCCACGGTTCTTTGTAAGATCACATTAAGTCTCGAGTAGTAACCTCTGCTCCAGGTGAAGATTTAGTCGGCGAAGAAGTATTTGTGCAAGCACTTTTCCTCCAGCGCACAGCAGAAATATCCCTCTGTGGTATCACATTTTTGTTTACTACTCTTATGTATATGAAAAAAAACAAGACATCTTTGAATTCCTATGGGATGTTCTTGTTCTTCCACATTTTGCCAAACAACTTAGCAAGCTTCTCGACCATCTTTTGTCATTCAGCTTTGTAGACTTCTGTTGGGATGACGTCAGCTCTTGGAACTTTGTCGTTTCTTCTTCTTCTTCTTCTTCTTCGTACGCAGTCAAACAGTAACCATTATTTTTTCGAAAAAAGCGGCGGTCATCCTGAGGCTGTCGCCGCTGCCATAGACCTTGTCTTGCATTTCCACTGGTGATGGCCACATCTGCTCTCTCTGATCCTCGTATGTCGGGCAGTTCTGCAGCAGATGTTCAGCGGTCATTTTACCAGTACCGCACGGGCATTCGTCGGTACCACCTATCTTCAATTTGTTGAATAGGTGGTACCTCAGTCTATTGTGGCCAGTGCGAAGTCTGAAGACAACGACCTGCTCTCTTCGGTTCAACTGGTAATAGGCATCGTTTTTGGTGTAACCAGTATGTTCGGTTTTCCATTTGGTCATGTATCTGGCTTTGATAAGCCGTTTTGACTCTTCGTACGTCATACACTTTGTCGTTTGAGATGAGGTAAATCGCAGCCCTAGTTTCTTGATCGGTAGGAGGATCATCCGTGCTCTCATTCATTTCTATTTGCGCTGGATGATCAGTTGCATCTTCATTTACAGTTAAAAAAAAGCAAAGTAAAGTAACCCATATAATTACTGTCCTAGGGGTGTGAGGTATTAGAGATCTCACATTACAAAGGCTCGGCTATATGAGGGCGGTAGCTATCTCACTCACTTTCTCTCTCTCTCTCTCTCTCTCTCTCGCCGCTTTTACTTCCCGGAATGAACCAGTATCCATGTAAGGCTGGGTCTGAAAAAATATTTCCACCTCAACTTCGAATAAACCCAGGAACACTCGGATTCTAAGCCAGCTTGCTAACAACTGCGCTATGCGGCTCCCTCAGTAGAGGGTCTATTAAGGACCTTAGCAAAATGTTCAGCTCATCTTACTAGTATTTTTCTCAGTTATTACATAATTGCCATATATGCTTAAGAGCGATACCAGATATGATCTATACTTTCCGTAAAGACCCTCTAGAGCATTGTAACAATTGATGATGTCATGCGTGTCAGTAAAGGTCTGAATCGTTTCAGTCTACTGGCTGAGCAACATATTCTGCATATCACGGAGCTGTCGCTGTATATTCTCTCGAGCTCTTGTGAAGAAATTTTTTTCGTCACAGATTGAGGATCGTTAATGTGTGCACGGTGAGTGCTTCTCGTCCAGTGGGGGCTTGATCAATTCACAATTCTTATCCGAATGGTTGCATGTCAAATTACAGAGAGCATCAACGGCAGTAGAGTAAGCCGTTTTGATAAGAGTGACCCAACTTGATTCTACGTCCGTCATAGCATTAGTCATTGCCTCCAACTAATCTACCAGAGTCCGAGCAAATGATTGTTGAGCGCAGTTATTCCCGGGTCCTGAGGTGCTGAGGCGCTTTGACGTTTTTGTGTTTTGTGGGCGCCTTTGAGCTTGGATACCGAAGTTCATTTAAGAAATAAATAATCTGTGGTCCGTCCTGCAGCCTGCTTCACTCATAGCCGTTATTCCACGCACATCCTGACGACCTGCGAACAATGACATAATAGGTGCCAGTGCCATGCCCGTGGATGCATCCAAGTGGTTTTAGTGGGGTTGGGGAGACGAAACACTGTATTAGTAATCAGAAGTTCGTTTGTCCTCAAGAGTAGGTGTTTGCGGCTGCCAATACCATATCTTCGTATCGCCGCATCCCATGAAGCAAAGTCAGAACCCAATCGAGCATTAAAGTCACAACGAATGATCAACTTATTTTTATTTGGTTCAGCGTCGATTAGCGTTCCGAAATCTTGTTATAATATTTCTTTGATGTCCTTATAGCTACTCATAGTTGGTGTGTATGAACTGATGCCAGAGGCTTGTTTTATCGGTCATACCGATCCTCGGTACCATTAAACGGTCATTAATGTCTTTTGGAGAACTGGTGAGCCCACTAATCAAGCTGGATTTGATAGTAAAGTCAACACTTTATTAAAAACCTGTCTTCGACCAGTCTTGTCCAGAAAAAGGTATAGCTGGCTTCAATTTCTATAGTTTGGCCCTCTTCTACTGAGGGCTGATATATTAATTATGTATCTGGCAAGCTTTTTGACAATCAGAGCTGATCATCTCCCAGGACTGTTAGCTTCTTCGCGATTCAAGAGGGTACGAATATTCCATGCACCAAATATCAAGGGCACTCTGTGTGTGCTTTATATCTTAGATAACTGCATTCGTAAAAATGTGACAAAGTGACTTGCATGTGAATTTGATTATGGTGAAGTAGAGTTGCGTACGTCAGCCTCACTCTCTCGTCCTCAGTTACCCTTAATCAGTGACAAAACATGACCAAGACGACTGAGGGCAGAAGAGGATGTAGATTCTTCTTTGGGTTATCTTCCGTAGCCTTTCCAACGTTTAGGTTTTCCACAAGACAGCGGAGGCAGAGTTCAGTTCACAAGCTTTTACTGTTTAGTAATATATATACAAAAGTCGGCGTGCCTGAAAGCAACTGTAGGCATCAGTAGTATTCCAACCACATTGTGATGATGTACGCTAACCAAAGATAAGTTTAGAAAGTTTAGTCGATGGAAACGTACGAGACATCTTCAAGAACATGGCATACCACCTCGACTCCAGATTTGGCCTTCTCCACACAGGACATACACTATAAAATAGACTGCCAGGTGCTAAACCAACTGGCAGGTAGCGACCACAGGCCGATCAGGCTAACCATTGACATGGAAGTAGGCCCACAGGAAACAAAACCGCTCCCACGTTGGAATTACAAACGAGCCGACTGGGACAGATTTGCAATCCTGACAGATGGGCTGTGTGAAACCATCAACACACGAAACACCAAAATGAAGCCCATGGTAGAGAGCCTAAGCAAGGCAATAATGCAAGCCGCCACTGAAACCATCCCAAGAGGAGCTAGGAAAAACTATAAGCCCTACTGGAATGATGAGTTACAGAAAGTGGAAGATGCAGTAACAAATGCTAGGAACATGGCAGAACGAGAAAGATCCATGGAGGCAAACATCGCCCTCAAAGCCGCCGCGGCGAAGTACAAACACACTCTCAAGCAAACAGCAAGAGAAAGCTGGAAAAATTAAACGGAAAGTCTAAACCTGGACAAAGAAGGGAACAAGCTATGGAAGCTAGTCAGAGCCATGAATGACGAAACCCCGTCAAATAAACAAATTACTATCAAGCAAGGCGAGAACTTGATCACAGGTAAGAAAGCCGCAAACGCCTTTGTCGATCACTATGCCAGAGCAAACCACATCGAGGTCCCTGAAGATAAGCATACAGACATTAGCGAAGAGCTAAAGGGACACGAAAACATAAATACGGCTCCTGAAGAGCACATGATGGCCAAACTAACAATGCGCGAAATGGAAGAGGCTATGAGAACACTAAAGAAAAGGAAATCTCCCGGAAAAGACGGGATAACAAACGAAATGCTGATGGGGCTGGGCCAAACAGCGAAGAAGAAACTGCTATCGGTCCTAAACCAAAGCTGGAAAAAGGGAATTGTACCACAGGCATGGAAAGATGCAATACTGGTACCAGTACCAAAAACAGGAAAGGACAAAACAGATCCAAATGGATACAGGCCCATAAGCCTACTGAGCTGTGTCGGCAAGCTGATGGAACGGATGATAAACACCAGACTGATGTGGCATCTGGAAGAAAAACGAATACTAATTCCACAGCAAGCCGGCTTTAGACAGCACAGATCCACTGAGGACCAGGTCATCCTCATAGCCCAGGAGATAGAAGATGCCTACCAGGCACAGAAACACACAGTAGCTGTTTGGTGGATCTGGAAAAGGCATTTGACAAAGTCTGGAAGGATGGACTTAGAGTCAAGCTAAGAAGAAGTGATGTCTGTGGGAAAATGTACAAGTGGATCAACCACTACCTCAAACAAAGAACGGCCAGAGTCCAAGTACAAGGGCAGATGAGCAAAAAGGTGACACTCGAGCAGGGAGTACCCCAAGGGGGAGTATTGTCACCCACACTCTTCCTGGTATATATAAAAGATATTACAGAGAATATACCAAGAAGAGTCCATAGCTCAATGTTTGCAGACGATCTGGCTATGTGGACCTCTGAAAAGAATCTCACCATAGCAAGAAATCGGATGCAGACGGCCCTAACATCGCTGGAAGAGTGGGCGAACTCATGGCTGGTCAAATTAAACGAGGAGAAAACCACGTGCACAATATTCTCGCTCTCATTAAAACCCAAAAGTACCAAATTAAGTCTAAATGGCAAAATCCTGCAGCCAAACGACAACCCAACCTATCTGGGAGTCACATTTGATCGGCGCATGACATGGAAAAGTCAGATTGAGAGAAACCGAATGAAAGCCAGAGAAAGAATGGCGATCATGAGGAAACTTGCTGGCACAAGCTGGGGAGCAGACGAAGGCATACTAAAGAAACTGTACACTGGAAGAGTGAGACCAGTTCTCGAGTATGGCATTGCGGCATGGACAACAGCAGCGAAGGCGAACTTCGATAAAGTTAACAAACTTCAAAACCAAGCCATGAGAATTATAACAGGTGGCATGAAGTCAACGCCAATTGTAGAACTTGAAAAGATTACAAAATTGCAATCCATGACCGATAGAAGAGACTGCAGAGCCCAGCTGCAGTCAGAGAAACTCAGAAGACTGACGGACCATCCAATGTACCAGAGACTAAACAATCTGGGAAATGGGAAACTAAAGTGGAGAAACTTTGCAGAAATAGCCAAAGCAAAGATGCACGAAGATCCCATAAACGCACTAACAACACCAAAACCCATCACTACTGTACGAAAACCTACTTGGAGGCAGGATATATTTCCAGAGGTGGTAGAAAATATACCAGGTATTGCAAACAAAAACTGCCAGACTGAAAAAGAAAGGAGAGACACTACCCTAAGCTTCATAACGAAAAGCTACCCAAGCATGGACTGGACCCATGCATACACCGACGGTTCTGTAACAAACACTACACAGAATGGAGGGGCAAGAGCATTCCTGAACCTACCAAATGGCAGAAAAATAACACTGTCATTCGCTACTGGTAAGTACACAAGCAATTTCAGAGCGGAGGCAGAGACACTGAGGGCGGCAGTGGAAGAAATGGTAACACACAGTGAAAATGAGAGCCATATAGTCCTGCTGACAGATGCTCTCGCCGTAGTCACAGCGCTAAAAAGCCAGAAAAACACTGAGCTTAATGACTTGAGAGCAGCACTCTGCAAACTGTGCCAGCAGTCCGCACCAAAAAGGGTAGTGGTACAGTGGGTTCCGTCACACTGCAACATCCAAGGCAACGAGGAGGCAGACAGACTGGCAAAAGAAGGTGCAAGGCTACCACAAACAGATACCAGTATGACGTACGAAGAGTCAAAACGGCTTATCAAAGCCAGATACATGACCAAATGGGAAACCGAACATACTGGTTACACCAAAAACGATGCCTATTACCAGTTGAACCGAAGAGAGCAGGTCGTTGTCTTCAGACTTCGCACTGGCCACAACAGACTGAGGTACCACCTATTCAACAAATTGAAGATAGGGTGTACCGACGAATGCCCGTGCGGTACTGGTAAAATGACCACTGAACATCTGCTGCAGAACTGCCCGACATACGAGGATCAGAGAGAGCAGATGTGGCCATTGCCAGTGGAACTGCAAGACAAGCTCTATGGTAGTGGCGAGAGTCTCAGGATGAACGCCGTTTTTTTCGAAAAAATAATGGTTACTGTCTGACTGTGTACGCAGAAGAAGAAAAAGTACGAGACATCAACAATTCGTGACCTAAATTAATATACCATATAGAAACGTGCTGACGACACATATCCTTAGTTTTAAATATAATTTTCTTTTTATCCTAAACTCGCCTTGTTAGATGAGAAAAATGTGGAGGCAGCTTTGTCAATACGATTATCAATTTCTGGGTCTGAAGAACATTTGAAGTTTATGAAAAACTCCAGGTACGTTTATTCATACACAGCTTCTAATTTACAATTATCAATGTTCAAGTTGGTGTAATATCTACTTTCTGTTCCAGCATATTTGTTGAGACCTATTTCGAGACCAAAATATGTTCACGACTGAGAGAATAGATCCATAAAGCTGTGACGTTTATGCTGACTGGTGCTAACAATATGCATCATCATCAGAGACAAGCTGGTCTCTAATGGTGGCCTCACAGATCTTGCCTTTGGCATTCAGCCTCACAAGATTAATCCTAACTTATTCGACTTAGTGTGAAGGCATATTCTTTCATACTTTCATTTGCGTTATCAAAGATCTTCAGACTCAGAGCGGGACATTGTAGACTCAAGGACCACCTCCACAGAATAGGTCTCAGAGACACTGCCACCTGCGATTGTGGGGCATCCAAGAAAACACCAGAACATGTTCTGCAAGAATGCCCTACATATGCAGACCAAACAGATGCAGTCTGGCCTGAGAGAGCGACCATGCTCCAAAAGCTGTAGGGAACAGACGAAGACCTGAAACGCAGTCTCCTTCGTGAATCTCACCCGACTAGAAGCATAACATCAGTTGATCGATGCAGAAGAAGTTACCAAATGTAGAATTGAGTAGTACCTTTGTACCATTGCTTTTAGTTGTATAATCTTAGTTCTATAGTCGGTGTACGTATTTTCAGTTACCCCCCCCCCCCCCCCACCTCGCCATCCTCTTCCTAGCCCGCGTATTCAATTGCCCTAGCTATGTTATTCACTTTACATTTGTTCTGAATAACCTCAGCTTGTCGTATACCGATATGATGATAGATAGACATGCTGCACCAACGATACAGGTATAATATCGGTTTTAAACCTAATTTGTCTCAAACCCGCAACCATGTCACAACATTTGGCTCTAGGAACTCACAAACCGGTACAATCCTACATTCCTGACTGGAAATAGCGGTGAAAGTGAATATTTGGAAAACTCAAGTTACCATGACAGAAAACGGTTCATGACAATGCTGAAGCAACGAAATACAAACACAATTTATACAGCAAGTTGGGAAAAAGGTGGACAATGAAACTGGAAAAATGTGAAGAGTATATGGGAAAGAACTGGTGTGAGTATAGGCTACCGGCGTCTTAAGGGCGAGGTGAAATAAAGGTTTGTACTAGAAATCAGAGCGCCTGAGTGGTGAAGTGTTAGAAAACTCTTTTCTTATGGCAAGGATACTGGATTCGACACGCTTCGGTAGACACAGCTGTAAAGAGGTAACTGATTTATTGTTAAAAGCAGCGTGAAATGGACCTGCCCACTCCACCTAATAAACAGCTGAGGCTTGGCAGAATGAGATCTTTAGACATTCACCTCCGACACATGGGACTGTCCTTACGTGGATATAAATCACTAGCGAGCGTTGCACACTTTGATTAAACCAGGATTACATTGACTGGATCACGATAATGAATGAAAAATAAATACGATTCATACGTGTGAAAATAGTTCAGCTTAACTCGGAATGTACCCGGAGTGGAGAAAGGATTGCGAGTGTAGACTTCTAATAAAAGTCGCAAAAGGCGACTATTAATTGTATGCATAGAGCTAGCCACTTCATAATGTAAAAAAGCAAGTGTTTGGATACAGGCTTCCTGTAAGATGACTGGTTGAAGTTATAGCCCTTTGCTTCCCACTGAAAGAGAAGGCAAAACACAGTTGAAAACGATTTAATTAATAATGTTTTTTTATGGATGTTGATTTTGATGATGATAATGGTGACGCGGAGGTAGAACAGAAATGATGAATCACACATGCATGTCCTACCATGAGCAGTTGGTACCGCCATTAGGCACAGAAAGCAAAACAAGAGAATCCGTTCTATTACCAACACTTGGCAAAGACGCAAGAAGCAGGTGCTTGACCTTGCTCCAGTACCCGATCGCTGCCGATGACGTAACACAAAGCAGCAGTTAGACTGCGCCATAGTCACAAAGTACACGTGACACACCCATGATGAAGTCGTTGAAGTAATCCATCCACTGCGTATAAAATAATCATATTGCGATAATTATCCATTTAGAAGTTATCATGTGAACGCGCCGTTGCAGTTACACATTAAAAGGGTGTGTTTTATTCACATTGTGTCAATTATCAACTCCGAGTTGTTTAAAAAAAAAAAAAATATCGAGTTATATTAATCTTTGACTTTCGAATTTGTATCAGATACACACTGTGATAATTATTCGAGTTTGTGATAATTATCCAATTATAAATTGTGATGCTTTCATAAGGTCATGCGGTTATAAGGAAATTGATCGTTTAAGCCACTTCGCATGACACTTGATGATTATAATGTTTCTATAACCCTGAGGCAACAACTGATTCAATTTTAAATAGAACATCACGTTGGGGTAGTTGTAGGTTCTGAATGTGTTAGCATTATCATCTAACAGTTATACAATCACGCTTCGGCATTTATCTAATCATTGTTTGAAATAAAACCTTATGATGTGCTAGATATCGATTAAGAATGTAAGTTATAATCACACGAGGTAGTTCTCTCTACAGAACTTGTAACATAAACACATTCTACCATTAATCCATTCCGAACTTGTGATAATTCAACGTTGCAACAGTTGAACCAGCGACAGCTCATGGAATCCAACAGGCACCTGCAATATTTCATCAGTGTTACATTATTTGCAAATAGATCATGACTCTAAAGAAAAAGGCATTTCATATTTAAGCAAAAACACAACCAGTCTAACGTTTTATTTACGTTTTCATATGTCCACTGACTAATGCAGTCAGTAAGGGAGAGATTTGTATGACATTGGCGATAATAGGAACACTGTCATCCTAAGAGCATGCAATCAGGGGTTACTAGCAATGCGGGTCAGCGCCTCTAGAGTAGAAGACGTTCCAGCTTATGTCATCGCATACAAAATAATTCAGCTATGGCTTAAGTCTGCTGTGTGTAGGATTTAAGGCTATCCACCACATGTCCTTGCTCACACCGAAATTCCCATATTCCTTAAAAGTCTGTTGGGTGTAGGGTAGATGAAACTCCACCACATGTCATCGCACACCAGTAATACATGCATAGCTTAAGTTTGCTGAGTGTAGAGTGGAACACTTTCCAGCTCATGTCATCGCACACCAGTAATTCACATATAGCTTAAGTTTGCTGAGTGTAGAGTGGAACACTTTCCAGCTCATGTCATCGCACACCAGTATATCACATATAGCTTAAGTTTGCTGAGTGTAGAGTGGAACACTTTCCAGCTCATGTCATCGCACACCAGTAATTCATGCATGGCTTAAGTTTGCTGAGTGTAGAGTAGAACACTTTCCAGCTCATGCCATCGCACACCAGTAATTCATGCATGGCTTAAGTTTGCTGAGTGTAGAGTAGAACACTTTCCAGCTCATGTCATCGCACACCAGTAATTCACATATAGCTTAAGTTTGCTGAGTGTAGAATGGAACACTTTCCAGCTCATGCCATCGCACATCAGTAATTCATGCATGGCTTAAGTTTGCTGAGTGTAGAGTGGAACACTTTCCAGCTTATGTCATCGCACACCAGTAATTCATGCATGGCTTAAGTTTGCTGAGTGTAGAGTAGAACACTTTCCAGCTCATGCCATCGCACACCAGTAATTCATGCGTGGCTCAAGTTTGCTGAGTGTAGAGTGGAACACTTTCCAGCTCATGCCATCGCACACCAGTAATTCATGCATGACTTAAGTTTGCTGAGTGTAGAGTAGAACACTTTCCAGCTCATGCCATCGCACACCAGTAATTCATGCATGGCTTAAGTTTGCTGAGTGTAGAGTGGAACACTTTCCAGCTCATGCCATCGCACACCAGTAATTCATGCATGGCTTAAGTTTGCTGAGTGTAGAGTAGAACACTTTCCAGCTCATGCCATCGCACACCAGTAATTCATGCATGGCTTAAGTTTGCTGAGTGTAGAGTAGAACACTTTCCAGCTCATGCCATCGCACACCAGTAATTCATGCATGGCTTAAGTTTGCTGAGTGTAGAGTAGAACAATTTCCAACACACACACACTTCAATTCGTATATGGCTTAAGTTTGCTGAGTGTAGAGTAGAACACTTTCCAGCTCATGTCATCGCACACCAGTATATCACATATAGCTTAAGTTTGCTGAGTGTAGAGTGGAACACTTTCCAGCTCATGTCATCGCACACCAGTAATTCATGCATGGCTTAAGTTTGCTGAGTGTAGAGTGGAACACTTTCCAGCTCATGTCATCGCACACCAGTAATTCACATATAGCTTAAGTTTGCTGAGTGTAGAGTGGAACACTTTCCAGCTCATGCCATCGCACACCAGTAATTCATGCATGGCTTAAGTTTGCTGAGTGTAGAGTAGAACACTTTCCAGCTCATGCCATCGCACACAAGCAATTCATGCATGGCTTAAGTTTGCTGAGTGTAGAGTAGAACAATTTCCAGCTCATGCCATCGCACACAAGCAATTCATGCATGGCTTAAGTTTGCAGAGTGTAGAGTAGAACAATTTCCAGCACACACACACTTCAATTCGTATATGGCTTAAGTTTGCTGAGTGTAGAGTAGAACACTTTCCAGCTCATGTCATCGCACACCAGTATATCACATATAGCTTAAGTTTGCTGAGTGTAGAGTGGAACACTTTCCAGCTCATGTTATCGCACACCAGTAATTCATGCATGGCTTAAGTTTGCTGAGTGTAGAGTGGAACACTTTCCAGCTCATGTCATCGCACACCAGTAATTCACATATAGCTTAAGTTTGCTGAGTGTAGAGTGGAACACTTTCCAGCTCATGCCATCGCACACCAGTAATTCATGCATGGCTTAAGTTTGCTGAGTGTAGAGTAGAACACTTTCCAGCTCATGCCATCGCACACAAGCAATTCATGCATGGCTTAAGTTTGCTGAGTGTAGAGTAGAACAATTTCCAGCACACACACTTCAATTCGTATATGGCTTAAGTTTGCTGAGTGTAGATTAGAACAATTTCCAGCTCATGCCATCGC
The DNA here is from genome assembly GCA_036924085.1 of Ariolimax columbianus. Lineage (NCBI taxonomy): Eukaryota > Metazoa > Mollusca > Gastropoda > Stylommatophora > Arionidae > Ariolimax > Ariolimax columbianus. The sequence goes on from JAVGWX010000001.1 coordinate 55,771,167, forward strand.
ACACAAGCAATTCATGCATGGCTTAAGTTTGCTGAGTGTAGAGTAGAACAATTTCCAGCACACACACACTTCAATTCATATATGGCTTAAGTTTGCTGAGTGTAGAGTAGAACAATTTCCAGCACACACACACACCAATTCATATATGGCTTAAGTTTGCTGAGTGTAGAGTAGAACAATTTCCAGCACACACACACACCAACTCATATATGGCTTAAGTTTGCTGAGTGTAGAGTAGAACAATTTCCAGCACACACATACATACCAATTCATATATGGCTTAAGTTTTCTGTGTACAGCAGGCGTCATGGTTATTAACGATATTTGATTACCATCATCAATTGTCGCGCCGGGCTAGGTTGACGATCAGCTCTATCCACAATCAACCGCCCTTGGAGCATAATAGCAACTTAGATACTCTGTTTTCCCAACCAAACTGTTATTTAATCTGTTATTTTATCTTTCTTTCTGTTTTTTTCATCTTGCTCTTAATCTTTCCCGATGTTCCAAGATTTGTTCCAGACATTCCTGCAGGAGGATATGTCCAATGACAACTGCTTGTCATTTTTGTATCTTCGTTATTGGTGATCTCTTCGATATCGTGTCTTTTGTATGCAATATATCTTCGTTACATTTTGAAGTCATCCAGGTTATACGAAGCATTCTTCTCATGTATCACATTTCCAACACCGCGGTGAATTCATTCTTAGGTTTTTTCAGCGTTCTAGATTCACTTCCAAGAAAAATATTGGTTCTATTTAACACATCACGTACCACTCTCTATCTTTTATCTCACTCTCTCTTTCTCTCTCTCTCTTTCTCACTCTCTCTTTCACGCACTTGCGCTCTTTAATTGACACCGATCTGTTCGTTTGTACGTTCCTTATCTTCTTGATGCTCGTTAATGTAAGTGCCATTATGTTCATCATTTCGGTTATACTTCCTCAACTGTCTGTTAAGATAGTCACTAGGTATCTAAATTCAGGTCAGGTCAGTTCATCCCATTTCCGGTTAGGTCGTTCGGGCACACATCAAGACATCCTCACAACTCCACGCCATCCCTCTCTGTCAGATGCGGCTGCCCGTGACTCTTCTGGTCGGAGTCTGGTCCATTCTTTTATGTTGTCCTCCCATCTCTTTTTGGGCCGGCCTCTTCGTCGTCTGCCATGCACCTTTCCGTGGAGGATTGTGTTTGCAAGACCACTTGATCTAGATATGTGACCGTACCAAGTGAGTTTCCTTCTTTTGACAGTTGCCAAGAGATCTTCGAAAGGCCATATTGCTGTTGTAATTCTATCACGCATTTCCTCGTTTGTAACTCGATCTTTGTACGTGACTTTTAAAAATTTTCGGAAACATCTCATCTCCAAGGCCTGTATCCTTCGTTGAAGGTCAGCTGTAACTGTTCATGTCTCACAAGCAGAAAGGAATATTGACAGGACCAGTGAACGCATTAATCTGATTTTCGTGCTTAGTGCTAACCGTTTATCTTGCCAGATTTTGTTAAGCCGTGCAAGCGCGCTATTGTCTGTGCTATTCTGGCCAACACTTCACATTTTGATCCTTCATCACTGACAATCGACCCAAGATATTTAAAACGGTCAACCACTTCGAGTTCCTGACCGTTAGCTTTTATCTTGTTGTTGAAGCCCGCAGCGTTGTTGGTCATTAATTTTGTTTTTCCAGCGTTTATCTCCATACCATAGTCAAGAGCTGTTTCATCGAGCCTTCTGACCCATTCCTGGAGGTCTGCTTCTGAACCCGCCAACCCGTCGATATCATCTGCAAAACGAAGGTTGGTAATCGTTCGGCCCCCTATCTTGACAGTACCAACGTGACCTCCAAGTGCCTCACTCATAATTCCTTCAAGGAATATATTGAAAAGAGTTGGAGAGAGTGTACACCCCTGTCTCACACCAACTGATGTGCGAAACCAGTCTCCTCGCCTCCCATTCACAAGAACTGCGCTAGACGCCTTGTTATACAGGTGTTCAAGGACCGTTAAAATCTTTCCGTTGATATTATATATCATCATGGTTGCCCAAAGCGCTTTATGCCATACACTATCAAACGCCTTCTTAAAATCCACAAACACATGATACAGTGTTTGCTGCTGTTCTAGATATTTCTCGCTTAGCAGCCTTAAATTAAATATCTGCCTATTCTGTAGTGCTTCTTCCTTGTCTGAACCCTGCTTGCTCCTCGGCAATAATGTTCTCTGCTTGGGGTTTCAATCGGTCTAGGATTAATCTAAGCATGACCTTGCTAGGGTGGCTAATGAGGCTTATTGTTCTGTAATTTTGGCATAGCTTTAGGTTTCCAGACTTATGTAACGGCATAACTATTGATTTCGTCCATAAGTCCGGCCAGTTTCCTGTCGCCCATATTTTGTTACAGATGTGTGTCAGGCCTTCCACCACTACCTCTCCACCTGCTTGTAAGAGCTCTGCTGGTATTTTATCCACGCCGGCCGCCTTCCCTCTTCTCAATGTCTTTCCGCTGCAATTACCTCTTCCTTCGTTATCAGTTGGTTATCCTCTATATTTGTTGGGGGAATGTTTTCTCAGGTTTGTTTCGCATTTCATAGTTATATAGCTCAGAACAGTACTCTGTCCATCTTGCCAGTACGTCATTTCCCTCAATGAGACACTTGCCGTTTTTATCATGGATCATAAGGTTCCTGCTTTGTCTTGGTGTTACCAGTTCCTTGACCACCTTGTATGCTTCTTTATTTTGTTTAAATATCTGTTCTTCTACAGCATCTGACATCTAAATGATTCTTGTTTTTTTTTTAATGACCATCTTTTCTGTTTTGGATATATTTAGACAGTCAACTTTCTTGACTTGCTCTGCTTACTGTATCAACCAGTTTCTGTAAATCCTGCTCATTATTAACTGTAAACACAGTCATTAACGCAAGTAGCAAATCGTTAATCGTATTATAACTTTATATTAATGTTCCTGACAGCTCTTTAACCTTTTTGTGGTGTCTTCTTATTGCTCCATTTAAACTGTTCATTACTGTTTCATTGTATATATTAAAGACATCCAATGAAAGAACACATTCTGCTCATGCCTCTCTCGTTATACAATTGGGTCTGCTGACGTCATTAGCCACTCTAACTGTAGCCATTTGTTGTCAAAACATATGTTGTATGATTCTCAGATCTTCACCATCGACGTTTACTAAGCTGAACGTTTTTGACGTATCTGTATGTCGAACTTTGTTGAAGGCATTTGCGTTGTCAATGAAGCATAGATACCAATCTCATTGTATCACAAGAGATCTTTATGTTATTGATCAACGTGTTTATACATATTGAATTATTTGTCCATTTTCCCTTCATAAATTTGCACTGTTCTTCTGATACTTTGTGTTGTATTTATTGAGTATTTGAAGCATGCTTATTGTAATACACGTCTTAGTGAAATGGAACATCATACTGATTATTCTTTGTTCTTGACAGTTTGCCGTTATGGGTTTCTTTGGCACTGTTATACATAATGGATTTCTATATATTAGTAAGCAATTGTTGTGTGTCATAAATGATATTTATGAATGCAAATTGCGAGATATTCGCAGATTTTTGCACACGAAACCAGCTGGTCAATGGAGGACGCTTGTTTCCAGACAAGACAATTCAAACGGCAACATAGATATTCCCAGACCATGTAACAGAAAACCAGATTGACCACATCTGCATTAATATGATGTTTAAACAATCTTTGCATGATGCCAGTATCTAGAAAAGGGTGAATTTTGATTTCAGACCACAATCTTGTGAAGGTCAAAGTTTAAACTACAAAAGAACAGAACAGCTCATGCGAACAGGTCTCATTATGCTGTTGGATATCTTCTTCTTCGTCTTGTGATCGCTTTGTTGGATATCTCAAAAAGATGAGAAGAAAAATGAGTTGAGAAACACACTCATTAATGAATTTCAAACACTGGACAAGTAGACACGGGGGCCGGCATGGTTTGAAAAATAGAAAAAGTTACAAACGGAATGAAAAAGAAATTGCGATGAAATTTTGAACATCAACAAAAATGAAAGGATAACGATTCAAACGATAACGATAGAAGAACAAAAAAAAACATGGATTTACTAACAGGGAAAACTAGAACCACTAAAGCAAAGGCACATACGACTATATTGAAGTAAACAAAGAAATCAGAAAAAGTATTAAAGACAACAGAAACTGCATTGATAGTCCAGCTATAGTGTGACAGCGTCATAAGTGAGATTAATTCAAAAACAGGGTAATGGAGAAGAAACCATTTTAATGCCAGTCAAACAATGGTAGGTCAGAACCATGGTAGTTAAGTCTAACCTTGACTTTGGTCGAAAATGTTCGCCCACCTCCAGAATCAAACATTCGCCAGAATTAAAACATGGACCATCTCACACTGCATTCTCTCCAGATACCGCGTAGATTCGACACGTAGGTGATGACCTCTGGTGAGTCATGCAAACTATGACAATGGAAGACATAGATTTTTTACAAAGGACATGGAAGCTAACGTCACTAGAATACACGCGCTTAAAACTTGGCTTGGTCACGAAGTACTGCCAAAAGTTCGTTAAATTTATCAGCCGGAGATAAAAACGCCAAAGGACCGACAACTTAGACAGTCCAAGCGTGCAGCAACACATAAAAAGGGTAAATATATTTATGTTGATCAGATACTTGTGTAATCAAGTATTTGTTAATAATAGTATTTTGCCACGAGGAACAAACACAAAATGAAAAGGAAGCCATTCTTTAACAGATAGACTTCACATTTGTTCTGAGACTACTAGCTTACATTTTCCAGTTTCATCACACATTGAGAGAGCGAGAGAGAGAAAGAGAGAGAGAGAGAGAGAGAGAGAGAGAGAGAGAGAGAGTAAGTGCCAGACCTCACGGGTTGCATCTCGAATTAGCATATAAGATAATTCGCTAGTGCATTTACAGAACTAATTACCAGTGTCAGAGGTTCGTCTCCAAGTTGGACATATTTCGAAACAGTGTTAAAGAACGTCCAGTGAGACTATTACACTAAAATAAAGAACCTTATTCAACGAGACGTCTTTGTTTTCATTCATCGCGGAAACAGACAACTAGAAGTGAAGAAAGTTTTCCCAAAACTCACTAGAATTCAAAACGAAAGAGGTTTCGTTTCTTTCCGAGCTTATCCTGTCATACCGTGTTCAACAAACAAAAAAGTATTAACCACACGTAGAAACCCTTGGGACAGCTCAGCTTCTCACCATTGTTGGACAAAAGAAGTGTTAACTACACATGTTAGATTGTGGAACGCCAATTGATGAGCAAATAGTTGTAGAATTTAGCAGAGTATATTAATAGTAGTTTATGTGGTCAAGGAAGAATAGAATCAATAGGTAGAATCTTGGGTTACAAAAAGATTAGTCAAGACCACCATATGTGCAGTTGCACCCCAAAATCTTGTGACATGCTTTAGATTTAGAGGGAGTAATGTTAGATAATAGGTACAGAGGAGGACTGGGGCACCTAAATAAAGGAATGATTTAACTTGTGTTAAAAGAAATTTGTATACTGAAATCAATCAAGTTTTCATTTTGTTTTTTTCTTGATCTCGATAACAAGCTAGTGTGACTTCAGTCTTTCTGTTTGTTTTGTGTAGCTTGTCAGTAGAATTTTCCAGAACAGGTTAGGATAGAAGAAAAGTAAAGATCTACTGCAATATAATTTCACGATAGGGTCTTAGTGACCGGTACAACAAAAGCGAGGACAGACTGTCTTTTACACGTTTTCCAATTTTGGTTTCCGTGACTAAATGATTAGAACAATAGAAGCTGAAATAACTGTAGCTAGAATTAACTTGAAATGTATGTATGAACTGTCAGGCAAAAACTAGTAGCAAAGCAGACCAATAAAAGGAACACTATAAATAAAGATCCAAAATCTTGAAGAACTGAAGGAAAGATGGGCGGAATGTTTTTAAGAGCTCATAAATAGCACTCAACCGTTCAACACACCTGCCATTTTACCTGCTGTAGAAAGCCTTAAAGTTGAATGTGGTAATTCAAAGAAAAACGAGATGAATGAATCTATTAACCTTCTGAAGAATTGAAAAGCGGTAGGATCGGTAGGGATATCAGCTAAAGCTATTAAACTGACATTAAAGCATCCACCAATACGAGTTTCAATTCAGCTTTGTTGGAATTATATGGGACACAGAAAGTATTTCAAAAGAGTGGAAAGAAGTCTATCTGGATAAGCTACCAAAAAAAGGCGCTATACAAGAATGTAACACATACAGAGGAAAAGTGCTCTTGTCAGTAGCTGGAAAAGTATTAAACCGAGTGACTTTAAAGACTAAAAAGAGCGTTGCATACCAAGATAAGAGATGAGCGAGCAGGTTTAAGATAAAACCGATCATATGCAGACCATATGCTGTAGAAGTCATTATAATGGAGTTCAAGTCTGTAAATGATCTTCATTTAAGAAGGCGCTGGCAGCTTGGATAAGGATACTCTATGGAATCTACTCAGACGCTATGGAATCTACTCAGACGCTATGGGATCTACTCAGACGTTATGGGATCTACTCAGACGCTATGGGATACCACAAATGCTCACAAGCATAATAAAGAAGGTGTACGAAGAGTGCATGCCATGTAGAGATTTACAAAGATGGACAACGCACATAATCAGTTAACATTAAATCGTTGGTTCGTCTAGGCTGTCGTCTATCACCTTTTCTATTCCTGCTGGCAGTTGATTGGATTATGAAAAAAACTACATCTTGTGGCTGAAATTGAATTCAGTGAACCTTATTTAGACAGCTAGAAGACATTGACTTTGCAGACGACATAGAATCCACGAGAAAGATTCTGGTAAACTAAAGCTTACAAGAGAATAATAGGACAATGGCATATGTAACAGGACATTTAGGAAGAAGATGGTGTTGCACAGGCTACACATTGCAAAAGCCCCAAGCCTGTATCACCATTACATGCATGTCATGGAACCCCTTGGGAAAATGAGGACATGGAAGACCAAAGAACACTAGGAACGTTGAGGTTTTATGAGGGCTAGAGGATAAGGGAGAAGAATAGTATCCGAATAGTATCCAATAGTATCTACCAGTGATATAACCTGATACTTCCTCCATATTTAAGTGCTAACGTCTTTATATCTGATACAGAAACAACAGAATAAACAAATCGGGCTCCTAGTAATCAGGGGAAGAAGGGGAACAAAAAGCAGATTTACTAAGTTTCTTGAATGTTGATATGCTCACTCATATATGGCTATATGTGAGCACATATTAAAAGCCTTTTCCTGGCGCGCAAATGATTAAAACTCAAAAGTCAAAGTGACATCCTCACAAGTTTATGTTCTTCGTAACACGCATTCTTCCTCACACAATTATCGTTCCACCAAGATATTGTCACATGTTACTGTTAATGTCACCTCAAAACACCCTGATAATATAACTACCTCTCACGTTCATGGCCCTTCCAAACCACCTGATAACGTCTCTTCTTTACATGTTTATGGCCATCTCAACAAATCTTGGCAATGTCTCTTCCTCACATGTTTATGACCACCACATAACACCTGTAAACTTATGTCTTAGATGCCTTTATAATTAGCCTCAGTTGCGCTAAATAAATTTGAATTACAATTTTATGGTCAACATGGCGTCTGATTAGCGTAACTAGTGCTAGAGGACTCACAATTTGTGTTAAGATACGGAGTTCTACTGCCGTTGCCATCACACTCTAGGCGAACAAAGTGTAAATTGGTACCTGACTCACTGCTAAGGAAGGAAAGGCTTCGAGGATTGTAACTCGTTACCCCACCTTATAAACAAGATGTGGTCTCGTACAACGAAATCTCTAAAACTGCATCTCCAACAACATGTGCGTCTAGAAACATTATACAAAACCCTTTTACATATTACAATATACAGAACTGTGTACGCATCCACTAGTCTGCTCCTTACACATTTACTAGACTCCATTAACACATCCAAATATCTGTTGCTAGAAACTTTTATATTGATTCGCACTAAAGAATATAACTAATTTACTCGTACCTTTAATGGTTAGTCCAGCAGCAAGCCTGTCTAAAAACATGTTATGAACGCCATTCCATGTATAAGTCTGCGTTACATACAAGTGAGTCTAGCACACCTTTAGTAATCGCTTCCTAACACGTGTATGGTCATTCCAACACACCTGTCAAGTGTGACTCAGCTACCTGGAAATAAAGACCATGAAGTTTGACATGAATTACTTCTAGATGCTAGTGTTGCAGAAGAGTGTTCAAAATATCAAGATATCTTTACAAAATATAAAAATTAAGAAAAGTTTAAATTGCTAAAAGGTTATTAGTTTTTTCTTAAAAACACGTTGTTCTAAACAAACACACAAACAAAACACAAAAGGCAAAGTTCAACAATAGAGGACGACAAGTCTATAACTTGAATAAGAAGGTGTAGAAAGCACTATAGTTTAAGCGTATTTATAGACACCAAAGTGAAAATACAGCTACTGGTACGTTAACCTGCACTTGTGTTAAACATTTTTGAATTAATGCTCCAGATAGCTCAGATGAGTTCATTGACAAACAACTGGTTAATATTCTATTGCTATGTCGTTCACACAGTTGTAACGCATACGGACTGTTCACTGAGCCATAACTTTACCTGAAAAGAAAGGTAAATGTTAACTCATAGCAGACACGGCTGTCTAGGATTGTTGTTGTTTTCCTATAGTTGCTGAGAAAATTTGCTTTTGGCAGCCCAATAACACTCATATATACATACAGGTCTTCTTCAGTCGTTTCACTGCTACGAACAGTGTGTTGGTAATTGTCGGCAGTACTTGTAAGAATCTTTTCCTCGTGTCCGCAAGCGCCTTGCATTCAATGAGTAGATGTCGAACTGTTTCATCATAATTAGAGCAATATCTGCACAATGGCAGGTGCTGGGTATTGATGCGATTCAAGTGGCTATTGACTGGTATATCCTGTTCAGAATTGAAAGATGAGACTTTGATCTCTTTTATGTGATAGTGGGATTCCAGAATTACAGTTACGAGGAATGACTCAGAAAAACTGGCTGACAGGTCCAGATTGGATATTAGGATCAATTTTTTTTCAGAGAGTGGTGAATGCTTGGAATGCATTGCCCCAGGAGGTAGTGGAGGATGACTCAGTTAATGCATTTAAGAATAGATTGGATGCGCATAGCTTTTAGAATAGGGTAATGCGATGGTAACTGGTTGTATACACACTATGACTAGTCTTCTAAACCAAAATACAACACCTTAAGTAAAGTTAAATTAGGTAGTTTATTTATATCATTGTTACTTTTTGGCTGTGACATTTCGCTAAATACACTGCGATCTGTTGTTCTCGTTGCCCACCTGTTCATCCAGTTTTCCAGAATATTATTCTGAATAATTCGTTTTACTGTGTGGTTACTGCAGGGTCTATCCAACTGTTCTTTCGAGGCTCGTGTTTTTGCCAATCTGTCGGCCATCTCGTTCCCTAGTTGCCCACTATGTCCAGGGATCAATTGCAAGATGACATGTATCCCGTGGGCAGCGATGATGCTGTTGGTCGTCCTCCCTACAAAGAATATCTCCTTTATTTGTATGGGGTGTTCTTCAGCGCCTTCAGAAACGACTTGGTCACTAACAACTTTCACATCCATTGGCAATTATTTGCCCAAGTCAAGCTTTTTGGTGCAAAATCTTAACTGCTGTTTTTATAGCTTCGACCTCCGTTTCACCGTTGAACTGTCCTCGCCGCATGAATCACAAAACTCGTATATGGACCCATCCGGGTATTTAACATGCTACTAAAACAGCAATTGTAAATCACAAATATTCGGATACTTGCTTCATGTAAAGGGGCCAGCTATAGTGATGACACTTGGAACAAAAAGATGAATCATCATTACTATGGTTGAGTTAACGGTAAAACCTTTGGGATGACTGTATCTCTTTATTCATATCTCTCTTCACGTAAAGCACCATCGTAACATGCATATACCAAGTCATATGGACATCATTCAAAGTGTCGACATGGCTGCCGCTTCTATGACCGATTTGCACCGTTTTCGCTGAAAAGCAAGCTACGAATTTACTTAACCTGCCATTCCCATCCTGCTGCATCGTTCCGAAACCTGGACTATTCAGCAGACCGATCAGAAAAGCATTGAAGCCTTACGGCGGAATCTTGCATTGCTCTGGTAGGACCAAATCTAAAACGACAAAGCATCCGTCGGACAGGCCTCTAAAGCACATGCACATTGCTAAACCGTCGCCGTTTGTCCAAATTAGACATGTGGCGCGTCTCTGTCGACAACATTCCCGCCCACCATTTCTTAAAGCAGGCCATGAACATTAAGGTTGAGCAGCGACCCTTTCCAATCTGACCCGGTTCTTGCCGCCGTCCACTTACCACATGGTAGGGTTAAATCATCATCATCATCATCATCAGACTTCGCCCACTCAACGTGTTTATGGGCGGTTGGTGCAATGGGCCCTTATCGACTAAGCAACCTACCTAATTGCCTACCTACCTACCTACATATTATTTAATCTTTTCTGCTGTGTTCGTTAAATATATATTCCAGGTGTAAAAATATGCTTTTCTTTGTGATCGTTCCAAAACATATTTTGCTTAAAACAAACGAGAACAGGCGCCTTACCGCTAGCACTGTCGTACGACATTCTTCCCATTGCTGGGGTAGTCGAGGGGTTTTAAAGTCTGAGGACTACAGACCGCTTCCCCACTGCTGTCGCCACTTCGTGTGCTGGCTATGTTTGTTTATTTCATCCCCAACAGAAAAACAACATATGCTATACCGGGAATTCGAACCGATGCCCTCCTTGTCGGCAGGCAGGCTTTGAAACCATTGGGCCACGCGTGTGAGAGTGTGAAATCTTCTGAAATCGTCTGATGATGGCATTAGGGGACACGTGATAGGAATGACATAGCGCGTGTTTGAGACCAATATTGAAACTATTATCACTGCCGCTTTTGGCGATTCGTAAGCACAAGTAAAGGATTTGTCAACAGTATCCTGGGCGAAATTAGACTTTACAAATGATCTATTCTATGAAATGTTACAAAAAGTTACTCAGAATACCCTGGACAGAGAGAAATACAAATATAGCCATTCGGCAAGAGTTGAACATAGAGGAGAACTATCAATTCCATTTTGGCCAGAAAATGTAAATACTTTGGTCACATAAAGAAACACACCGATCTTGAGAGAACAGTGATGGAAGGTAGGTGTTAAAAAAAATGGCAGAGGTGGACCAAGACGATAATAGCATTAAGATATCCAGGAATGTCTGGGTATAACTGGCGGAGGCTGGAGTTTTGCCAAGGGAAAGAGTTTCTTTCAGACAGACTGTGATGGGAGCGACGTTCTATAAACTCTGTTGTTGATTATCGCCCGTGCCCTTTTCTCAAGGTGTCTAATATCTTCTAACTCTGCCTCCCTCTTTCTCTTTTTCCTGCTATCTTTACCGTTGTCACAGCGTGCTCCAAGCCGTCTTTTCTTATAACATGCCCTAAAAATAGCGACTACCTTGTTCTGACCTTTACAATGTATTGTATTTGTATTTGCGCCTCGTCCAGTACTATATCATTAGTCTTCCTTGCAGTCTGTGAGATCTGCAGCATTCTTATGTAAAACCACATCTCCACTGCTTACAAAGATAAATACGTTTGCTTGATGATTGCCCATGATTCTCTGTCATATGTTAGTACTGATTCTACGTAGCATTCAAGGACTCTCTTTCTCAGTTCCAGCGACAAGATTTCGAAGACCGATTATCGCTTGGACTATTCTGCATTTTTATTTCAAAATTGCATCTTCCATCTGATGTTATATATTAAATGGCGGGTTGTAGCAGCTGTCCTCACATTCCGCGCATGCTGATGAATGTGCACCAACCTGTTGTACTATGATTGGTTACATTTACGTGACACTCCTACGGGGATCACGTGGATCGCCACCACCTTAGCCAGACTGAAACAGTCTGTTTCCACGGAGAACTGCACAGAGGCTGTAACAGTAATGACTGTAACAAAGGCAGTAATTAGTTCGATGCTAGACGCCCGTAGAGTATTTAATAGAAGGAGGTTGATGCCACTTGCTACTCATTTCGTTGGCGTATGATGAGCATAACTGCAGTAGCTGCTTCTCTGTCATGGGAGATATGGAACAGATACAGCGATCCATAGTGTCCATCTCTAATTTATGATAGAGATGACGTCTCAGTTTGTTGTGTCCTGTACGCATCAGGAAGATGATCTCGTGATCTTGTCTAGAAAGTTGTTGGTAGGCGTCATTTTATTTAAAGACAGGATATGATAGTTTCTTTTCAATTTGTATTTGAGTGTGGTCTGTATAATTGCTTTTGTCTCGTTATATATATTATTATTTTGTCACTTTGTTGTATTATCCCTCCCTCTTTGCCAAGTCTGTCTGCCTCTTCATTGCCTGGGATTTTTACAGTGGGCTGATATTCACTAGATTGCGCGTCTTTAGTAGCACTGGAGCAGTTGTTCGAGCCTGCTAGGGCGCCGTGCTAATTTTTGTGCTGGTTCTTCAGGTTTCTCTACTCTCTCATTGCAGTCCATGCAGGTTTCATCTGCCTGTTTCAGAGCTGTAGCTTCAGCATTAAGGTCTTTGCAGTATATTAAAGTGGCAATTGCTGTTGAGCAGACCTCATTTTGTAGTTTTATAACAACATGTCCTGCCCTATTTTATGTGTAATTTCTTGCTACATGCATGGATCCAGGATTTTTCTGGGAATATCTGGTTGAGGTATTTATTAGTTATATGTTTTTTAAATCAAAATATCGATTCGATTGATTACAAATATAAGCGTATGTATTGCAATACGGTTGTTATGAAACATCAAGGTATTGATCCGTTGAGGGAGCACTGCACTTTTCATGCGGCGATTTATGGTAGCGACAGAGCTTATATAATGTCATCGACAGCATTTGTAGGAGTGATATTAGAATATTGATAATGGAGACATACTGAAATTATTGATTGACCCCATATTATATAATGACACTGGAGACGACAATGTATCGATGTTAAGACTGAAGCTGCAACAAATAACATGTCAGAATACATGATACGACATCATCAACGTGAATATAATTTATGATGAGCTGAAAAATGCTGAGACCTATGTGTCTACCTGGAATGCAGTGCTATATCAGTCAACACATACATAGGATACGCGTTCTCAATGCTAGAACATAGAATGAAGATAATTGCGGCAATTAACAACAATAATCTGACTTGTATGAGAGCTTGAGACAGCAACAATAACTTATACACGAGTACTCTTTGTGGATTCCATGAACCATAATATATTAAGAAGGAATCAAACCACTGTACTGCACTTTTCAAGCCGTAACAGGCGACAATGTTTGGTTGTGTATGTGGCTAAAAATATCATTGTGTACACCAAAGTGCTGCAGAAACCTCAACTTCGAAAGCGCATACATGAATTTGTGTATCCTCCCTGCAAGAAATTCAGTTACTATGGTGGCCACATGCGCCTACTGGAACCAAAAGAGAATGTTAATAATCAAATCAAATCAATATAGACAACGAATAAACGAAAATAAGGTTCTTCTTTATATACTGTAACATCTTACGAATTCTAAACCCAAATAAACGCTAAAGTCAGCAATGGGTTAACGCCTCGCATTTTCTGTTCATCTGATTTATGGCGCAGGCCAAAAGATTTATGTGGATGCCACGAACGTGGCAAACAAGTTCGAGTTTTTTTTTTACTAACCACAAATGAAATAAATAAGACGAATACACAACACCTCAGCCGACGGTGAGCAGTAGGGCAATTCTCGGTCACTGCCGACACACGATTGTAGACGTCGTGTACTATTGTTTTGGTTCCAGAAATGCGATACCGAAGTTCTGCTACAGTTTTATATCATCAATTATACATAACAGCCTTAACTGCTAATGTTTAAATATGTTGTGTACTAGAAGGGTGTATTTCAAAAATGGTTGCTTATATGCTTGTACACAGTTCGCATTTGCCAATTATTAATGAATTGAACTAATTATATCACAGACTGTAGGCCTGAACCAAAGTTGACTTTGTGGAATACGGCTACTGAGATGACCCATATATTATTTTAAACGCAGCTGTTAGACAAAGAACACGATAAAGTGTCATTTCAGCAAGAGAAAGAAACGTGAATAGGTCACACTGTCAGGGAGTACGGTAACAATATAACCATAATTTCGCTGCAAAGGATTTAAAATGGTAATAGAAGAGTGTGGAAGAGTCAAAGATGAGCTGGAAAATAAAAATAGAAGAGGAAGTCAAGGCAACTGCATTCTGGTGAGAGGAACTCAAGTGGACGGCCCAAAATAGAAATCCTGATCGCTACAGCCTTATGTTTTTACGGAAGCGACTAGTAGAACTAATCATCTTACAACACCGGTGTCTAAGTTGTGCGTGGCGCGCTCGTAGCCCGACACATCCACACAGGTGTGCAAATAGTGTCCTACAAATTGATACAAAAAGCGAATTTGTTTCTTCCTTACCAGCACTCACCAACTTAAACTATTATGCTTTATCAAAAGAGAAGAGAGTATTGATTAATTGTCTTTATATGTCTAGATTTAGGAAACCATTGAAACAAACATGAGTACACGAGATAGTGTATGAAACTGAGCACACAACAGACTGAACCTACGGAGTATGAAGGTTCACAGAGCAACACGACAATATAACATGCTTGCAAACAATCATCATCATCATAATCGTCTATTCACTTGTGTCATTAGACGGCGTAGAGAAGTATAGTTTTCTGTCGTGTGCCAGCTTTGTCGCAGATGTTGGTGTCATTCCTTTTTTTTGTTTTTTTACATTACTGGTCACATTTCCATTGTTGTCCTCCATTGTTTTATTCTTCGTATTTGAAAATTCGCTGTTGGCTTGCCATGCCTATCCCAGTTGCTCTTAACTTCACATAAAATACTGGTGTAGAAGACTCTGCAGAGTGTGTAGAAGACTAACTTCTCATTCCTGTCGAGTAGTTCTGTCCCAAAGTGACCAGCGGACGATCAGAATGTTCATGCCGAAGTCGTCACCTGTGCCTTCATGCTGGCGCTGAAGAAGTCTGTGCTGTTCGTTCATGGGTTGGCATTGGTCATCTTTTTTATAATCGGCAGGCAAGGTTTGAACAGTGTAGTTGGTTTGACTAGTTTTCTCCAACTGTTGCACCGCTCCCCCTACCACCGTCACGAACAGTGTACTAGAAAATACGCTGCCCCTTGGGTAAATGTACTGATGAGTATTCGGAAATGGTAGCCTGCATGATATTCCCATTAAAATGTGATCTGTTTAGAAAAGGTATAGTAATATTTTGTAGTAACACTGTAAACAATATCAAACTTAGTAACAACCGGCAGGAATCATGTACCTAAGAAGTGTTTTTTGCGGAAAATAGAAATGAAAAGAAGCTAGAAAGCCTCAACAGCCACTTACCAACTCAATCCATTAAACACTCGAGCAACCGATTGGAACTATTTTCTGTCAGTGTCAGATATGGTCGTTATTCAATACACAGGAAACGATAATTACAATGTGTGAAATGTCTAGAAAAAGTTGTACATGAGAGACTGAATACTATGTTTAAGAACTACTTTGCTGTGTACAAAACTGAACAAGACATGCTATTAGATAGTTAGGAATCTCACAAGAGTGCCGCATGATAACTACCACTGCACGTCTATGGCTCAAGAAATCGAGTCACATGGCAAATGGAAGAACACGTTGCAGATGGACAGAAAACACAACATAAATCTTTCAACAATACGGGAAAATAAAATCAACGTTACTTACTTGGCTCAAGAAAGAAAACGTGTATCTTCCCCCAATGCATTTCGGCAAAGGGAACAGAGAAGAAGAAATGGTACGATTTACTTCAACGGAACTGTGCCTCGTTCTAGAACACTGAGACCTCCGTCACTGAACCACTACATGACGTATGTTCAAAGTGTATGCTCAATTAGGCATTTTTTTCTAATACGCCCATCATTTGCAGCGAGGCGACGCTGCCACCTGGACGAACCTGGCTCGAATCACTAGTGTGCCTAGAAACTGAACTGACAGAGGATGTCTTTAAATGCATGAAATGCAGATTTTCCGATAATAACGAAATATTACACGATTAGTAAAGAGTGGAGAAAGTACCACAGCAGAGAGGATAGAACAAGAAATGAAAAGTGCAAATCAACATTCCCTGCGGACCACTGGGTAATAATTTTACTGATAATTCACCTGTCCGCTCCATCTGAAGCATAGTGGCACTACTAAAACTGGCCCCTTCATAGGTAATTCGTGTCCGAGCACATACGAGGGAGCACATATTAGGGAGCCGCGTAGCGCAGTGGTTAGCGCCCTGGTTTCGCATCTGAGTGGTCCTGGGTTTATTCCCCAGTTGAAGCGGTAATGTTTTTTCAGACCGCAATGGGTCCCGGGTCGACCCAGCCTTAAATGGGTACAGGTTCAGTCCGGGAAGTAAAAGCGGCGAGGGAGAGGAGATGGCTACCGCCCTCATATAGCCGAGCCTTTGAAATGTGAGATCGCTAACATCTAACACCCCTACGGCAGTAATGCTATGGGTTACTTTACTTTACTTTTACATACGAGGTGTGTTCAAAAGTATCCGACCTTCATTTTATTTCCGCGGAAACAAATGAAGCATGGGTGTTGTCCTTCTGCAGGGAGGTATTGGGGACCATCATGTGCATGCTTTAATTTTTTACGCCCACATATTGCGTCAGTTGCTGGAAGTCAGCCTTAAGTGTAGTGAACACCGGTCGTGTTTTCATTCACCACACAAAGACGTAAAACATTAAGTAGCGATGTTGCATCACATTTTGCCAAAAGCTAGGCGATAGTCAAGTGGAAAACATTATGAAGATTCAACTAGCTTTCGGTGACTATGCCATGAGCATCACACACATTAAGGAGTAGTGCAAAGATGGCTGCACATCGGTGGAGACCGGATCAAGTTTCGGTAGTCACTCAACAAGCGGAAATGGTAAAGTCATTGACCAAGTACAGATCTTGGTTTTATAAAACTGTACTCATCGGAAAGCTTGCGAATAAGGTGGAGATACGCATTGCTTCGGTACACATTTTGGGCCATGATTTGGTCTTACGGAGAGTGTCAAAAAAATTCGTACCGAAGTTGCTAATGATTGAGCAGAAGCATCTCTGTCTGGAAGTCTCACAGGGCATGCTGGACTGCGCAAACGGCGACCCCGACTTCAAAAACACTGCGATCACTGGTGATGAGTTATGGACTTATGATTACGACTCTGTCACCAAGATTCAGTCTTCATAGTAGAGACATTCATCACCCCATAGCTCGAAAAAACGAGGCAGGTGTGCAGCAATGACAAAGTCATGTTGACCGTTTGTTGTACTCCCGTGTGGTTGTACATCACAAAGTCATAACATTAACAAAGAGTACTAGCTATAGGTCAGCCGTCGCTGTCATGATGCTGTTTGACGTCAACGACCGGACCTATTGACAACGGGAACTTAGCAGTTCCATCATGACAACGCAACCGCCCCTTCTTCGCACCTGATTCATACTTTCTTGGCCAAACACACCCTTCCTCATGTTCGCCATGCTCCCTATTCTCCTCATATAACCCCTTGCTTTTTTTTGTTGTTTCCCAAGGTGAAAATTCCTCTGAAAAGGACTCGATTTGAGTCAGGAGAAGACATTATGCGGAATGCGACTACCCAGCTGTACTCCATTCCCAAAGAGGCCTTTCTGAAATACTTCCAACAATGACTTGACCGCTGGGAGAAGTCTGAGGAGTTTCAGTAAGAGTACTTTGAAGGGGATTAAGGTTTCAATCTTCCAGGTGAGTCATTGTATTTTTCCGGTCAAAATGTCGGATACATTTTGAACACCTTGTGCAGGGCCTGCTTCAACAGCAATGGTTTTCATATGATGACGCTGCTAACCTAATGCACAGCTCTATTCAGTTGCCTGTAACGACAATTCATTATGATCAAAGTGGTTCTCATCCATTTATCTCAACTCGAGTTACCACTCGGGGTTAGGGACATCAGTATCAGCAGTAATCTTCCTCTTCTTCTGCGTTTGTCTATTAAAGCACGTTGTGACATAGTTTACAGCGAGGCTACGATAGCTGCACCTTTCAGCTGCATGCGATATTAGCTGGCTTTCTTTGGCACCAGGTGGGCTTTCTCACTGCAATCCTATTTATCTTATCCAGTTTAGCCTGTTTCTAGGGGCCGCCGCTTGGAGACGGAATAGCTGTGGTTCACTGACACTGATACAAATAGCCAGCCATGAGTTACTTGCCGCTGTCAGCTCATTCACTGTACTGCATCTTCGGCTCCAGCAATTGCACTGAAGACGTTTTAAGGTTGTTGTTAAATGAAAAGTTCAACATTTTTAAAACTACAAACACATGTTATGGTTATATTATGGTATGTAGAGACAAGCGGGGATGATATGAAACGTTAGTTAGGGTCAAGTAAAATTTACTGATCAAGACCCCTCCCCCCACCTCAGTTATACGCAGGTCTTCCTGTAAACAGGCTGATTTCAAGGTAGACTGGCTAACGAGATGGGGGATCGACATGCAGATGCAATCATGCATCGTGTGGAGGACTCCTGCCCACCTGTATCAGCACGCTCGGGATGTAAGGAAAGCTACTGCAACAAGCCAATTAACGACCTTTTCAGGGTACACAAAAGAGTAATTTTACACATTGTAACAATAATAACAGCAACAACAATACAACAATAACAACAACAATAAGCCTAACCATATAGACTGATGACGACTTAATGATATGACCTCTACTGCTGGACACATCTAAATGGCTCTGTTTATGGCTGAAACGTGCATTTTCTCCTCAAAACATTATTAAGTGCTATTTTAACATATATTGGTAGTCGTTAAACTTTACTTAAAAAAAGATCAACTCAAACTAAGATCCTACACTTGATTAAGGACCCAAAAAATAGTTATAAAAGTTTGAAACCAATAAAGTGTTAAATATGTCTGGATGGCACTCGGCCTGTATTCCATAGACAAAAGTCACCAATGGCGAAAGAAAGGTTTCATCAGTTGGGACACTTTCTCTTTTGGAATGTCGACTGGTTTTATCACATAACTGATCTCTATGAAATCAAAGAGTAATCAGGGTCCGGTAAAGCATACTAATCAAGACTATCCAAGTCGTATCCTGTTTCTTGCTGCTGGAAACAAGATGTGCCACAGACGTCGTTCCAAGGAAGTGGCAGGGGGTGGTCGACGTTATAATCCCCATAGTGGTGTTCTGACTCAGGAGTCATGCATTACACTACAGCGAATAGGACCATGGTCAACCTTCTCAGTTACGCTTCGGGATGTAAGAAGAGCCACTGTAATCCGCTTCCGAAGAAACGCAGTAGAGTTAAATTAACTCAACTCATTTCGAGTAGATTCGAATAACAGTTCATTGTTGCATTGCGTTATCGTCACTCGGTCGTCCGTTGCTCAATTCTGAGCTGTATTTTACGCTTTCGTTTCTGTTACTGGTTCTATGTGACTTTTGAGTGGAGACATCAATCATTGTCTTTGTGATCATTGCGACTTAGCATACTCTGTTTACACTGTCTCGAAGTGTACCTAATGTATCGTTAATAAGGACCATTATCATCATGGTTGACGGTAATGGATCTCCAACTGTCTCTGTCCCGTTGCAGGTGACTAAACTCAGTCAGATTGTGCTCCAGCCACAGCTTGATCTTGTCTCTACACCTATATCTCTGCCATCCTCTTGCTCTCTTGTGCAGTCCTCTTCCCTCCAATATATCCTTCCACAGACTGTCATGTCTCCTGACATAACCAAAATATTTATTTTTTACTGCTTTTCATTTCCTACAGAAGCATCGTCTATTCTTTGAGTTGTTCCGTGATGTCACTGTTTGTTTTCTTATCATTCCAAGAAACTCGTTCTAGTCTTCGGTAGATCCACATTTCAAAGACTGTAATTCTGTACTCCGTTTTCTTTATCGCGGATTAATAAGTATATCAGATAATTTATTAAATTTTAACAAATAAACAGCTTTAAAGAAGTCTTGATTTTTTAAATATTGAATTAAATCACAGTGTTGTGTGACTCTTTTAAAAAATTTAATGAAGTCATGAAAACAGAGAACGAACAGAAATCTAAAAAAAAAACAAGCACATCGACAACAAAACTAGGCCGAAACAAACACAAGTTCTTACAATGACAAACGATTCGTAGATAATATGTATCCCTTTAGCTGTGATATGGTAGATCTTGACAGTCCAATGCATACAGGGCAAAAGCACATGTTTGTTTTTCTGTTGTTAAGGTGATGTGTTGAGTTAATTGGGAATGGTTGGGAGCGGTTGGAGCTGTTGGTTTCGCGGGTAAGTTAGTCACTGGCGCTGTCTCAGACGGTATTTGATCGTTCTCTCGTAGTGGTGACATCATTTGCAGTTTGCTTCACAGTGGGTCTCTTTCATTCAGATGTTTTCAGCTTGAACATCAAATTGTTATCTTCTTTTCAATTGCTTCTCTGGATCCTTGAGATCAGGTTCTCATTGGAACCTTAAGTATATTCTTCTTTTTCACCGTCGTCGCTCGTTCTCAAACTGTCGCTACCAAGTCTTGCAAATGGTTTTTCAAGTAGCAGGATGTAGTCCAGAGAACGGTATGCGTTGTGTCGTAGTTTACAGCTTGACTGCGATATTTGTCTGTTTCTGTCCGACACATCCGACTTCAGCATGACATTATTTGGTAACGGGTTATCCTCCCCTCTTCGATCCTTTCTCATTAGCCAGTCTGTCATGTTACAGTCTGTTATTCAGGATCACCATGTGGATGTCGAGAAGGATCTGTTTGACCTCTGGGTCATTGGCCTTGACGCTATCAGTCACTTAGGGCTGCTGACAGCTACAGCTCATCTCCTGCTCAACATATTGATGTAATGTTCGCGTAGGCGTAACAGGCCCGTTGCGTCGATCGACCATTACGATTTCGACCTGCTGAGTCTGTGTTCATGCGTAGCGGGTGGACCGAAACCCCTACAGACTCACTAGGTGGAGCCGAGTACTCTGCTGGCTTGGGACAGGGGCTGCGAGGAGTGTATTAAACCAATGTTTGTGTCAGGCTTTGTGTCTGTCCGTGTTAAACTCCCTATTTAGGGAACGGCGTGGCCTAGTGGTTAAGTGGCATGGCTCACAACCCGAAGGTACTGGGCTCGATCCCCATCACAGCACCGGTCGTTACCCCGGGGAAGCAAACCCTTAGAAAATGCAAGAGCAAGCAGACCCTTACATATAAATGTATGCTGATGTCGGATGTACTGGGCCGACAGGCGCAAAATAAAAACCGCAGTGCAACGCATACCGCCTTTGGGATTAGAGAAATAAGTGTCCCGCCGCCGAGGCTTCTAATTGGGTCCACCTTTTGGTCAAGGTGACCCTTGCTACTCTGAGAATACGAGGCCGGGAGAGGTATCGTGTAACTTCTGGTGGAGGGAGGGGCTGGCGGAAGGAAGTCGGCTTCAGTCCGAGCAGAAAGGTTCTTGAGTAGTGGTAACCTCAGCTGAATTTTGGTGTGCAGTTCAGCAGAACGTTGCTCCATTATGGACTGGTCTCACATGGCTTAAGCCAGGCATGAAATGCAGTATAAGAAACAGGATAACCGATCGAAAGCACGTTAATTCTACAGAATAAAGTCCCTGATACCACCTGGTGAAGGAGTTGTAAAATATAATCCGAACAGGAACCACCAAACATTGGAAAACGACACAAACACCGGAGCGAGTCGATAGCGCAGTCGTTAATTTGATCTTGATGTGTAAAGTATAATCGAGCTGTCTATAATCTTGCCCATTGATTTAGCCGCTACTGTCCACAATTATTTCTTAGAATATTAATGCAGGTTTGCTGTGTGGTATTAGACAGTGAGCCGCGAATCGCAGTGGTTAGCGCGCTGGCTTCGCATCTGAGTGGTCCTGTGTTCATTCCCCAGTTGAGGTGGTAATGTTTTTTCAGACCGCAATGGCTTCCGGGTCGAACCAGCCTTAAATTGGTACCTGTTCAGTCCGGGAAGTAAAAGCGGTGAGGGAGAGGAGATGGCTACCGCCTTCATATAACCGAGCCTTTGAAATGTGCGATCGCTAACACCACCCACCCCTACTGCAGTAATGTTATGGGTTACTTTACTTTACTTTACTTTACTTTACTGGGCAGTGGTTGTGCTAATGTTGCTCCGCTTTTGGCCAGCTCGTCAGCATTTCAATTTCATATAACTCCTGCGTCGCATGTATTCGCTGGAGTCCCACTTCAACTCCATAAGATATGAAGTTGGCCAATTAATGTTTCTATGGTTACGGTATAAAGGAAACATAGCAGATTTCATACTACAGGTGATAAACAGTTATTTGATATATGTAATGTCAAATAAATATAAGAACGTGCGCACTGAAGACAACACAGTCATTTTTACTTCGTAAGTACAAAATAAACATCTCGTACGTTTTGTTTTTCAAGACTTGAAGGGTTGTTTATAGAGTCATAGAAAATAACGATTTCTTTAATTAATATGAATTTGCTTTCAAACATCCCGCAAAATACTTTATTGCTAAATCTATTGTTATATTTTTGTATCATAATTGGAAAAGGTCTCTCCACGACGGCTATAGATGCGTGAGTGGGACGTTGTGTGCAGGTTAGGGTATTTAATCACTGTGGCATATTCAGCCTTGGAAGGAAGATCCATCTGTGTATACATGGATAATATTTTGTATGCATAGGAATCTGTAGTTTTCAAGGCAACAGTTTTCAGTAAAAAGTATTAGGGTGTTCCTGTTTCAGTGGGGTCGGATAATCAAGTTATTACTATAGAGTTAATCGTCTACAGACAAGGTGGTTCATCTTTGATGGTTATCATAAGTCTTCTACCAAATGGTAACACACAGTGAAAATGAGAGCCATATAGTCCTGCTGACAGATGCTCTCGAAGTAGTCACAGCGCTAAAAAGCCAGAAAAACACTGAGCTTAATGACTTAAGAGCAGCACTCTGCAAACTGTGCCAGCAGTCCGCACCAAAAAGGGTAGTGGTACAGTGGGTTCCGTCACACTGCAACATCCAAGGCAACGAGGAGGCAGACAGACTGGCAAAAGAAGGTGCAATGCTACCACAAACAGATACCAGTATGACGTACGAAGAGTCAAAACGGCTTATCAAAGCCAGATACATGTCCAAATGGGAAACCGAACATACTGGTTACACCAAAAACGATGCCTATTACCAGTTGAACCGAAGAGAGCAGGTCGTTGTCTTCAGACTTCGCACTGGCCACAACAGACTGAGGTACCACCTATTCAACAAATTGAAGATAGGGTGTACCGACGAATGCCCGTGCGGTACTGGTAAAATGACCACTGAACACCTGCTGCAGAACTGCCCGACATACGAGGATCAGAGAGAGCAGATGTGGCCATTGCCAGTGGAACTGCAAGACAAGCTCTATGGTAGTGGCGAGAGTCTCAGGATGACCGCCGCTTTTTTCGAGAAAATAATGGTTACTGTCTGACTGTGTACGCAGAAGAAGAAGAAGAAGATAAGTCTTCTACCATCTGGTACGTGGAATTTTATACTAGTATCTTGTGCATTTAGAAATATGTATCTTTATTCTAAGCTTTTGGAACCAATGTTGTATCATTTTCTTATTCTTCTGTGTTGAGGCCATCCTGAAATATATTTAATGTTTCCAGAACTGAGCGTTCTTTACTTAGGATTAGAGGTTCATTGTTAATGTTCCGTCTGTCAACTTTTGTTATAATGGTGCCGCAAATGAACCAACAGAGCATGATTTTGTCCTATCTTGAGCTTTTGTATCATAATTGTGATTGCAGTGGTTTGAAGGTGGAGCGAGTAATCTATTGATAAGCCAACAGTTCCGATATATCTATATATATATATATATATATATATATATATATATATATATATATATATATATATAATATCAATGGCGTAATGAATGTTGATATGTCCCCACTCACATATAGAGCTACTTGATGAGCCTTAGTCCTACGGATGCTGTTTCAATAAGCGTGTCTATGTTAGCTCTCATGGCGGGTATACGGTCAGACTTACCGACTCCAACGTAACTCGGGATTTAGTCGCATGTCATTTTCACTCTTTTCATTCTAACTCTTATGTTGTTCTCAGTAATTATTTTGTTTGGGCTGAACAAGCGGTACAGTTTTCTCTGCATTTATTTGAAATTTCCAGAACTGGTAATCTGCAGAGATTGTTGCCGTGTTCATTTTAATTTGTTGAGTGACGTTTTGGAGATGTTTTCCTTGTGCCCAAACGGTTGCATCCGTGCTTTTTGCAGGTGATTGTATTTTGGAGGTCACTTAAATAGATAACGTCCAGCTTAGCGTAAATCCCTGTGTCAGTCCTCCATCCATTGTCCTTGTTTTGAATGTTGATCCACTGAATTTTGTTCCGATTGTTCTTCTGTGGACATTTTTGTTTAGCCAGTTGAACATTCTCTCTGATATTAACATTGTTCGTATTTTGAATAGGCCGTTTTCCGGAATCAATCATAAACTTGTTTGTACGAGAATTACATTAAAAGTGGCTTGCACAAAGTATTCTTTCTCACGGCTAAAGACACAGTCAAAGTGTTCACATTTAACAGCAACATCACAAACACAATAAAAGCCATTTTAGGGCAATAGAAGACCTTCTTAATACAACATATTACAAACAAGAAAACATAACTGTTTCGATGTTTACGGTATAAATCAAATACAGCAGAAGTCATACTGTAATGTAAAATAAACACAAGAACAGACACACTAAAGACAACAAACAGTTATGTTTACTTCTGAATACAAAATAAACAAATGAACAGTCCTGCAGAAGACAATCATGTTTAGGGCTACTGTAAAAATAAAAACAAGAACATTCATTTAAATAACGTTTCACTTTTTGTTACGGTTACACTATACAACGAACACGATAACAGACCTAAGGACTAGTCATATTTTATACTGGGACTATAAACGGTCCTTCTTAGTCTCAGGCTACAGAAAATACCCCTTTACAATACTTAACACTTTTTAAACTCGCTTTTTTAAGGTCATTCTGTGGACTATAAACAAGCCTTCTCACGTCTAAACGTAAGTAATGACACAATCAAGAAGTGGAAAGGACTTCAACAAACAAACACAAAGAATTTTGATTTAAAAAAAAACAGAATAAAGAAAAAAAACAAGACTCTGAGCCAGCAACATTGCTATACATAATGGTTATAACACTCTAAAACGAACAAAAGAGCCCTTTTACTGAGCAAAGTGTTTCATAGTAAAGCCAGTGACCAGAGGGGGAAGAAAGCCAGGCCTTTAATATACACCAAGAAAGATTATTAAAGAAATAGAAAAACGCACACACATTTATTATAATAAAACCAACATGTTTGTGATGCCCAGTTAGCTCAAAAATGATAAACTGCCAGATCTTACAAAAGTCTTACTTACAATAAAAGCCAAGAGAAGGATAGTGTTACAGTGGACATAATCACAAATTTGTATATTAGAAAATGAGATAGCAGACAAGTTATCAAAGAAGGGAGCAAGACGAGAACAAAAGGAACAAACAGTCACCTTCCAAGAAAAGAAGGCCCTTATTAAAGCCATAAGGAAAATAGATCAAACTAGTGACAACTATCACTGCCTTCATCGAGAGGAACAAGTGATCCTGTTCCTCATAACATAATACAACAGAATGACTGGATACTTACACAGACTAAAATTGGTCCCATCATCCATGTGTATGTGTGGGTAGACAACACATATAACCGAAAATATCCTTCAAGAATGTTATATGCATAACCAATTGCGTATTGAGCACGGGCGAACGAAGACGAACACCCACAAAAAGCTGTTAGGAAGAATTGCAGAACCTTGAACTACAGCATCCGTTATCCAGAGAGCTAGATTTCACATGCAGACGTTATAGAAAAACGTTATGAACGAGGAGAGAAAGAGATATCCATAGTTGAATGGTGCAAGCCTAGCACTAACTATTTCGCATAGAAACAAGAGAAGATTGTAAGAGCCAACTAACACCGTTCAACAGCGCCACTACATTATTTACCCATCAATTTTTCCATGAAGAGACAAACTGGCCATGAGCCAGGACGCAATATAAGAGCACGGGGATATTTGCTACTAGCCGGTTTCATTAGTTAATGGATACGCTCATTATTCCCAACAAAAGCCAAGCGTTCTAGGGGGGTTCAGTGGAAAGAGATTAAACAATATATCTCCTATGCCCGATCATCTTGTTTTCCGCGACTCCAGTGACCTATCGTTAATCAATTTGATCAATGACGTGAGGCTGTCGCAACACACATATATCGCTCAAGCCCCGTTTGTCAATTGAGAGAATGGCAAATTCGATATCGCATAACAATATTCGGCAAAAAATTATCATGAACTGCAATGTCAATACTATGTATAGATTATGGTATAAAGTATATACAGCTTTGTGTATTTCCAATTCAAGATGGCGCCATACTCTTTAAATCAGGCACAAGTTGTGTATATCACATTGAATAATTTACCACCGACGGTGAACTGTGCAACGTGGTCTTGTGGAACGCAGATCTGGCAGCGTCTGTCGTTCTGAACCATCATACGTGAATATGCATCGATATTTGTTGTGATCACAACTTTTGGTCTTTATGACCGTTAGTAGATAGGGAGTACATTGAAGTCATAATCCGCCAATATGGTGTTGTGGTTTCTTGCTTAAATGAAGCAACAGAAATATCAACAAACAACTGATACATTGCAGATTAAGTGGGGACAGCCAAAGGATATGAAAGCAGACACGGACTTCGGCTTCTTGAATTCGCATATTTACGGTTAACGGGTATATGCAGTCCTAGTACACGACGAGTGAGGCTTTGACCGAAGAGAATTTGTGGTGAAGATCAAGAGCGCCATGATTGGGACAGGAAAGTGTTTGTCACGTCAGAGGCGTCTCGGTACACGACAGATGCTAACGACTGACTACTGTTGAAAAGATTGTTATCTCACCATGTGCTCACACTTTGGAAGGACAACTGATCAAATACTGTTGTGCAGATATTGCATGGCCTCCTGGCGACACATCTTCTGTACATATTGGAAGGAAAGAGGCATATCCTTTTGTGAATATTGCATTATATTGATGATGCATGTTTCTTATGTTATGAGGAAGAAAAGCTTTCTTAGAAAGATCCTCCAACAACTGGTTGGAGATGCTTACAAATTGGAATTTGGAATATTTCGGACGTTGGACAGGGAAGGGCAAGTTGTTAATTTAATTTCAGAGACTAGTGCTACACAACTTGATATAAAAGGTGTGACGGAGGCAAGATATAAGGTGCCAGTTACAGATCGATATATATTATTAATCCATTCAGGAGCAGAAAGATCAACACAGGGCAAAGACTTTTTGATCACTAGGAACCTTGAAAAACATGATCGTGAATATTGGACACACTAGGATCGAACGGTGCTGCTAAAGTTGAGGGCTAACAAATATAAATATATTTAACAATACAAAAACGTAAAATAGTTCTCATTTTCCATAACGCATTTTATTTCAGAGATTACAAGAAAAATGGATACATCCCAAAAAACATATGTTGCTAACGACGTTACAAATAATAACCAATGATTAGAATAATCGATGGAAGAGTTAACACATCGAGAAGCGCACTAACTTGACATTCCTGTTGTGAAAGCCATTACCAAAAAATTAGTCTAGATTATGAAGGAAGAAGAAAAAAAGGGGGTGGGGTGGTGGGGTGGGGGTGGAGTTGGGAGGGGGGAGGTGGAGATAATATTTGTTCTTATAGTACTTTCCTTTATCTTTCCTGCTGTGAAGAGTAGTGGAGAGCTGTAGGTTTGGCACTTCAACCAGATGTGTGGTTGTGGTTGTTGTGAGCCCATGCGGATATAGCATCTCATTGATTTTGTCTATCCATTTGCCTCGTAATCTTGCTTTGGCTATAATCTCCGATCTTCTACTGTTTTATGTTTTAAATGACAGTCAATCTGGTTTCATTCTCATAAGATGACCAAACCACTTTACTTTTTATCTATGCTTATATTCTTGGGACGATGTTGTTCCCACAATTTTTCAGATGTCGGTATTTTTCGTTCTGTCTCTCGTTGTGACGTTCATTACTTATCTCAGGCATCTCATCTCACGTTGCAATAGATGTTATATGCAAACATAAATAACAAACCAGAACGGGTGGATATGAAAGATAGTACGGGTGCAGAGAAACGAGCCGTCTGAGCGTTGCCGGGGTCTGAAAGGTGAACAAAGAACAGTCATACTGTTAACCTGCCAAGCATGTCGTAGGAGGTGACTAAGAATGGTTGGGTGTGAGGCCGGTTATCTCATCAGTAGTCGCTTAACACGACAAAAACTTTCACAAACATTGACAAGTCAACTAAAAACAGAGATACGAATCAACCAACCGAGACAAGAGAGATCATCTGTCGGGAAGACTAATGACGCAGCGTGAGGAAAACCGCGCAGACTTAACTGATTTATTTGAGCCAAACCTGCCAGATATGGTAGCTGGAATGTTCGCATATTGTACAAAGAAAGGGAGAGGGGCGGGCTGCACGGGTAGCAGCAGATATGAGAAACTACAAACAATTTTCTGGGACTGGCTGAAACAGGGGCCGGGGGTGGGAGGGGGGGGGGAGTTAAAAGGATGAAACTGAGCAAAGAGGATATGATGTTATCCTTAGGGCACACCGCAGAAGGTACACACAATGGTTTACGCGTGGTTTTAAACTTTCAAAAGAGAGTAACAAAAGACACTTGTAGGTTAGGAGGCAGTAGTACTAAGAATGATACTTGCTCTGCCAAAACTGGCGAAAAGAATATACAGATAAGCAACACCCAATGTGGAACTGTTGGAGAGAACCAGACATTTATCAGTGAATATGACGCGAGCAGCTGGTGTTGGATGTTGGATATAACACATATTACGAAAACCATCTGCTAGTATTCCAAGACAGTCAATTTAAGAATTCTTAAGGTAAGGAAAAATAAAGGCAAAGTCAAATACGAAATAAGGGAGGCAGGCATAATGGAACTAAGAAGACTTGGACGGAGCTAAAGTGGAGGACATAACGTGTATATGTTCAAGAGCTATGGTCTACAGCAGTGCTTCTCAATCGCCGGTCCACAGAAAGCTGCCGGTCTGGGGAACAATAAATTGCTGCTGAACCTCTTATTTATTTACTGCATGAATTCTGGTTATTTTCAGTAGCTTTAGAATTTATAATGGTAGATTTAAAAGCTAATACACAATATGCGATATAAATGTTTCCCGTATTAGCGTTGCGTGAAAAATTGTTTTTATTTTCACTTGTTCGTGAACAATTTATTTCCCATTTATACAGGTCCGAAAACAATGTTTTTCCTGTTTTCATCGATCGTGAACAATTTTTCCAAATTTTACCGGTCCTTGAACAAAATTTCATATTTTCACCGGTCCGTGAACATGTTGTCCTATTTTCACTGGTCCGTGAGTGTAAAAAGGTTGGGAAATACTTGTCTACAGCGAACTAAATATGTTGACTATTTGAGAGAGATGAGTAAGCAGATATATGACTGCGCTGATATTAATACGCCTAATGTAAAGAGTGTTCTGATATGTGAATTGATTCGGAGTGACAGAAGAGACGCCCGAACAACATTAACAGACTAAATGAAGTTTCTTCTCATGGAGTTAGATGCAGAGAGAAGGGGCAAGTGAAATTAACTTAAGTATACAATATTCAGGAAGACATGCACAAAGGTACAATCAAATTACAGAACATGAAGAAACGACTGAGACTGAGACCTTAGAGAGAAATTAAGAGAGTGACCCACCCTCAAACCTCCCCCCCCCCCAACCTCCAACACGCACACACACACACACACACACACACAGACACACACATGGAGATACCCGTGGAGATCACATTTGTTATTGGCCATTACCAAGCAATTTATCAAGAAAACTGAGTCACTCTGATATCAAAATTACTAAAGTACAATATGAGCAGAATTCCATAAAGAAGGACGTATCCAGTTAAACAACAATTTCTCCCAGGTTCGTTCTTCTTCATAAGACTGTCACACTCTGATGTACAAATGACTGATCTAGATTTTGATTAAGTATATTCTTATCATTTTGTTTTATTTCTTGAACGGTGAATCGAAATATCGAAATCGTAATTGGTAAATGAAATAAAATTGTTTACAATTCCAAGATGGCGAATGTGTTGTTAATGGTGTTATTTGAAAACAGAGTTAAAACGTTTAGAACTATAGTTTTGGGAACAATAGTAACCAAACTTCTCCAGAATGCATTATAAACAGCATCATTCATCACATAGTGTCATAAAATAACCAATAACCGGTAACAAGATTAGTAAATTGACCGTTTGGACAATACGGCTGAGCAGGCCTAAAAAGCTACAATCGTAAAAATGGTTCACTGCCTCTACTGCATTGTGGGATACCTGTTCACGGGTAAATAAATATTCAGGAGTAAACCTTGAAAATAAATCTGGTGCTGGTGTCTGAAAGGATCTCTAGTAGTGGTTCCATCGTTATTCTGGCAACTCATGTGACGTTGCTGATGCCAGGCTGAATTGGCTAATGCCAGTCCCCTGGATGAATTAGCTACGTATAGAAAAGGGGGGGGGGGGGGGGGGTTTCACCATGCGGTGTCAAAGAAACAACACGTGCATCAGCGGTTTTCCTAGCGCGCTCTTACCATAGTGCAGACTGCGACACTGATCATTCATTGGTTCCATGTAAAATCAAACTGCAGTCAACCAAACTTCCACCACACCAGAAGCAAAAGCAAGTCACGAATCGCCAGTATAATATCAGACCCTGCGTTAATCAAGAGGTTTAACAATGCTTTTGAGGAAACTCTCAATATCCCTCGTCATGACACCACTGTTAATAGACCTGGCAACATGTACGAAATGCCATCCTTGCTACATTTGGAAGAACACCTGTTAAATCAGATGACTGGTTTAAATCGAATATGAACTACAAGACACCCGTTGTTGATACCAAGCCGCACTGTTCTGATTAAATACAAGTAGCTTCCAAATGCAAGTATTCTGCACACCTTCAAGTCCGCCAGAAGCCAGGTACAACAAATATCTCGTTGCGCAAATGTGTATTGGCTACAGCTCCGTTAAAACATCCAGACTGCAGCATAAACAGGAAACATCAGAGAAATGTACGATGGCATGAAGAAAGTCATTGACCCTGCAAGTATGAAAACTGCACCACCCAAATTCTTCACTGGCGAAAACGATTTACGAAAGCAGATGGAGCGATGGGTCGAGCACTAAGATCTACGCGTGTGACAATAATTTCCACATCCCTTGACGCTGTCAAAAACTATCCGAATATGGACGAGCTCGACCTCGAACCATCTATAGAAAATCTGAATAAAGCCATTGGCAGCTTGGCCCTGGGCAAAGCACCAGACAACGGCTGGATCTCACCTGATTTGATCAACCGTTGTAACGATACCCTCATGCAACCGCTGTATATGATGGTATGCCAGTGCTGGAAAGAAACCATTATACCTCAAGATGTGGGAGATGCACAGATTGCAACATTTAACATTACACAACAACAAAGGCGATATAAGGGACTGTCATATCTATCGAGGTGTCTCTCTGCTCAGTGTTGTAGGAAAAGTCTTTGCCAGAGTAATCTTACTAAGGCTACATAAATTGGCTGAGAATGTGTATCCAGAGTAACAATGTGGATTCAGGTCTATATGATTAACGATCGAAATGATTTTCTTTCGTTGGCAACTTCAAGCAAAGTCAGGTGAGCAGAATCCGTCATTTTATGTCGACTTAACTACATGACAAAGGCATATGATTTAGTTAGTAGTTATGGACTCTTCATAATCCTCTTTAAAATAGGCTGCGCAAGCAAACTGCTGCGACTAATACTATCGTTCTGTGAGGACATGAAGGAAACAATCTAATTTGATGGCAGAGTATCAAATCCATTTGCTATCTGACGTGGAACTAAGCGGCGCTGCGTTCTGACTTTGACACTATTTAGAATCTTTATTGTTTTATTACTGAAACATGCATTTGTTAACGCAAATGAAGAAATCTGTATCAACACTAGATCAGATAGTCGGCTGTTTAGCCTTGCACCGCTCAAGGCCAACACGAAGATCAGGGAGATCACCATCAGGAACTTGCTGTTTGCTGACGACAGCACACATGTCAGCTACAGTCAGTAGGAACTTCAGACATTGATAGATTGCTTCTTCAAGACTTACAAAGATTTTGATTTCACAATATCATCATCATCATGTAGCATATTCTTTGCAGAACGTAGCCTTCATGACAGCATGTCTGTAGAAAACTCTGTCTTCAGTCAGTCTTCCGGTCTGCTCCAAAGTCAAATCCAGCGTCTTCATTGTTGTCCTGAGTCCATCGTCTTCCCGGACGGCCCCTGCCTCACTTTCCAGTGACCGTGCTCTTCATAGCCACTCTTTCCAGTCCGTTGTGTCGTTTAAAGTGCTAAAAAAACCGCAGTTTTCAGATCATTACATCATCTGTAAGCCAATTCTCCTCCACATTCAGGTTTTCTTGCCGGATGGATGTGTTTGTTTCTTTCTTTGTCCACGCGATTTTCAGGATTCTTCTGTAGCACGGTGTCTCAAAAGCACAAATCTTCGCTCTTAGTGCTATTGTAAATGTCCATGTTTCATAACCATAGGTTGCCATCGAAAAAATGCATGTTTTTAGGATCTTTAGTTTTAGTGCCATGATTGTATTATACCATAGGTTTTGTATACTCCTTAGCCTCTGCATTGCCGTAGTGAATCGTTCGTCTTAATGCCTTTGTGCGGTCTCCATTGTTGTTTAGTATTGATACCAAATATTCCAAATGTTAAACATTTTCAATCTCTTCGCCAGCGATCTTGATTTTGAATTCGAGTTCTGTCTTGTCAGTTGCCATTATCTTAGTTTTCTTTGTATTCAGGTTGAGATTCGGGTCTTCATTATGCTTCTATACTGGTGTAATTATTAGTTCTAGGCCACTGGGGTTGAGATCGCATAATAAGTCTCAACAAAATTAATTTGTTTTAATAGGAAGTAGACGGAACGCCAACTCTTCGATAATTATGAATCGGCAGATGTGTACCAATTCACATACCTGGAATTCCTCATAAGCGACAAGTAATTCTCTAAACCCAGAAATAGATAGTCGCATTGGCAAAGCTGCTCTACACTTTCTCGCGTCACAACTCGTGTTAGGAAAAACAAAACACTCACAATTAAAACCAAGGCCATAGTGTTCAATGCGGTGTCGTCAGCAAACTCCTAAATGGTAGCGAGACTTAGATAACCTATGCCAAACAAGAGCACAGACTTAACACATTTTATCTACAGTACCTGCGATCCATTCTTGGAATGACATGGAGGGACAGAGAGACAAATACAGATGTGCATTCTCGCACTGGTCTCCTAAGCATGTACACTCTCCTTAAACAATGAAGATTACGATGGCTTGGTCATGTTCGTTATTTAAACTACCTCGTGTGTATATGTATGTATATATATATATATATATATATATATATATATATATATATATATATATATATATATATATATATATATATAATATATATATATATATATATATATATATATATATATATATATATATATATCTTGGATGATCCAGGTGTCATGACCGGCAAGAGAGGCAGCAAGACCTCTCGGGTCGTCTTCAAGCAAAATCCTTGTTTCAATATAGGTAAGTGGAACGTTCGTACAATGATGAAGATGGGAAAGTTAGAGAACAAGAATATGGAGTTGATAAGACTACACATAAATATACTTAAATTGAGTGCGAAACGGACAGATTATGGGAATATCAATGTGAGGAATATAATATAATACACTCAGGATGTGTAAAAGAGCAAGATGGAGTAGCCTGCATACTGGATAAAAGTCAACAGCTGCGCTAAGAAAGGTGACCATACACAACCACAGATTAATGTCATTGAGAATGGCTTCTCATTCGGTAGACACAGTTATAATACAAATATATATTCCCACATCAGCGCACGATGAAGATGAGATAGAAGAGATGTATGGTACTCTAGAACAAATAGAAGAGATGTATGGTGTATGGTACTCTAGAACACATAGAAGAGATGTATGGTACTCTAGAACAAATAGAAGAGATGTATGGTACTCTAGAACAAATAGAAGAGATGTATGGTTCTCTAGAACAAATAGAAGAGATGTATGGTACTCCAGAACAAATAGAAGAGATGTATGGTACTCTAGAACAAATAGAAGAGATGTATGGTACTCTAGAACAAATGCTGAGAACAACAAAGGCCATAGATAATGGCGTGATAATGGGAGATTGGAATGCGATTGTTGACTTCGGCTTTGAGCTGCACATAGTTTGCAAAAATGGGTTTGGGTACTAGGAATGAAAGAGGACAAAGACCAGTAGACTTCTGCTACCAGAAAAACTACAGAATAGCAAACATCTGGAATCAAGTCTCGGATAGAAGATAAATACACATGGAAAAGTCCTAGGAATAAAGGGAAATATCAAAAAGATTATGTCATGGTGAAAACAAGATATAAAAATCAAGCTAAAAAATCAATTGCTTACCTTAGTGCGATGCTGATTCAGATCAAAATTTGCATATTATAAAATGCCAACTACGATGGAAGAAACCAGGAAAATCTCAAACAATAGCAAAGTGGAATTTAAGTGCTTTAAATGGGTTGGAGAAAAGAGTTAAATTGCAAAGCTCGGTGACTTCTGCTTTAGGGCAAATATATGTTTCTGAAGCTATAGATCATCAATGGCAGAATGCAAAAGGGACATAAAAGAGACAACAGAGATAACATTGGGTAACAAGAATGCAGAAAACAATAAACCGTGGGTAACACATGAAATACTAAACAAAATGGAGGACTGGCGTACATTGAAAAACATTAATACAGAGAATGGCATTGCAACGTATAAGCGTATCAAGAATGAACTGGATCGAGAATGCAAGATGGCAAGAGAAAAATGGTGGATGGAACAATCGGAGGAAATTAAAGATCGGGAGAGATCAGGGAAAATCGATCAAATCCATAAGAAAGTAAAACAATCGTTTCGGGCATACAATCACAGATGATTAATTATAAGAATGGGAAGACAATAACAGACACAGAAAACGAAAAAGTGAGATGGAGAGAATATGTTAATGAACTGTACGATGATGAGGGCCTGTACCAAGACAACACACCACTAAATAACATACAGTTGACAGAAGAGAGATTATCTATAACCAGAAAAGAATTTAATAAGACACTTTCTTTAATCCCAAACAACAAGGCACCAGCGATAGATGAATTACCTATCAAGCTACTGAAAGCAGCGGGAGAGGCTTTTTTATTATAGACGTTTTCAACATGTTAATGACATTTACAACAAGGCAATATGGCAAAAAATTCCCACAACTTCAATATTAATTTCTTTGCCAAAAAAATCAAATGCTATAGAATGCGGTCAATTCCGAACGATAAATTTGATAACACATGTATCTAAAATTCTTTTGAAGATTATTCATAAGAGAATTGATGGAAAAAAGAGTAGGTACTGAAAGATAACCAGTTTAGATTTTGCAAGGCGAGAGGAACACGGGATTCCATCGAATCATTGCGGCTTCTCGCAGAAAGAATGATCGATCAAGGACGTAGACTGTTTATCTGTTTTATTGACTACGAGAAAGCCTTTGATAGAGTTCCCTGGAGCAAACTATTACAAATTGTTCAGCAAATAGGTATAGAAAGACAACTCATTAAGTTAATCCAGAACATGTATGAAAATCAAGAGGCGATTATTGCAATCACAGAATGTCTCACGGATCCAGTTTCCATAAAACAGGGAGCACGACAGGGCTGCTTGCTTTCACCTAGTCTCTATAACGCATATTCTGAGATAAGGATGGCCAAGGTTATGCAGAGTTGTAATAGGGGTGTCAAAGTTAATGATATGAAAGTTAATGATATGAAAGTTAATGGTATGAAAGTTAATGATATGAAAGTTAATGATATGAAAGTTAATGATATGAAAGTTAATGGTATGAAAGTTAATGATATGAAAGTTAATGATATGAAAGTTAATGGTCTGAAAGTTAATGATATGAA
Source organism: Ariolimax columbianus (assembly GCA_036924085.1). Taxonomy (NCBI): domain Eukaryota; kingdom Metazoa; phylum Mollusca; class Gastropoda; order Stylommatophora; family Arionidae; genus Ariolimax; species Ariolimax columbianus. Next base: position 55,807,567 of record JAVGWX010000001.1, read on the forward strand.
AGTTAATGATATGAAAGTTAATGATATGAAAGTTAATGGTATGAAATTTAATGATATGAAAGTTAATGATATGAAAGTTAATGATATGAAAGTTAATGATATGAAAGTTAATGCAAACAAATTTTTGCCGATGACCAAGCAATAGTGGGAAGATCATTATCAACGTTGCAAATGCTGCTTGATAAAATTAATAGCACTGCCAAAGATGTTGGCATGAAAATAAACACATAGAAGACAAAGACTTTGGTAATATCTAAGCAACATAAGCATATCAATATATTCATCGATGGATAAATAATCGAACAATTACAGAAGTTTACAAATTTGGGGCAAACCATAACAGAAGATGCCCGCAATGAGACGGAAATTAAGACAAGGATTGCAATGGCAAAACAGGGCTTCAGAGAAAAACAGAAATTGTTAACCTCAAAGATTATCAGGATAGAACTGAGGAAAGGAATAATCGCCACTCATATATGGCCAATTTCACTGTGTGGGGCAACAACAACAACAAAACAGAAAAGAGATTCACATTCGCTTATTATTGGTGGTTGTATTATACTGCAAATCTGAACCACGTCAACAGCTATGAGCCATTTTGAGACGACTGACGAGTGTAGGACATGACAAGATTAGTTCACGCATGCAATGTTCTCACCATGCAACATGGCTATTAGCGATGTCGATCAATTCCTAGGACGTCTGGCTGTCCTTTGAGTTACTTGAGTCCTCCTAGTCATCGTGTCGTTCCTAGTAACTAACGATATATTCCCCCCATATCTGTCCGACCTTTGAACATTTGAATCTGTGGTTGATAACCTGCGACTGGATTCGGCTCGCCATTCAAAAATTTCTGGCCTGCAATCTAAAAATTAATACCATATTCTCATACACGAAATGGTCTCCAAAAAAAATTACAAAATTCTTGTATGCACTGAAGCATGACCTAGACTCATCCATCTTGTCTAAATTTGAGAGACTTTTACACGACAGTCCATCATAACTCGCCTTAATGTGTGTCATCTATGACATCTGGACAAAAATGTTACATGAATGATACCTTTTCATCTCATCAGTGTTTGAAGAGAAATAAAGTATTGTATTTCAAATTTCAATCTATGTACAATTACACATTCTCTTGTAAAAGCATTTTCTTTACATCATAATTTTTCAAGGATCTACAGAACAATATTTCTTCAAGCTATGAGGACAAGTCAGTAAGTCGGTCACAAATTCATATGATATAGCTGAGAAAAGTGTTTGCTACTTAAATGTGGGATTAGATGTCCGGAACGTCCACCTTCGTACTTACTGTATTCAGCAAATACAAGATGTGCCATGCATGTGCGAATCCCAACACCAAAACTGCGACTGTTTTCTGAATATTTTTAAGGGGTGGAGGGTAGATGAGCCAAAATTATTTTCTGCGCATTTTCACAAAATCACTCATTATTTTGCTGGCAAAGCCCGATCTGGTCGAGCTATTCAGATATCAACAGAAGGATCTATGGGGTAGATAGAGGAGAGGAGATGATTCGAGCTGATAGGCGAGAAACGATAGTCCGTGTTGAAACTGCAATATGGTGTTCGCATGGTTTAACCTACATAGTAATTCTTGATCGATTACATTTCCGGAAACTATGCTCACAATGGTTACCCAGACAAACTGGCCGATGGGATGGCGTAGGTTAGTGGTTAAGTGACACGGCTCACAATCCGAAGTGTTGAGTTCGCTCCCCATCACAGTACCGGTCGTTACCTCGGGGACGCAAAACACTCAGAAAATGCAGGAGAAAACAGACCCTTACATAAAATACATGTCGAAGTCGAATGCACTGGGCTGAAAGGCGCAAAATAAATTCAAAGTGCAACGCACACCGTCTTGGGAAATAGTGAAATGAGGCAAACGTAAAAAAAAAATTACAAAATTTACAGATAAACACAAAATGAACCGAGTTAATGTCTTCTTAGGTTGTCTGTCGAACTACAGATGAATGTGAATATATCCTGAACAGGACTCCCAATAAATGCGAATCATGTGTTCATCACTACCAACCAGATTCAAATCGTGTTTTCAAGCAATGGGAACATCTCTCTGTACCTTACGCCAAGAAAGCAAGGTTACGCCACAGCAGGGGAGGCTATGCTTGCAGTGTTCTAGGATTTTCACAAAGTGTTGTTAACCAATTTTCTGATAAATGTAACAATGTGAACGCTGTATCGAGCTGTGAAGTTCTATTTGTGCATTTGGATGTAGCTCGATGAAAACGCCCAAGCCTGTTGGCTGGTAGAGTACTGCGCCATCACTACAATGCCAGGACAAATGCGGCTATATTAATACAGCATAAAATTAAACAACAAGCGTGATAACTTTTTTAACATCACCTTATGCTCCAACTTAGCCCGGATCAATTTCTGTCTGTATGGTGCACTAAAAACTCACTTGGTCGGAGATGTTTTGCGAATGAAGAAGAGGTTAAACATGAAGAGAAAATGTGTTTGCTTTTTTTTTTTTTTTTTTTTGCGTTCGCCTATATTTCTAATCCACAAGATGGTGTGCGTTGCACTGTGGTTTTTATTTTGCGCCTGTCTATCCAGTGCATCCGACTTCAGCATGCATTTTATGTAAGGGTCTGCTTCCTCTTGCATTTTCTAAGGATTTGTTTCCCCGGGGTAACGGCCGGTGCTGTGATAGGGATCGAACCCACTACCTTCTGGTTGTGAGCCGTATCACTTAACCACTAGCCCACGCCGTCCTCACGCGGTTGTGGTTGAGACGGCAATCCAAATACGTCTATGCTGCAGGATTTGATGCACTGATAAAGGGATGTGATACGCGTGTCAATGTTGGTGGGAATTATCTTCAAATACGTCTATGCTGCAGGATTTAATGCACTGATAAAGGGATGTGATACTCGTGTCAGTCTTGGTGGGAATTATCTTCAAATACGTCTAAGCTGCAGGTTTTGATGCACTGATAAAGTGATGTGATACTCGTGTCAGTCTTGGTGGGAATTATCTTCAAATACGTCTTGGCTGCAGGATTTGATGCACTGATAAAGTGATGTGATACGCGCGTCAATGTTGTTGGGAATTATCTTCAAATACGTCTAAGCTGCAAGTTTTAATGCACTGATAAAGTGATGTGATAGTCGTGTCAGTCTTGGTGGGAATTATCTTCAAATACGTCTATGCTGCAGGATTTGATGCACTGATAAAGTGATGTGATACGCGCGTCAATGTTGGTGGGAATTATCTTCAAATACGTCTATGCTGAAGGATTTGATGCACTGATAAAGTGATATGATACTGGTGTCAATGTTGGTGGGAATTATGTTGAAAAATGTGTACAATGTAAGTGCAATAATAAGTGGTTTTCATATTCGAATCTCATTTAGCTTGTTTGGAAATATCCATAGTTGACCCCAGGTGGCGGGGAATACTAGGCGTACCATCCCTGCATAGAAGCCAAGAAAATAAAGGGAAAAAGAGATACCCCACTCACATGCAAATGCTACGTTTCTGGCAGGACGTGACGATCCTGGGATACAGACACACTGGACTGCCTCTCTTCCGGGTAAACCAGTCCATCTCATATATCATCACATATCATCATTGCACCCTATAGACACGAGTAGTGAAGACTCGATAGTCTGGTAAAACAACTTCCATAAGAGAGAAAACTCTGATCATAAACAACTGCTGCCTTGCAGATAGGCTGGGGACAGCCAAAGGCTAAGGAGGGCATCCCTACAGAAACGCCTGTTGAAATCGGATGCACGGGGCCGCAAGCCTAACAAAACAGTGCAACGTAAATCACAGTATGATGGCAGTACAACCTATTCGAAAAACGCATGGCGCTCATCCTGCGGAGTCCCGCCAGGCAGCGATAGTGCCGGGCCCCACGCCTCGAAGGGGCCCACCCTTGACTACTGGTGGTCACCCACCCATGTGTCGTGGAGTCAAGGCACATGGCTATGGGGCAACCTCTATTGGCCAAAACCTCAAGACCCTCAAAATACTACAGTGGAATGCGGAGGGAGTCATTAACAAAAAACTTTCCCTAACACACTACCTGCATGAAGGTAAGATTGACGTGGCATGTATCCAGGAAACGCACCTCAACAATAACCATAAATTCTCAATCAGAGGATATCAGACCTTCCGTCTAGATAGAGAAGGCCACAAAGGAGGGGTCCTGATACTGACCAGAAACTGCATACCGAGTAGCGCGGTATCTGTCAATCACACCGGACAAGCAGAAATTGTAGGAGTGGACATAATGGCTCAAGAGACGAAGCTCCGCATTTTCAATCTGTACGGACCACCAAACAGAGACCTATCGCTCTCGAGTATGGAGGTCAGAGACTCCAACTGCATAGTAGTTGGAGATTTCAACAGCCACTCGGAGAGATGGGGATACTCTGACACAGACAGCAGAGGTGACGAAGTGGAATATTGGGAGATAGATGCAAATCTCTCCCTAATCAATAGGCCGGAGGATAGCCCTAGCTTCTACTCAAGAACATGGCATACCACCTCGACTCCAGATTTGGCCTTCTCCACACAGGACATACACCATAAAATAGACCGCCAGGTGCTAAACCAACTGTCAGGTAGCGACCACAGGCCGATCAGGCTAACCATTGACATGGAAGTAGGCCCACAGGAAACAAAACCGCTCCCACGTTGGAATTACAAACGAGCCGACTGGGACAGATTTGCAATCTTGACAGATGGGCTGTGTGAAACCATCAACACACGAAACACCAAAATGAAGCCCATGGTAGAGAGCCTAAGCAAGGCAATAATGCAAGCCGCCACTGAAACCATCCCAAGAGGAGCTAGGAAAAACTATAAGCCCTACTGGAATGATGAGTTGCAGAAAGTGGAAGATGCAGTAACAAATGCTAGGAACATGGCAGAGCGAGAAAAATCCATGGAGGCAAACATCGCCCTCAAAGCCGCAGCGGCGAAATACAAACACACGCTCAAGCAAACAGCAAGAGAAAGCTGGAAAAATAAAACGGAAAGTCTAAACCTGGACAAAGACGGGAACAAGCTATGGAAGCTAGTCAGAGCCATGAACGACGAAACCCCGTCAAATAAACAAATTACTATCAAGCTGGGCGAGAACTTGATCACAGGTAAGAAAGCCGCAAACGCCTTTGTCGATCACTATGCCAGAGCAAACCACATCGAGGTCCCTGCAGATAAGCATACAGACATTAGCGAAGAGCTAAAGGGACACGAAAACATAAATACGGCTCCCGAAGAGCACATGATGGCCAAACTAACAATGCGCGAAATGGAAGAGGCTATGAGAACGCTAAAGAAAAGGAAATCTCCCGGAAAAGACGGGATAACAAACGAAATGCTGATGGGGCTGGGCCAAACAGCGAAGAGGAAACTACTATCAGTCCTGAACCAAAGCTGGAAAAGGGGTATTGTACCCCAGGCGTGGAAAGACGCAATACTGGTACCAGTACCAAAAACAGGAAAGGATAACACAGATCCAAATGGATACAGGCCCATCAGCCTACTGAGCTGTGTCGGCAAGCTGATGGAACGGATGATAAACACCAGACTGATGTGGCTTCTGGAAGAAAAACGAATACTAATTCCACAGCAAGCCGGCTTTAGACAGCACAGATCCACTGAGGACCAGGTCATCCTCATAGCCCAGGAGATAGAAGATGCCTACCAGGCACAGAAACACACAGTAGCTGTTTGGGTGGATCTGGAAAAGGCATTTGACAAAGTCTGGAAGGACGGACTTAGAGTCAAGCTAAGAAGAAGTGATGTCTGTGGGAAGATGTACAAGTGGATCAACCACTACCTCAAACAAAGAACGGCCAGAGTCCAAGTACAAGGGCAGATGAGCAAAAAGGTGACACTCGAGCAGGGAGTACCCCAAGGGGGAGTATTGTCACCCACACTCTTCCTGGTATATATAAACGATATTACAGAGAATATACCAAGAAGAGTCCATAGCTCAATGTTTGCAGACGATCTGGCTATGTGGACCTCTGAAAAGAATCTCACCATAGCAAGAAATCGGATGCAGACGGCCCTAACATCGTTGGAAGAGTGGGCGAACTCATGGCTGGTCAAATTAAACGAGGAGAAAACCACGTGCACAATATTCTCGCTTTCATTAAAACCCCAAAGTACCAAATTAAGTCTAAATGGCAAAATCCTGCAGCCAAACGGCAACCCAACCTATCTGGGAGTCACATTTGATCGGCGCATGACATGGAAAAGTCAGATTGAGAGAAACCGAATGAAAGCCAGAGAAAGAATGGCAATCATGAGGAAACTTGCTGGCACAAGCTGGGGAGCAGACGAAGGCATACTAAAGAAACTGTACACTGGAAGAGTGAGACCAGTTCTCGAGTATGGCATTGCGGCATGGACAACAGCAGCCAAGGCGAACTTCGATAAAGTTAACAAACTTCAAAACCAAGCCATGAGAATTATAACAGGTGGCATGAAGTCAACGCCAATTGTAGAACTTGAAAAGATTACAAAACTGCAATCCATGACCGATAGAAGAGACTGCAGAGCCCAGCTGCAGTCAGAGAAACTCCGAAGACTGACGGACCACCCAATGTACCAGAGACTAAACAATTTGGGAAATGGGAAACTAAAGCGGAGAAACTTTGCAGAAATAGCCAAAGCAAAGATGCACGAAGATCCCATAAACGCACTAACAACACCAAAACCCATCACTACTGTACGAAAACCTACCTGGAGGCAGGATATATCTCCAGAGGTGGTAGAAAATATACCAGGTATTGCAAACAAAAACTGCCAGACTGAAAAAGAAAGGAGAGACACTACCCTAAGCTTCATAACGAAAAGCTACCCAAGCATGGACTGGACCCATGCATACACCGACGGTTCTGTAACAAACACTACACAGAACGGAGGGGCAGGAGCATTCCTGAACCTACCAAATGGCAGAAAAATAACACTGTCATTCGCTACTGGTAAGTACACAAGCAATTTCAGAGCGGAGGCAGAGGCACTGAGGGCGGCAGTGGAAGAAATGGTGACACACAGTGAAAATGAGAGCCATATAGTCCTGCTGACAGATGCTCTCGCCGTAGTCACAGCGCTAAAAAGCCAGAAAAACACTGAGCTTAATGACTTAAGAGCAGCACTCTGCAAACTGTGCCAGCAGTCCGCACCAAAAAGGGTAGTGGTACAGTGGGTCCCGTCACACTGCAACATCCAAGGCAACGAGGAGGCAGATAGACTGGCAAAAGAAGGTGCAAGACTACCACAAACAGATACCAGTATGACGTACGAAGAGTCAGAACGGCTTATCAAAGCCAGATACATGACCAAATGGGAAACCGAACATACTGGTTACACCAAAAACGATGCCTATTACCAGTTGAACCGAAGAGAGCAGGTAGTTGTCTTCAGACTTCGCACTGGCCACAACAGACTGAGGTACCACCTATTCAACAAATTGAAGATAGAGTGTACCGACGAATGCCCGTGCGGTACTAGTAAAATGACCACTGAACATCTGCTGCAGAACTGCCCGACATACGAGGATCAGAGAGAGCAGATGTGGCCATTACCAGTGGAACTGCAAGATAAGCTCTATGGCAGTGGCGAGAGCCTCAGGATGACCGCCGCTTTTCTCGAAAAAATAATGGTTACTGTCTGACTGTGTACGCAGAAGAAGAAGAAGAAGAAGAAGAAGAAGAAGACCTCTTTAATGACTTGCCCTGCAAATCCGTGTCAACTATGTCATGCAGAAGACCAAGTAGATACAGTCAGTAATTGGAAATTCCCTTTGGAATAGTATGGTTTCATCAATCACTACCTGGCGAAGAGGGATGTGTTGGACCAAAAGGTGCAAATATCGCAGTCAAGCTGTATACTAGCTACACAACACATTCCGTTCTCCGGCCATACTGTTACTTTCAAAATTCTGTTCAGAGCTTAGTAGCGGGAGATCGGAGAACGAATACAGAAGAAGGAGAACAATCACTAGTAGCCATTAGTGCCTTTGTTATACTTAGCAAAGAGACAGCCGATTAAGAGTAAACAAGAGGGTAAATGAGACAGAGGAAGCAGTCCGTCTCACCCCCCTCCTTACCCGACATAGCAGTTTCAATTCATCCCCCTATCCCCTCCATTTGTACACTCCAAATCCCATGAAGCCTGTCTGCATACAATCTCCCACCACCTCCTCCCTCCCCAACACCACCCGGAACAAATGCCCGCCTCATATCCCTTAAAAACCTGTCCGTTTCGGTGCCGCCCTCTCCCAACAACAATCTGCCTGTTCCCCTTCCACACTTATCGACCTCAACTTTCTCAATATTTATTCATCTAAATACACCACCACCCCCACCCCCACCCCCACCCCCCCGCTCCCCTTCCCTCGGCTTACGTTTGTATGACGGGATCGTACCCCATCGGACTGCCTCAATTCCCCTCCCCAAAAAACAAAAACCTCAACAACCTATTTGCCTCATTTCCCCTCTCCGTAAAGTCTGTCGACTTCAATCCATCCCTCATCCACAACTGTTGCAGTCTCTCTGTCTGTATTGTCGTCACACGTTGACTACCTGTTTCAGTTTCTCTGTCTGTATTGTCACACGTTGACTACCTGTTTCAGTCTCTCTCTCTGTATTGTCACACGTTGACTACCTGTTTCAGTCTCTCTGTCTGTATTATCAGACAGTTGACTACCTGTTTCAGTCTCTCTGTCAATATTGTCACACGTTGACTACCTATTTCCTTCTCTCTGTCTATATTGTCACAGTCTGACTACCTGTACACACTCTTTACTTCGCATTATCAGACTGCTTGACCAATGTCTGATCTTAACCTTTTAAGGACGACACACCTCACCTCACCTCTTTTACTTCTCGCACTGAACCCGTACCCATTTAAGGCTGGGTCCACCTGGGTGCCGTTGCGGTCTGAAAAAAACATATCTGCCTCAACCGGGGAATGAACCCAGGACCACTCAGATCCGAAACCAGGTCGCTAACCACTGCGCTACGCGGCTCCCTTAAACAACAACAATAATACCAAAGCCAACCGTAGTTAAGGCTCCACGCTTCACCTGACCAGAAAAGGCGAATTATTACAACATTAAAGCCTTGTACATGCCATATTGTCTTACGTAAAAGGCGAATCTTGTCACTTGAGTGCGAATCACAGGTCATCAATGGACAAACAAGTTCACTGACAGCCACCATGGTGTAGTGAAACCAAAGTTGTTCTTTGATGTAAATGTTCGAATACAAATCAATTGTAGCGATACTTTAGGTTAACGAGCGCTCAGATTCGTTTTCTGTTGTTCCTGATGGACTGGGCTGACGTTTTTATCGAGAAACATAAAAGAGACATAAATTTACAAACACGCCCAACTGTACAATCATACATGCACAGATATACAAACATCGCAAAAACTCGAAGAGACGTATAAGTGTGTTTATTTATCCGAGCGGGCACATATTTTAGTGTGATAGATCTATCAGCAGATTTGATTCTGATCTTTCCAGCACTGAATGATGTTAATTGTTTACTCGTCTCGCTATCAGATATGGATGGAATGCTTTATTATCCAATTAGTTTCCAAGGAGAAACAGTAATGCTAGCACATAACTGCTGACTTGCAGGTAGGCTGAGGACAGCTACAGGATGAGGAGCAGCCTCAAACAAATCCGCAGCGAAGTCGTAGATGTAAACCTCCAGACACAGAACACATTGAAACACAACACAACTTCCGAAGACAACCACGACTTTATTGAAGCTATTGATGTGTCGAACGATGAAGCAGATAAAAGCCGATAATAAAACTACTTAAATATTTGCTAAAATCGAAGATCATTTGCAAAGAAAACACGGTTTTGAAGCGTTTGAGTGATGAATTAAAAAAGCCATTAAGAATATTTTAAAACGCCAATTGAAATCCATTGTTCAAGTAGACATCCGCGGTGTGGAGGTAGGAACTGGTTTTTAAATATATTTTTCAAAGAGAGTTAGGGCTTGTGGATGATGTATAGAAGGGTTGGTTATTTTTGGTTTGAAAATTGAAGGATTTAATAGATAGACAATGATGGCATAATTTATATTGGTAGCGATATTTTTTGTAAGGGTTAACTGCGCTACTTTTTATCCTCACTCGTCTCGAGCCGCCCAATCCCAGTAGCAAGTCAAGGACAAGACGACTAGGGGCGACTAAGAGATGCAGGGGACTCCGCATCAAGCACCCGTGAAAAAACGGGGGAGTCCGGAGACGAACCCATACCACCTGATCACGAGGCCGAAGGCTTAACCACTTCGCAAAGGAATCACATATATAAATAAGTAATCCCATAGCATTACTGCCGTAAAGGTGAGGAGTGTTAGCGATTTCACATTTCAAAAGCTCGGCTATATAACGGCGGTAGCCATCTCCTCTCCCTCGCCGCTTTTACTTCCCGTACTGAACCGGTACCTATTTAACGCTGCGTCGACCCGGGAGCCGTTGGGGTCTGAAAAAACATTTCCACCTCAACTGGGAAATGAACCCAGGTCCACTCAGATGCGAAGTCAGCTCGCTAATCAATGCAATACGCGGCTCCCTAATATATATATATGTATATATATATATATATATATATATATATATATATATATATATATATATATATATATATATATATATATATATATACGAGGTAGTTTCAAAATGTTCCTGGAATAGTCGACTTGTTTATAAGTTGGTAGTGACCTTCAAAAAATGACATGTCAAATATGACCTTCATATATACTTTCGAACAGGAAGTTACGGAATGTTGTTTGTGTGTTGTGCTCGCTGCATCGTAGCAGTTGAAAATGCCCATGATTGAACAACGTACAAATGCCAAATTCTGTGAGTTGATTAAGAAGTCACAATCAGAGACACAAACATTGCTTAATAAATCATATATTGATACCGCAATGAATAAATCGCAATTTTTTAAGTGGCAGAAACGTTTTCGTAAAGGTCATATTAGTTAGTGTCGATGATGATGCACGTCAACCTCGATCGATAATGAAAACAACAAAAGTGTTTGAAGAGTTGTATGTGCTGACAGAAAACTTAGTGTCGAGAAAATAGCCTCGGATGTTGGACTATCAATTGGAAGTTGCCACAGTATTCTCCAATATGAACTGCGCATGCACAGTGTGTGTCAACACATGGTTCAAAAAATGGTATCTCCTGAACAGAAAGACACGAGATTAACTCTGGTAGGAGACCTAATCACAATGGCTGATCAAGATAGCAATTTTCTCAACAACATAACCACATCAGATGAGGCCTGGTGTTTTGTGTACGATCCTCAGACAAAACGTCAGTTCTCTGAATGAAAATCTCCCACATCTCCCCGGATACAGAAATTTCGTTTGGACAAGAGCAAATGAAAAGTTATATTGGAAGTTTTCTTTTATTCCCAGTGTATTGTCTACCGTGATGTAATTCCTGAATGCCGAAAGGTTATCAAGAAACTGTAAGTGAAAATCCTCCGTCGTCTAAGAGATGCAAGCATAAGAAAACGACCAGAAAAATGGAGAACACTCAGTTGGATTATGCTGCATGACAATACGCCAGCATATCGATGCCTACTGGTGAAGCAGTACCTCGCAAAGCACAATGTGATTTCCTTGGAATATCCGTCATATTCTCCCAACTTGACACCGGTTAATTTTTTTCTTGTTCCTTCGTTTGAAATCGGCAATGAAAGGACAGCGATTCAAGGATTCTGGGGACGTTATGACCAATGCGACACGACAGCTCAGAGAGGAATCAAAAAATGGGTTTCACGAATGTTTCCAGCAGCTGTATGCACGTTTGCAAAAGTGTGTGGCTACAAATGGGAAGTTTATTGAAAGAATAGAGAGTGTAGATAAATATATTGTAACTTATTTCTATACAATGTACTAATTCCGGGAACTTTTTTAAGCTACCCCGTGTGTGTGTATATATATATATATATATATATATATATATATATATATGTATATATATTAATATACATATATATATATATATACATATATATACATATATATATATATATATATATATATATATATATATATGCCTACAGCACTCACATAGATAAGTATATACATAGTGAAAAAAATCACTTCGTATCTAGCTTGACCTTGACTGGGCATGTCAGCGATTTCTCTCAGTATGACCACTTCTCCACGTACAGAAAGAATTCGCAACCAGATACACGCACGCACCCATACATCGGACAATATGCCCTGATATTGCATAGAGGACTACGGTCGGTTGGAAAGGTGCGTACCTTCGACAGTAAAATCCAGAAAGGTAGAACTTTAATAAAACAAACAAAATTAAAGTGAGAGATAGACACACACACACACACACACACACACATAGAGAGCGAGAGAGAGAGAGAGAGAGGGAGAGAGAGAAAGAGAGAAGAACGAAATAGCATTACTGGTTCACTCGGACATCCTCTCGTCGACCCTTTTCACTGAGTGATAAGTCTCAAGAGATAGCTCTGTGTTCTGACATAGACTAGAACAGGTCCAATGTCGCACCGAGAGCATGTCTTAATTAAGAGGCAACTAACAGTGAGACCGTACACATATGTGGTAGAACTCTTCCGAACTCAAAGGTTTGCATACCACACCATTCATACAGTACATAATCGTTTGAGTATGAGGAAACCTTATAGTTATGAAACAATGCTCTGGAAAAAATACCACTTACACCAATAAAAGAGCAAATAATGTGTAGAATGAAGGCGAAGTAAAAGAAGAAAACGATCAAAAGAAAACAGATGGTTAGCAGACAAAATAGCTGTCAAGATGCTAGTTCTGAATAAATGAAATGATAAGATGTTACAAGAAGCAGAAAATTGTTAGTGATCCAGTGTGATAAGCGACATAAAATACCACAGACGAGTGTCCACGAGACAAGCTACAATAACAAACGTGCCCAACAGACCCGTTAAACAATCCCAGTTAGATAGGAGATGTAGACTGATTCGGTGTACTGTCTCGGTTACTCCACCTAATGGTGGTTGGATGACTGGCATGCCTTATCGATCCGGCTCGCAATGTCAGCGGGAGCTTTATGCTCCTGACAAGTTCAACCAAGTAGAATAGTTTAGTGGGGGACTGGGGGAGAGGTCAGGCTAAGTGGTTACACCAGACCTCAAGGTTTCGTTGATGGAAGCACTGTTTTTGTTGAGTATGATATCCTATGCTGAAAAAGAGATTATTTCGTTATAGTCTTAGATGAGCCAAGCTACCATAGCACGACCACTAGTAAACTACGAAATAGTCATACCAGAGATCAATGTGTCGTTGTGAGTTTAATAGTACTGGAAATAAGGTCATTGACAAATCGTACGAAACCAGCGACGATGTACAAATTATAGAGACATCATGTCATTATCAGCACGTGGAGAAAATACTGAGCAAGATTATACAGAAGAGGTTAAAAGGGGATCGTACACCTGATTGAAGAACATGCATGCTTTCCAGACAATAAGACTGCAAATCAGAAATTACACCGAGAATAATAGGTAAACAATGTGTGGAATGGAACTCATCACTTCATATCGGATTCCTAGATTTAAGAATAGGAGTTTGACAGCTTATACAGAGAATCACTCTGGAAGTTGCCGAAGAACTATGAAGTGTCCCTGTAGTTCACTAAGATAACTTAGAAAACACATGACGGTTTTAAATGTAGAATTGTTCATGAAGGTCAGCTTTCTGAGCCCTTTAAGATAGAAACTGGTGTGTAATAAGCATCTATCTTATCACAATTCCAAGTATTTAAATCTACCAGTCAAAGCACAATTTTGATTGTAACTCACTACAAATTGCTGCCTAGAGTAGGCTTAGCACCGACTATTAAGTCTAACAGACAATCGTTAACCCAGACTGGGATTGGTGTAATTCAAGATTGCGTCTTTCGGGGACCAATTTCAGTAGCGTGTTTAATGGCCAGCAAACCGAGTAACTTGGTGATATTAGCGCCTTAGGGTAAAGCTGTGAATTTATTTTATCCAGAGAATCAGACTCTCAATCCTTACCTTGGAAGGTATAGAAGGGCACGAGTGGATGACAGCTGTAGAAACATCATACCTGCAGGAGCTGGTTTGGATCTACTGCCTTAGTCTTTCTGGGGTTCAATGCAACGAAAGAGCTGACATCTTGACTTCACGAGAACCAATTACGGGTACACTAGATAAAGATAGGAGTGACATTTTGAAAGAGATCAATGACCGCCTGTTAGATGAAGACACCGCAATAGACAAATTAGAAATTCACAGACTACAGAACTTTCAAATCGAATGGAGTTTGATTGAACTAGTGCGCAAGAGAGGAAGAAACATCATTGTGTACAACCAACGATCTGCAAGAACCACAAGTATCAACACCCTGCGCCATTTACTGAGACACACTGAGAACCTATAGGTATGTCCGAAGTGCAGTGAAATTGTTTCTTGTGATCAGGATGAGCTAAAAAGTCCGAATAGTGGAGAAATAGAGCTCTAACCTCAAAGCAAATGTACTGAGTTCCCTTCACGTTTCCTAGACGATGTAGCCGACAGATGTAAATGGTACATGGCTTACTATTCGGGGTGAAAATACAGCGAGGAAGGGAACTGGCTACCCCACTTCATAAAAATCAAAGGCCAATTATCGTGAAGTCTCAAACACTTCATCCATAACAGCTGTGTCTTGTATAGAGCCATCTTCATTATTATCTCGTGAGCCACATATCCCATCTTTGTAGAAAAACGAGAAACCACATTATTCCAACAGCGAACAGTCATATGGGGGTTATTGAAGAGTCATGGAGGGGTGTGGGGTGGGGGACATAGATTGAGAGAGAGAGAGAGAGAGAGAGAGACGGGGGGGGGGGAAGCGTGCGAAGCGTCATGATAGAGGAGTCTTATTGAGGGACCACAAGGAGATCTGTCGGGATCCTCGAAGCGTAATGCTAGAGTAAACAAAAAGGCATGGAAGGATCTTCTAGAAGTCATGTGGGGCGAGGGCGAGGGCGGGGGTGGGGGGGGGGGGTAGAAGGGGCTGTCTTAGAAAAGTTAAGTGGTTGGTCCGCGAACAGCCAATGGGGATGATCTCTCAAAGTCATTAGGGGGTGATGACGGAAGGCAGGGAAAGTGATGGTCGACGAGAGTCATGTGGGGGTACGTGGAGTCATGTGGGGGTACGTGGAGTCATATGGGAGTACGTGGAGTCATGTGGGGTACGTGGAGTCATGTGGGGGAACGAGGAGTCATGTGGAGGAACAAGGAGTCATGTGGTTGTACGTGGAGTCATGTGGTTGTACGTGGAGTCATGTGGGGGTACGTGGAGTCATGTGGGGGTAGTGGGGTCATGTGGGGGTGCGTGGAGTCATATGGGGGTACGTGAAGTCATGTGGGGGTACGTGGAGTCATGTGAGGGAACGAGGAGTCATGTGGGGGAACAAGGAGTCATGTGGGTGTACGTGGAGTCATGTGGGGGTACGTGGAGTCATGTGGGGGTAGTGGGGTCATGTGGGGGTGCGTGGAGTCATATGGGGGTACGTGAAGTCATGTGGGGGTACGTGGAGTCATATGGGGGTACGTGGAGTCATATGGGGTACGTGGAGTCATGTGGGGGAACGAGGAGTCATATGGGGGAACAAGGAGTCATGTGGGTGTACGTGGAGTCATGTGGGAGTACGTGGAGTCATGTGGGGGTAGTGGGGTCATGTGGGGGTGCGTGGAGTCATATGGGGGTACGTGAAGTCATGTGGGGGTACGTGGAGTCATGTGGGGGTACGTGGAGTCATGTGGGGGAACGAGGAGTCATGTGGGGGAACAAAGAGTCATGTGGGTGTACGTGGAGTCATGTCGGGGTACGTGGAGTCATGTGGGGGTAGTGGGGTCATGTGGGGGTGCGTAGAGTCATATGGGGGTACGTGAAGTCATGTGGGGGTACGTGGAGTCATATGGGGGTACGTGGAGTCATATAGGGTACTTGGAGTCATGTGGGTGTACGTGGAGTCATGTGGGGGTACGTGGAGTCATGTGGGGGTACGTGGAGTCATGTGGGGGTACGTGGAGTCATATGGGGGTACGTGGAGTCATGTGGGGGTACGTGGAGTCATATCGGGGTACGTGGAGTCATGTAGGGGTACTTGGAGTCATGTGGGAGTACGTGGAGTCATATGGGGGTACGTGGAGTCATATGGGGGTACGTGATGAGTCTTGTGGTGGTTCGTGAAAAGTCATGTGAGTGTCTCCGAATTGTCCAGTGGAGATCCGCAGAGTTTCCTATAGCTGTCCGCGAAGAGTCATGTTTGGGCTCGAGAAAAGTCAGTACGAGTCAAACAAAAATCAAACAGTCGTCGGAAAAGGAACTTACATTTACAAATGATTTTGTTTTCATTTTATCACCCTAAAATTATAAAAATGTATGCGATTTTTCAGTATGTTTCTGGTTTCTGTTAATGTGTTGACATACTGAATAGATGGAGAGAGTACTGCAGAACCATGTATGGAGAAAGCACAAAGCGCTCAGTTACAATCCTACCAAAGGATGAGAAAGAACCTGAACCAACATTGGAAGAAGTACGCTCTGCAACTAAAAGCCTGAAAAAGGGAAAGTCCCCAGGATGCGATGATATACCAGCAGAGCTAATACAGGCAGGAGGAGAGGCATGTGCTAGAGTATCACAAGCTGTGTAAACAGATATGGCACAGTGCAGAGTGGCCAGAAGCATGGAAGAAATCAATTTATATTCCCCTCCCCAAAAAAGGCAACCTGAAGCTGTGCACGAACTACCGAACTATCGCACTGATCATCCATGCTAGCAAGATACTCTTGCGAATCCTATTAAGAAGGATAGAGAAAAGGTTTGAATCTGGAATTCACGTAGTCCAGGCAGGTTTTAGGAAAGACAGAGGGACCCAGGACCACATATTCAATTTAAGGAATATCTATGAAAAATGTAGAGAGTTTAATGTAGACCTGTACACATGTTTCATTGATTACACTAAGGCCTTCGACACGGTAAAACATCAAAATCTGTGGAGAATCATGAAGGAAATGGGGTTTCCTTTGCATATAGTCCATCTCATTGAAACATTATACCAAGATCAACAAGCCGCTGTCCGAGTATCTGGGCAAACATCAGATTGGTTTGTAGTACAAAAGGGAGTCCGACAGGGGTGTATCCTCTCACCTTATCTGTACAACATATATGCGGAATGTATAATGAGAAAAGTACGAGAAGATGAGAACATGGAAAGTTTCGACCCATTTACGATTGGGGGGTACGATATTCCAAAGTTACGATACGCAGATGACACAGTGATACTATCAAGAAGTTCGGAAGGGCTAGAGCAGCTACTTTCAGCCGTTAATGGGCATAATAAAGATCAAAATCTGTTCATAAACATAAACAAAACAAAGATAATGACCACCGATAAAACACAATGTCAGCATAAATTTACAGTGGGTGGTGAGGAAATAGATCAGGTTACATATTTTGAATATCTGGGCAGTTGACATAATGGCCCAAGAGACGAAGCTCTGCATTTTCAATCTGTACGGACCACCAAATAGAGACCTATCGCTCTCGAGTATGGAGGTCAGAGACTCCAACTGCATAGTAGTTGGAGATTTCAACAGCCACTCGGAGAGATGGGGATACTCTGACACAGACAGCAGAGGTGACGAAGTGGAAGATTGGGAGATAGATGCAAATCTCTCCCTAATCAATAGGCCGGAAGATAGCCCTAGCTTCTATTCAAGAACATGGCATACCACCTCGACTCCAGATTTGGCCTTCTCCACACAGGACATACACCATAAAATAGACCGCCAGGTGCTAAACCAACTGGCAGGTAGCGACTACAGGCCGATCAGACTAACCATTGACATGGAAGTAGGCCCACAGGAAACAAAACCGCTCCCACGTTGGAATTACAAACGAGCCGACTGGGACAGATTTGCAATCCTGACAGATGGCCTGTGTGAAACCATCAACACATGACACTCAAAAATGAAGCCCATGGTAGAGAGCCTAAGCAAGGCAATAATGCAAGCCGCCACTGAAACCATCCCAAGAGGAGCTAGGAAAAACTATAAGCCCTACTGGAATGATGAGTTGCAGAAAGTGGAAGATGCAGTAACAAATGCTAGGAACATGGCAGAGCGAGAAAAATCCATGGAGGCAAACATCGCCCTCAAAGCCGCCGCGGCGAAGTACAAACACACTCTCAGGCAAACAGCAAGAGAAAGCTGGAAAAATAAAACGGAAAGTCTAAACCTGGACAAAGACGGGAACAAGCTATGGAAGCTAGTCAGAGCCATGAACGACGAAACCCCGTCAAATAAACAAATTACTATCAAGCAGGGCGAGAACTTGATCACAGGTCAGAAAGCCGCTAACACCTTTGTCGATCACTATGCCAGAGCAAACCACATCGAGGTCCCTGCAGATACGCATACAGACATTAGCGAAGAGCTAAAGGGACACGAAAACATAAATACGGCTCCTGAAGAGCACATGATGGCCAAACTAACAATGCGCGAAATGGAAGAGGCTATGAGAACACTAAAGAAAAGGAAATCTCCCGGAAAAGACGGGATCACAAACGAAACGCTGATGGGGCTGGGCCAAACAGCGAAGAGGAAATTACTATCAGTCCTGAACCAAAGCTGGAAAAGGGGTATTGTACCCCAGGCATGGAAAGACGCAATACTGGTACCAGTACCAAAAACAGGAAAGGATAAAACAGATCCAAATGGATACAGGCCCATCAGCCTACTGAGCTGTGTCGGCAAGCTGATGGAACGGATGATAAACACCAGACTGATGTGGCATCTGGAAGAAAAACGAATACTAATTCCACAGCAAGCCGGCTTCAGACAGCACAGATCCACTGAGGACCAGGTCATCCTCATAGCCCAGGAGATAGAAGATGCCTACCAGGCACAGAAACACACAGTAGCTGTTTGGGTGGATCTGGAAAAGGCATTTGACAAAGTCTGGAAGGATGGACTTAGAGTCAAGCTAAGAAGAAGTGATGTCGGTGGGAAGATGTACAAGTGGATCAACCACTACCTCAAACAAAGAACGGCCAGAGTCCAAGTACAAGGGCAGATGAGCAAAAAGGTGACAATCGAGCAGGGAGTACCCCAAGGGGGAGTATTGTCACCCACACTCTTCCTGGTATATATAAACGATATTACAGAGAATATACCAAGAAGAGTCCATAGCTCAATGTTTGCAGACGATCTGGCTATGTGGACCTCTGAAAAGAATCTCACCATAGCAAGAAATCGGATGCAGACGGCCCTAACATCGCTGGAAGAGTGGGCGAACTCATGGCTGGTCAAAATAAACGAGGAGAAAACCACATGCACAATATTCTCGCTTTCATTAAAACCCCAAAGTACCAAATTAAGTCTAAATGGCAAATTCCTGCAGCCAAACGACAACCCAACCTATCTGGGAGTCACATTTGATCGGCGCATGACATGGAAAAGTCAGATTGAGAGAAACCGAATGAAAGCCAGAGAAAGAATGGTAATCATGAGGAAACTTGCTGGCACAAGCTGGGGAGCAGACGAAGGCATACTAAAGAAACTGTATACTGGAAGAGTGAGACCAGTTCTCGAGTATGGCATTGCGGCATGGACAACAGCAGCGAAGGCGAACTTCGATAAAGTTAACAAACTTCAAAACCAAGCCATGAGAATTATAACAGGTGGCATGAAGTCAGCGCCAATTGTAGAACTTGAAAAGATTACAAAACTGCAATCCATAACCGATAGAAGAGACTGCAGAGCCCAGCTGCAGTCAGAGAAACTCCGAAGACTGACTGACCATCCAATGCACCAGAGACTAAACAATTTGGGAAATGGGAAACTAAAGCGGAGAAACTTTGCAGAAATAGCCAAAGCAAAGATGCACGAAGATCCCATAAACGCACTAACAACACCAAAACCCATCACTACTGTACGAAAACCTACCCGGAGGCAGGATATATTTCCAGAGGTGGTAGAAAATATACCAGGTATTGCAAACAAAAACTGCCAGACTGAAAAAGAAAGGAGAGATACTACCCTAAGCTTCATAACGAAAAGCTACCCAAGCATGGACTGGACCCATGCATACACCGACGGTTCTGTAACAAACACTACACAGAACGGAGGGGCAGGAGCATTCCTGAACCTACCAAATGGCAGACAAATAACACTGTCACTCGCTACTGGTAAGTACACAAGCAATTTCAGAGCGGAGGCAGAAAAATGAGAGCCATATAGTCCTGCTGACAGATGCTCTCGCCGTAGTCACAGCGCTAAAAAGCCAGAAAAACACTGAGCTTAATGACTTAAGAGCAGCACTCTGCAAACTGTGCCAGCAGTCCGCACCAAAAAGGGTAGTGGTACAGTGGGTCCCATCACACTGCAACATCCAAGGCAACGAGGAGGCAGACAGACTGGCAAAAGAAGGTGCAAGACTACCACAAACAGATACCAGTATGACGTACGAAGAGTCAAAACGGCTTATCAAAGCCAGATACATGAACAAATGGGAAACTGAACATACTGGTTACACCAAAAACGATGCCTATTACCAGTTGAACCGAAGAGAGCAGGTCGTTGTCTTCAGACTTCGCACTGGCCACAACAGACTGAGGTACCACCTATTCAACAAATTGAAGATAGGGTGTACCGACGAATGCCCGTGCGGTACTGGTAAAATGACCGCTGAACAACTGCTGCAGAACTGCCCGACATACGAGGATCAGAGAGAGCAGATGTGGCCATTACCAGTGGAACTGCAAGACAAGCTCTATGGCAGTGGCGAGAGCCTCAGGATAACCGCCGCTTTTTTCGAAAAAATAATGGTTACTGTCTGACTGCGTACGCAGAAGAGGAAGAAGAAGAATATCTGGGCTCCAGAATCGACAAAAATGGTGACTGCTCGAAAGAAATCAGAAGAAGACTAGCTATGGCAATGCAGAGACTGAACAGCCTGAAGAAATTATGGCAGGGCACCAACAAAACGATAAAAGTAAAAGTCTTGAGAGCCTGTGTTTTTCCTGTGGCAGCTTATGGCTGTGAAGCATGGACGATTACCAAAACTTCTAGACAAAGAATCGAATCCTTCGAGTCAAAATGTTACAGAAAGATCCTCAGAATACCCTGGACAGAGAAAAGAACAAATGTAGACATTACGCAAGAGTTGAGCATAGAGGAGAACTGGTTTATCAATTCCATTTTGGCTAGAAAATGCAAATACTTTGGTCACATCAAGAGACACAACGGTCTTGAGAGAACGGTGATGGAAGGTATGGTGCCAGGCAAAAAAGGAAGGAATGCCTGAGTATGACAGTGTCGGAAGCTGGTGTTTTGGCAAGGGAACGAGTTTCTTTCAGACAGACTGTGATGGGACCGACGTTCTACAAAGGACATGCTCCATGATGATGATGATGCGATTTTTAAAATTCTCAACTACAGAAGACGGATGTGTCGGACTGAAAAGTGCAAATATCGCAGTCAAGTTGTAAACTAGCGACACAACGCATTCCGTTCTCCGGACTACATCCCGGTACTCCCGAAGCCCTGTTGATGGCTTGGTAGATGGAGGCTGAGAGCATATGCAGAAGAAGAAAAAGAAGAAGAAGAAGAAGAAGACAATTCCCATCAACACTATGTATTCCCATCGTTGTTCGAATAGTTTTTAGTTTTTCTCTATAATATCCCGAATATTTTGAATTGTTTCCTTTTACAGATTTGTTATCCTATTGTCGGAATAGTTATCCAATTTTTTCCTACATAATCCGATGTTTTTGATTATTATTACTCACCAGTATTTTCTATGGATACATTCTACATATTTCGACATGAATCGAGTAAATGGATGTTGCAGGACAAGTCCACATTCTACAATTATGTGTCTCTTATTCTGAAATGGTTTACATATACATATTGAATTGACTGCATAGGTTTATAATCTCATCTCTTTGTGTTCTGGAAAATGTGGAAGGGCCGCCGAAATTTCGTTCTTTTTGGGGTTTTTGTTAAGGGGATGGAGAGAATGGGGGCAAGGCGCGGGGTAACTTGTGTCAAATTGTCATTGTCTGCACTTGCTTTTATTCCTTAGAGTTTGGCATTTTCTCTGACGTTAAATGGGTCTTAAGAGAGCTGTGCTTGACGCCTGCAAAACAAGGCACTAAAGATATCACCACTGCATGCGCACACACGTTACTTCTACCATATGGACAATTAGATGTACTGCCCCATCCTTCTACTGGAATGCGCACATACATTGCTTCTACCATTTGGACAATTAGATTGACTGCCTCCTACTTCTACGGGAACGAGATAACAAATGGATCATTTTTTGCGACATCATGGCAAAAGTGCGTCTGAGATAAAGAAAACTGTTTTATATTAATTCTGAAAAAAATAAGCTCTCGCATTTGGAGAGATACAATAATAGCACAAGAACATAAATTATATCTTCCCATGACGCCTAAATGTATAAACAAAGTGGAAAACAGAAAGGGATAAGGACAGTTATTTTTCCAGCTTATTTGGTAATATGTTATCCCTTACACTTTTACCTTTCTTTGACATAACGCTGTTAGCCTTTGAAAAAGATATAAAAGCATTAGATCTAGTGGTTATCTCAAGGGGATAAGACTCACAGGAGACAAACAGAACAGCGCGTGAGGACATTAAAGTAGTAACAAAAATGTATACAATATTAATGATTTCATTCTTCGGTCTCAAATTATATTCCGACTGTCGTAGACCATTATGGATCTTTACTGTCGCCTGTCGTTAGTGATCTCATTAAATTATATTATTGACTCTCTTTCTTGCCATTATCTTTAACTGTCAGATTTTAGTTGGTTCTTTATATCTAACTGTCACATCCTCCTCTTACTGTTAATCTTTCATTCATTTCACTTTCCCTCACTCGGTCTCTTCCCCCTCCTATCTCTCTCATACTTTCTGTAGTCCTCTGTAACTTACAGAAAACTTGTCGTTTGTTGCAGAGTACCCAATCCTACCCGTACCAATAACGCAGGGGGTGATGAATTTGTTTAGAATCTAGGTGCCAGGTATAAATTTGTTTAGAATCTAGGTGCCAGGTATGAATTTGTTTAGAATCTAAGTGCCAGGTATGAATTTGTTTAGAATCTTGGTGCCAAGTATCTTCTTTTTCTTCTTCTAACGCTGTCAGACGTCGACCTTTATTTTTTCGAAAAAAGCAGCGGTCATCATGAGGCTGTCGATACTGCCATAGAGCTTGTCTAATGTTGCCACTGGTGATGGCCACATCTGCTCTCTCTGATCCTCGTATGTCGGGCAGTTCTGCAGCAAATGCTCAGCGGTCATTTTACCGGTACCACACGAGCATTCGTCAGTGCCATCTATCTTCAATTTCTTGAATAGGTGGTACCTCAGTCTATTGTAGCCAGTGCAAAGTTTGAAGACCACGACCTGCTCTCTTCTGTTCAACTGGTAATAGGCATCGTTTTTTGTGTAGCCAGTATGTTGTGTTTCCCATTTGGTCATGTATCTAGCTCTAATAAGCCGTTTTGACTCTTCGTATGTCACACTAGTATCTGGTTGTGGTAGTCTTGCACCTTCTTTTGCCAGTCTGTCTGCATCCTCGTTGCCTTGGATGTTGCAGTGGGATGGAACCCACTGTACCACTACTCTTTTTGATGCGGACTGCTGGCATAGTTGACAGAGTACTGCTCTTAAATCATTGTTCCGTATTTTCCTGGCTTTTTAGTGCTGTGACTACGGCCAGGGCACCTGTAAGCAGGACTATATGGCTTTCATTCCTTTTACCTGTCACCATTTCTTCCACTGCCGCCCTCAGTGCCTGTGCCTCCGCTCTGAAATTGCTTGTGTATTTTCCAGTTGCCAATGACAGTGTTATTTTTCTGCCATTTTGGTAGGCTCAGGAATGCCCTTGCCCCTCCGTTCTGTGTTGTGTTTGTTACAGAACCGTCGGTGTATGCATGGGTCCAGTCCATGTTCGGGTAGCTTTCCGTTATGTACCTCAGGATAGTATCTCTCCTTTCTTTTTCAGTCTGACAGTTTTTGTTTGCAATACCTGGTATATTTTCTACCACCTCTGGAAATATATGCTGCCTCCAGGTAGGTTTTTGTACAGTAGGGATGGGCTTTGGTGTTAGTGCGTTCATAGGGTCTTCGTGCATTTTTACTTTGGCTATTTCTGCAAAGTTTCTCCGCTTTAGTTTCCCTTTTCTAAAATTGTTTAGTCTCTGGTGCATTGGATGGTCAGTCAGTCTGCTTGCTGCTGGGCTCTGCAGTCTCTTCTGTCGGTCATGAATTGCAGTTTTGTAATCTTTTCAAGCTCTACAATTGGCGTTGACTTCACGCCTCCTGTTATAACTCTCATGGCTTGGTTTTTGGAGTTTGCTAATTTTATCGAAGTTCGCCTTTGCTGCTGTTGTCCATGCCGCAATGCCATACTCGAGAACTGGTCTCACTCTTCCAGTGTAAAGTTTCTTTAGTATACTTTCGTCTGCTTCCCAGCTTGTGCCAGCAAGTTTCCTTATGATTGTCATTCTTTCTCTGGCTCTCATTCGGTTTCTCTCGATCTGACTTTTCCATGTCATGCGCCGATCAAATGTGACTCACAGGTAATTTGGGTTGTCGTTTGGCTGCAGGTATTTGCCGTTAAGACTTAATTTGGTGTTTTGGGGTTTGTTTGATAGCGAGAATATTGTACATGACGTTTTTTCCTCGTTTATTTTGACTTGCCATGAGTTAGCCCACTCTTCCAGCGATGTTAGGGCCTGCTGCATCCGATTGCTTGCTATGGTGAGATTTTTTTCAGAGGTCCACATAGCCAGATCGTCTGCAAACATTGAGCTATAGACTCTTCTTGGTATATTCTCTGTTATGTTATTTATATACACCAGGAAGAGTGTGGGTGACAGTACTCCTCCTTGGAGTACTCCCTGCTCAAGTGTCACCTTTTTGCTCATCTGCCCTTGTACTTGAACTCTGGCTGTTTTGTTTTTGAGGTAGTGGCTGATCCATTTGTACATTTTCCCCACAAACTTCACTTCTTCGTAGCTTCACTTTAAGTCCCTCTTTCCAGACTTTGTCAAATGCCTTTTCTAGGTCCACCCAAACCGCTACTGTGTGTTTTTGCTCCTGGTAGGCATCTTCTATATTTTGGGCTATGAGGGTGACCTGATCCTCAGTGGATCTGTGCTGTCTAAAGCCTGCTTGCTGTGGAATTAGTATGTGTTTTTCTTCCAGATGCCACATCAGTCTGGCGTTTATCATACGTTCCATCAGTTTGCCTACACAGCTCAATAGGCTGATAGGCCTGTATCCATTTGGATCTGTTTTATCTTTTCCTTTCTTTGGTACTGGTACAAGTACTGCGTCTTTCCATGCCTGGGGTACAATACCCCTTTTCCAGCTTTGGTTCAGGACTGATAGTAACTTCCTCTTTGCTGTTTGTCCCAGCCCCATTAGCATTTCCTTTTCTTTAACGTTCTCATGGCCTCTTCTATTTCATTCATTGTTAGTTTTGCCATCTTGTGCTCTTCTGGTGCCATATTGATGTTGTCGTGCCCCTTTTGCTCTTCACTAATGTCTGTATGCCTATCAGCAGGGACATCAATGTGGTTTGCTCTGGCATAATGTTCAACATAGGCGTTTGCTGCTTTTTTTTCAGTGAGCATGCTGTCGCCCTGCTTGATGGTAATTTGTTTGTTTGATGGAGTTTCGTCATTCATGGCTCTGACTAACTTCCATAGTTTGTTCCCATCTTCATCTAAATTGAAGCTTTCTGTTTCGTTTTTCAAGCTTGCTCTTGTTGTTTGGTTTAGAGTGTATTTGTATTTCGCCGTGGTGGCTTTGACGGCGATATTTGTCTACATAGATTGTTCTCTCTCTGCTATGTTCCTAGTATTTGAGACTTCGTCTTCCGCTTTCTGCAATTCATCATTCCAATAAGGCTTATAATTTGTCCTTGCCCCTCTTGGGATGGTTTCAGTGGCAGCTTGCTTTATTGCTTTGCTTAGGCTTTCCACCATGGGCTTCATTTTGTTATTCCGTGTGTTGATGGTTTCACACAGCCCATCTTTCAGGCTTGCAAATCTGGTGCCAGGTATAAATTTGTTTAGAATCTATGTGCCAGGTAAAACATGTAGGAGTTAGGCATAGTTATGAATGAAACGTTCCTTATATGGGTATGCAACATATCGGAGGGTATTGGCGAATTGCCCTTGAAAATGTGTTCTAAATGTGTAAATGTATATTTATTTTTAATGTAAAACTTACACATTTATGATATTCTTTATTTGTGTTATGTCTTCGCTGCCGCATTACACGCTGCCGCAGTTTGAACGTGAAAGTCGCCGAAAAAGGAAATTATGCGGGGAAAAATTATATGTAATGTCCCTTAATTCTAAACGAGGGTGAAGGGGGAGGACGTTTGAGAGAAATTGTGCGAATAAATGCAACACTGGTCCTTTAATGCCAGACTACACCGCAGCAATTAAGGCAGCATGGCGACCTAGCGCACGTGACTTGTACTCTGCAATAACGTGTCCAAAGCATTAAAACTGCATGTATCCTATGTGTATAACACATTCACTTTCCCCATTAGTTTCCTTCAGCACATATTAGTCATGTTTAATGTCTGATTATCATAGCGGAAAGGCACTCGCTTTTTACAGTAATGGTACAGGAGTACAAATGGCAAGTTCAAGTCGACCCAACTGTAAATTGCTACCCGGCTTTCTGTTAAGGAATTAATGGAACGAGGAAGGAAACTAGGCACATTACCTCATAAACAAGCTGTGATTTCATACAATGAAGTATCTAACAAGTCATCCCCGACAGCAGTGTCTCCAATGGGAATATCTTCACCCCCTTTTTTTTACTTATCTAGGCCATTCACAACATTTTTCTGTTAAGCCATGTATCTAATGGCCTTCAGGGAATGTCTTGTTTCTTTATTTATTACCATAATGCGCGTTCATAAAACAGGATAGTCTCGATTCCACGTATTTGGATGTCACCGTATGAGATAGCAATGTTAATAACATATATGTGGCTATATGACAACTGAAGGAAAGAATAAGAATAATTGTAGACTTTTCTGTCTCACACTGCTCACTGAGCTTTCATGACCATAAGAAATAGTTTTACAAGCAAAGTATTACTAAGAACGCATTGTCTCATATGGAATAAACAGTATCTATTAGGGTTGTTATATTAATAGTCGGCCATCGCAAGTAAAGATGTCGGCAACATCAGACTTGACCTGCGATGTGTGTTCCCTATTTGCTAAAGAGACAAATCCTGACATGGCACTCGTGCGAGGAGTCGTTTGTGGAGGCCTGCGTTCTGCTCTTTCTGGCGACACGTTTATTCTGAGCCTCGGCTATGGAGCTTTGCTCTGCGACATGAGCGCCTTTTGTGATACTAACGTGTCTGGTAGAAATGTTCCGTGAAAGCACTTCCAGGAGGTCACATCAATGTTCAAGCTTTTCAGAGACACTTACAGGAATCGCTATTTCGTTCGTTCGTTTGTTATTATGAGCTCTTGCCTGTAAGCTCACCGCATTTCAGATGCATGAGATGCGCTGATGAGCATGAGAACAACATGTCCTGTTAATCCTATCCGGGCTTTATGCAGAAGTGTACCGATTTTCAACATGTAAGTTTTACCAAGAATTCCAGAGTTGAACACTTTGCTCTGTCAACTGATCTTGAGCAGCCCACGCAGACATCTCATGTGAAAACGATTTAGTTGTCCGGCCTATCAGCTATAAACTGTCCATGTTTTGCAGTCATGTAGCAGAATGGTTAACACTGTATACATCAACCTTGATTACATAATGGTTCAGAAGCATATTATGAATACGCTACATTTGAAGGCATAATTACTTTGACACAAAACTATATTATGTTAAATTATTCAACAATGTTCGCCAGATAGTCAAGATAAAGATTATTTCGTTCTTTCACAATAAAGATTTTACTTAGGTAAGTATGTGAGGACGGCGTGGGCTAGTAGTTAAGTGACACAGCTCACAACACGAAGGTACTGTGTTCTATCCCCATCACAACATCGGCTGTTAAACCGGGGAAGAAAACCCTTAGAAAATGCAGGAGGAAGTAGACCCTTACATAGATGCATGCTGAAGTCTGATGTACTGGGCCGACAGGTGGAAAAGAAAAACAGTACAACGCACACCGACTTGAGAAATAGAGAAATGAGGTGAACGAAAAAAACAAAAAAACAAATAAAACCAAAAACCAACCTTCCTAAGCTAGTTGATTTTAAATAATAAAATAGTTTTTGTTTCACTGATAAATTTTTTTAAAGTAGTTATGTCATGTTTCTGTTTGATAAACATGATTTGATTTAGATAATCGATATCACCCATATATGCTCAATCTCACTCTGTCTCGCCGCAAACGGTGAAGGAAATGGATACTGTTTGGTGTACTCAGTACTACATTATTGGGATAACTGATTCATCCAATGCAATGGTTTTATATAATAGGCGGTTCTTAAATAGCTTTGCTACACACATTACATTTGAGATGCAAAAAAAGTAAATCAGTTAATTTATTGATCCTGAACATGAAAATGACATTAAAATATATCGCTTGGCTTGTCTTTTAGAGAAAAGCAGATTTTGATGTATAAAAAATTAAGTCCGCATTGAGTACACGGGCAACCATTTCGCACTGCTGTGTTTCTATCTTCATAACGTGTAGCACTGAAACTGCCCATCATACACACAACAACTTTCGACAGCATCGCATCCTTTTCTAATGCAATGTAGTTCAGTTATGACATCGTGGCTTTACGATCGTTGCAGACAATGATGTAGTCGTTAGTTGTGAGCTGAATCTCGTTTGGTGAACAAGTCATTTCAGAGATTTTCATTTACCGCTAAGTACAGCACAAGTTATTTCTGTAGTTTATAGCAAGCAGAAGCAATGCACCGTAGCTGTGTTGTTGGCGCAGATCAATTTTGTAACATTTGCGGGAAGTTACTTCAAAAGTGAAAACCGACATGACGTTTATTTTGGATGAAAGATTGGGGACAAAGGAAAAGCCCATATAGTTTGTACTTGAGCAAGTAATTCTCAAAAGTGGCTGAAAGGTAACATAGGCGACGCTACCATTTGTTGTTATTATAGTGTAGTGAGAGTCGCGCAAACGTACATATGACTGTTACTGCTGTATATTTCTACCCGTTTCTTCAGACATCATCAGAAGAAAAAGAAGTGGACAATAGAGTACATGAATATACAATTTGTTCTTCAATCATTGTCGCATGGCGAAGAACTTCCTGTCCTCGAACCTCCAAATATATTTTAGATCGATTCAGACAATGAGAATTGAGGAGAACCAACTTCGAGCTATCGGCAGCCTATGGTGTCTATTGGTGATCCATGCGTTTGTCATCATGCGTCATATCGGTCACACATTCTTGCTGAAAGAGCTAGTTCGCGATCTGAGGCTGTACAATACCACTAGGATAAAGAATTAAACAATGGCATCTTCCTCAATGAAAATGTACGGTGTATTTCGATTTGCAGGCGTCACAAACTGTTTATTCTTTCCTTCGGAAAGGAAGATGACTGCGTGCTATTCCTATGAAGATGATCTGGTGAAAGGTGTAGGAATCAAACTTACCCCCCAAAAATGAAGCCTATTTATAGACTCCAATAAAATGATTCTCAAGAATAGAAACCTCAAAATTTAAACGATTTCCATCCATTCCAGTTGTACACAAAGAATACTTACAACAACATAAAGCAGCTCATGAACTGTTTTCAATATAGCAAGTATGGCTCGAATCTCTGTTGTTATCCGAAGAATGTAGTTCTGTGTGTGTCTACGAAATACTGCTATTTCTTATGTATTTACTTACTTTCCGTGACCAAGCACCATGTCATACAGTGTGCAACCAGTATTTAGCGACATGGATTGCCTTGTCATTTGCCTCCAGCATGTCGCGCCTATTGCATGTTTTCTGGAGGTTAAAACAGATCATCAGGCGGTCTGGGTACTGTATTGCACCCCAATCACATGTGTCATCATCTGTGTATCCCCATCGTTTCATATTCCTCTTGTACCATTATACACCAATTCGGAGTCTGCTCAACTATTTCCATATTGTGTAAGGTAAATGATGTCTGGGGGCATGTTTCTTCCGAAGTTCTATCCCCGTGGTCTTCATCAATTCGTGCCATCTCTTGATACGACGACTTTCAGGGCTTGTCTATATGGGCTGTGTTGATTTTATGAAGCTATATCTGGATTTGAGTATTATGCTCTGTACCTGATGTCCAAACATTGGATGTCTTGGGTGGTGCTCCTGTTTTTCTAGTTCGATTTCTGCTTCGACGCTTCTTCGAATCTTGGATGGTGCTATGCCAATTATGGGGTATATTTTATCAATGGGGGTGATTTTAGGCACCCTGATACTATCCGACCCGCCTCATGTTTTGCTTTGTCAACTAGTTTTGCATGGGCATAGTTTTCCAGACTGGTGCAGCGTATTCAGCTACCGAGAAACACAAGGCAGATGTCCGAAAGACCATGCTGTGCTGGTAAATTTTAAGATGATATAATTTCTTGCGTGTATCTTATGCTTTGGTTCCTGGCAGTGCATTATGTAAGACAATGCGGGGTCCATTTTCCCGCCTAGTTATTTGGGAGCTGTGCAGTGTTCAAGCTCCTGCCTTTGTCACCTAATTTGAAGATGGTCAAATTTGTTATGTGAATAAGACAGATGAGCAAATACTTTGCACTACGTGAAAAGATACTTACCTCAGAGAAAATCTATGAAGGTCTCAGAGAAGAATGTGCAACTATCAGTACTGGTAGAAGCGCATATAACCCTGCTACCTCCCCCATGCACATCAAACTCGATAATGAAAAACTTCAATATAGTTATAGTATTTGGAGAGACAGCAAACCAAATGGTTCGGCCACGTAAAACGTCAAACACCAGTTAGTATGCCTCAGAAAGCAATGCTATTGGGAAACAATGAAGTCAAAGGCATACCACGCTAAAGATGGATAGAAGAAAAAAACAGAAGCAGTAAAGCTCCTCCTGAACGAAGCGCACACTAGGGTCCGGTCAAGATACCTATTCATAACCTGTCTATGAAAGACACAAGAAGGGCAAAAGACGAAAAGAAAAGAAATATATATTTATATATAAATATATAAAATATAAATAAATATATATATATATATATATATATATATATAAATATAATATATATATATATATATATACATATGCATATATATATATATATATTTACACACACACACACATATACATTTATATATATATATATAGATATATATATATATACACATATACACACACACACATATATATATATATATATATATATATACATACATTGACACACACACACACACACCCATTCACGCACGCATGTACGCACCCACACACACACAACATACATAAATAAATAAATACATACTCGCACACACACACACACGGACTAAGGAAAACTTGATGCAATTATAACGCACACCATTTTCAAAAAGTAATATCAGTAACTGTGGTATGATATTGATATTCTTTCCCTGTTATCATTCCCTATACTCATAAATTTAAAATATAACTTACAATTTTGGAACTACTTTTAGCATAGTTAACTATAAAGACAATTTATTTTGTAGTAAACATTTGTTTATACAGCCCATCAAATAGTTAACAGAGCGTGCAGTATAAAATCATGTATCATATTCCGTATCAGTTTCCTCTGTTATCATTAATCAGTTTAAATTATGAAGATATGCTGATGTTATTCGAAATTTTATCTGGCTGGCTGAGCGTTTTGGATGTCGGCATTTTGAGAGTGTGCGCTTAAAACCTCGAAATGGGAACGGTCTTTTAGAAGAAATCGGAGCTAACATTAAAATCTATCCCGTACATTATGGCGACTATAGGGAAAGCTGCCTTTATTCCTCAGCTGTATAAATTATAAAATCCTTCCAGATTTTGTTTAATGCAAGAGAATAAATAAATAAAATATTGTTTCATTAGCTTTAGATTATGTAAGACAAATAATCCATACTTGCATCTACAGTCACTGCATAGTGTGCAGGATAGAATTTGATTTCATCCTGACAAGAAAAGCTAGGACCATATCTAGGTTTGAATCGATCATTTCACGAACTAAAAGACGGATTCCATAGTCGTTGAAGACACAATAAATAGTGTATTTTCGCTATAAAAGTTTCAACAAATAAGCGCAAAACATTTCTTCTTCATATTAGCATCTTTTCTATGTTTCATTTTTGTTTAGTTACAAGCATACATCGACCGATAGGAGCTGATCTCCTTTCATGATGCCTGTTTCAAATCAATTATGTACAGAAGTGGTTAATTTAGCAACTTATTCTATATGATGAAAGTGCTAACTCTATGCAAAAAGCTTTATAAAAAGATATAAAATCTGAGATGATCACATTTGTTCTAGTATTTTCCTCAATATCGTCTACCTGTTAATTCCTTCACTCCTCTCTAAGTCTTTGTTTTTTTATGATTCCGTTCTGTCAAAGTGACTTGAATGCAACAGTTATCCCGTTTCCCTCTGCTCCCGTTGTCCGTTGTCACTGACTGACAGGTTTCACTAGACGTCTCTTCTCACTGTTTGCCGAGTTTTTCTCCAACCTCTTCTTATATTTGTTGTCCACTGGACTTTTGACTGGTCCTGATCTAAAACTCTTCAGTACCGACATTCACTTGCCCGCAGACTGCCAGAACACTATTCACAAAATCATAAACGGTGACCATACAGCTTTTCTCGAAATTAACTCAAACACTCAAAATCACCCGTGATACGGTTTTAATAGAGCGAGAGAAAAGATGAAAAAGTATAATGAAGGCTCTAATGACTGACAGGTATCCGGATACAGAAAGCACGATATAAAGAGGAGCAGAGAATATCATTAAAAATGTTGTCAGGGATGAAGTGTTTGAGACGCTATTGTACGAGGTTTCATCTTTTAGACGAGTATGGCAACATGTTTAATTCAAAGTTGCATCGCGTTCTCTAACTTCCTTCTCATTTGCTTCTTTGTCTTTCGATCTTAAATACGCATCTGTTGTGGCTATTTGTCATAGACTTCTCAAATCGCCATATTATGTATCCAATAATTTTAGGTAATTATATCTTGTCACTCTGCTCCTGTCGTAGAGCTTGCAGACCTGGAGATCCTGTCTGTTTACTTTCTCCAAGGTGGGCATGCGGCTGTGTGCCTAATTTCCAACTTGTTCAACAGATGATTTTTCAGTCTGAAGTGCATGTTCGTAATCTGAATATTGTAACTAAATCTCTTCTTGACAAGGAGTAGTACGCTTTTGGTAGATCAAATTCTAGAATGGGTTTTCTCTGTGTCCTTTGTTGTTTCCAAGTGTGAGTCAGATACCCACAAACATGTTTATATATTTATATATATATATATATATATATATATATATATACACACGCGCACACACACACGCGCGCACCTACCCACCCACCCACACACCCTCCCACGCACGCACGCATACATACATACATAAATGCGCGAATATTTAACCAATGTATTTATATTATAAGTCAGTTAACATTATAAAGTGCAACAGCCGCCTGTAAATTCACAGTTTCAATTGAAAACCGCATTTCAATCAGCAATGAACTTTGTAAGGGAGACCAGTACCCTAATCCGAGGATGATCGACGACAAAAGAGAAGAAGAAGAAGAAGAAGAAGAAGGAAAAAGAAAAAAGAAGAACAAATAAAAATGTGCAATTCAAGTTGTCACACCATTTGTATTCCATCTACGTAAATTAAAAGCTGAGGAAAATTAAAATAAGATTTACAACCTGCAGGATTTGTACCTGAATATTATTCTCACAATTCGTCCATTTCTCGCCTCCTTTAATATTTTGATTATCAAGTCAAATGCAGTCAGCAGAATAAATGTTTTTCATGGAAATATAGGTCTCTTTTGCTACTATCATTCTAGTATATGTGAAGCTTTTTATTTTTGCTTTTTTTTTTTTACGTGCGCGGCGATTACATTTCCATAGTTAATTCAATATTTGAACATTGCTGTGAATCGCTGTATTGGCATTTCAACACCAGTTTGAATAGCTGGTGTGCTTTCTGAGCTGTTGATTTGCACATTTGATTGGGTTCCTCAACATGGGTCTGCACACTAACCGTATTAGCCTGGCCAAACTGACATATCGATGTTGATGACAAAGAACGCTGTTTGCAATTGGTAGGGGAGTGATCACCCTACGCCTCAATATCTGCATTGTAAATTTCAGGCTTTGTTAGGCTAATTCCAAAAGCTGGAGGCAAAAATGGAACTGCTGCCGTCAACAATGCTCTTTAAAAATGAGTACAGAACTTTGTAACAGACCTGACGTGATTTCTCTGTGTACATTCCGAAGACATATGTAGAAGACATTGATTCAACATGTCGAACTAAATCAAATATTCCTTAAAACAAACAAACAATATCATTTGTCATAAAGTCATTGATACGTGTTATGAACGGACAGGACTTCACTGAGCCAGTGAGTATGACCAGCATCTGATTAGCGTTGTGGTATTGCACTTGCCTTTCATTGCGTAGGTACTAATTTCAACTCCTCTTATCGTAACGCTCCAATTCATCCAGTTGTAAATGTGTACTTGGTTGTAAATGTGTACTTGGCCTTACTGTTAAGGAAGATAAAGATGCAAGGAAGGATTGACCTCTTCTCTTCTTCCCCCGCCCATTTCCCACCCCTTTCCAATTAATAAACAAACTGAGTACAATGCAGATTAACACTTCATTTCTGACAACACTGGCTTCTAAGGGTCTACCTTTATCTCTACGACCAGTTTGAGAAAAAAAAATAACTACAGAAGCTGTTTCTCATGTCAAAACTGATTACGTTCATCCCCAACAAGCGTCACGCTCAAGTCAACTCAGATGTGAATTGGTAACTGAATCTTTGCATGATAAGGAAGACTAGGTAGCGATGGAGTGTCTGAGTAGCAGAGTGCAATGTGATTCCTACTCACGGCAAAGAAACAGGGGTCGATCTCCGTTATTGGTACAATCCAATTGACCCAACTGTAAATGGGCAACTTCCTTATTTTGGGGAAATTAGTCATATCAACTAGTTATATCAACTGGTTATTTCAACTGGTTATATCAACTGGTAATAAAAAATTGGTCATATAAACTGACATATCAACTGGTCATATAAACTAGTCATATGAGCTGGCCATATCAATTGGTCATACGAGGCGTGTTCAAATTAAACCGAACCAAACTGCAACAAGTAAACATACGCACTCTGCGCATGATGACTTCACTTCTGGTGTAAACAGCAATTACCAACCGTAAAGTTTGCAAAATGTCATTATCCTCCGACTCATAGTTTCCCCAGCAGATCTTTGAAAATATGGTGGGTGTGATCATGAATCCGTCCAGAGTTGATCAGCGAGCGGTGATTCGGTGTTTAACAGTTGAAGGATGTGGACCAGTTGACATTCATCGCAGAATGCAGGCAGTGTATGGTGACAAAAGTGTGTTGAAGACAACAGTGAAGAACTGGACAACAATGTTTAAAAAAGAACGTGAATTAACGAAATATCTTCCGAGACTAGGTCAGGAGCATATTGTTGCGTAAGAACATGTCATGGCCATAATGGATGCAGCAAATTGGGTGGACCGTCACCGGAGTTTACTTTCGTTAGCAGAGGAATTCGCTAGGGACAGTTCAAATTGTGGTTTGCAAGAAACTGAAGTATCGGAACGTGTGTTCACAATGGGCACCTTTCATTCTGACCAACCACCATAAGGAAGAAAGCATGGGATGCAGTTTGAACCACATGCTGCGATACGTAGAGGAGGATGATTCGTTTCATTTGCGAATAGTGGTAGGTGATAAATCATGGTGCCACCACTTTGAGCCGAGCAACAGAACTGCTAGCATACAATGGAAACATCCCGGATCACCGAAGCCAAAAAAATTCAAGTCACACATTTCCGCTGGTAAGGTTATGATGACAGCGTTGTTTTTACCATGATAGACTTTTGTTGATAGACTTTAAAGAGTCTGGCGTGAACATCGATGCCATCCGCTACAATGACATACTAGACAAGCCGCATGCAGCAATCAAAAATAAACGACCCGGCATGCGTGGTGTGATTCTGTTGCACGCGAATGCGCGTCCACATGTCGCGAACATTGTTCAGAAAGCGTTAGGACAGAAAAGGTGGCAAGCAATGCTACACCCATCCTTATAGCCCCGTTTTGTCCCTTGTGATTTCCATTTATTCGGACCCTTAACAATATTTATGAAGGGACAAAGATTCGACTCAGATGCAGAAGTCATGGCCTCGGTGACCTAGTGCTTCAAAGAGCAACCAAAGAAATTTTTTTTCGGACGGCTAACGCAGTCTACCCAAGCAGTGGGATACGTGTTCGAATGCCTATGATGACTTTTTCTTACTAACTCTGTGGCATGTTTGCTTCATAACAATTGCTATATTTAATTCTGTCACACCAGATGATGTCACTTTCATATGTTTGTAATAAAGCCACTATGTCCTGTTTCATTTGAACACGCCTCGTATAAACTGGTCATAAAAGCTGGTCATACAATTGGTTATATAAACTGATCATAGCAGTTGGTAATATAAGCTAGTCTTATCAATAGGTAATTTCCACTAATAAAACCTGGAAACTGTTACGAAAAAGGATTTTACATGTAATCCTAACAAGTAGTATCTGTTATGCGACTACTATTGTCTTTTTAAATTTTTAAAAATAGTAAAATGCACCAAATTGTGACTGATTCGTGACTGGAATAGTATTTCGCTGCTGTATGTTACTGTAAAAAAGTTTTGATACACATTGTTCTTCTCGGCTCCTGCATTTGTTTTCAAGTTAATTATAAATAATACTACACTGAAGCCCAGTTCTGTTATAAAAAGGTTAAATTGTATGCGCACTTAAAACAGGAAACAATAACCATGGCAACAAATGCGCGGGCCGCAACCGACGCTGATTAAAGATCGTACATTTAAAAATAATAGTCTCTTCTTGTTGTATTCACTGCTCGGAGTCCATAAGGTTTATTATAGAAATGCAATCCGGTTCAATCTCTACCAAGAAAAGAGTCTCTCCAAAATACGGTTCCTAATTCTGTCAGATCCGTCGCTGGCATGTACATCCGTGCTTACCTTCCATACGTTTTAGGTCTTGTGACCTGATTTTGTTTCTGTATAATTGTGTTATTCCTAGTCATCTGAGTGTCATTGATCTCATCTTTGCACCTATCAGTGTGAACCTGCATCATCTAATATATTGTGTGCACATAGTGTGGTGAGTGTTACCCTGCCTTTTTAGTAAAGCTTTATTATCGCAACTGCCATATTTTTCTAGGAATATCTCGTACTCTAATGCTATTCTGACTGGCATTGTAGTATATCAAGGCGAAGAGGTTTATATCATTCTTGCCATATATCTAAATAAATTCATTCTATATCTCTATATGTATGTCATGATTAACATTACTTGCCCTTGCTGTCGGTTTCATTGTGATCTCACTTCCTCTCTTCTACTGACCCTGAAAGTTTTGTTTGCAAACATCTCCTGTTCCATGTTGTGATCTTTCTTATATCCGTTTACATCCTAGTGTTACACAAGAAAACAATTAAAAGGATATCTTGTTAACTTTAATCACTACTTTCCTGTCTGAATTAGGTATAAACAGAGCCCTTTTCTGTGGCGAAGTGATTAAGCCGTCGGCCTCGTGATCAGGTGGTGTGTGTTCGACTCCGGACTCCGGCGTTTGTTTTATGAGTGCTTGATGTGGAGTCACCTGCATCTCGTAGTTGCCCACTCGTAGTCTTGTCCTTGACTTGACACTGGGGTTGGGCGGCTCGAGACGAGAGAGTGAGGATAAAAAGTAGCGCAGTTAATCCTTACTAAACAATTCCGCTAGCAAAATAAATTATGCCATCATCATTTACGATAGACGGCGGCCTTTGCTTTTGCCTTGCCATTTATCCAAAAGAGTCTTATAAACTAGAATGAAGACGTGCAGTTGTTATATTTTGTTAGAAGATAAGGAAAATAATCTTATTATTTGTTCCTTGTGCTGCCTGGCTATAGAGGTAATGAATATCCATAACTTATATCCCTTGTACAGTTTCTCATTTATGTGAAAACATGTGGATAAATGAAAAACGGCTCAAAGAACTGACTTCATTACATCTAGGCGGAGACATTTGTGCTCCGCTCCTTTCATTGCACAGAAAGTACCGACGACAGAGCACGAACTCAGATGTTGCAGGGCGGCTCCAAAATGTCCCCTGACTTTGCAAAATACTACTTTACAACTGGGTGGACTTGAAGACGCGGTTATACAATGAAAACAATCCACGATAGGCCCGGTTTGTCAAACTGACGACCACACGATTTCTTCTTCTTCTTCATCGTATGCAGTCAGACAGTAACCATTATTTCTTCGAAAAAAGCAGCGGTCATCCTGAGGCTGTCGAGACTGCCATAGAACTTGTCTAGTGTTGCCACTGGTGATGGCCACATCTGCTCTCTCTTATCCTTGTATGTCGGGCAGTTTTACAGCAAATGCTCAGCGGTCATTTTTCCGGTACCACACGGGCATTCTTCTTCTTCTTCTTCTGCGTACACAGTCAGACAGTAACCATTATTTTCTCGAAAAAAGCGGCGGTCATCCTGAGACTCTCGCCACTACCATAGAGCTTGTCTTGCAGTTCCACTGGCAATGGCCACATCTGCTCTCTCTGATCCTCGTATGTCGGGCAGTTCTGCAGCAGATGTTCAGTGGTCATTTTACCAGTACCGCACGGGCATTCGTCGGTACACCCTATCTTCAATTTGTTGAAGAGGTGGTACCTCAGTCTGTTGTGGCCAGTGCGAAGTCTGAAGACAACGACCTGCTCTCTTCGGTTCAACTGGTAATAGGCATCGTTTTTGGTGTAACCAGTATGTTCGGTTTCCCATTTGGACATGTACCTGGCTTTGATAAGCCGTTTTGACTCTTCGTACGTCATACTGGTATCTATTTGTGGTAGCCTTGCACCTTCTTTTGCCAGTCTGTCTGCCTCCTCGTTGCCTTGGATGTTGCAGTGTGACGGAACCCACTGTACCACTACCCTTTTTGGTGCGGACTGTTGGCACAGTTTGCAGAGTGCTGCTCTTAAGTCATTAAGCTCAGTGTTTTTCTGGCTTTTTAGCGCTGTGACTACTTCGAGAGCATCTGTCAGCAGGACTATATGGCTCTCATTTTCACTGTGTGTTACCATTTCTTCCACTGCCGCCCTCAGTGCCTCTGCCTCTGCTCTGAAATTGCGCGTGTACTTACCAGTAGCGAATGACAGTGTTATTTTTCTGCCATTTGGTAGGTTCAGGAATGCTCCTGCCCCTCCGTTCTGTGTAGTGTTTGTTACAGAACCGTCGGTGTATGCATGGGTCCAGTCCATGCTTGGGTAGCTTTTCGTTATGAAGCTTAAGGTAGTGTCTCTCCTTTCTTTTTCGGTCTGGCAGTTTTTGTTTGCAATACCTGGTATATTTTCTACCACCTCTGGAAATATATCCTGCCTCCAAGTAGGTTTTCGTACAGTAGTGATGGGTTTTGGTGTTGTTAGTGCGTTTATGGGATCTTCGTGCATCTTTGCTTTGGCTATTTCTGCAAAGTTTCTCCGCTTTAGTTTCCCAGTTCCCAAATTGTTTAGCCTCTGGTACATTGGATGGTCCGTCAGTCTTCGGAGTTTCTCTGACTGCAGCTGGGCTCTGCAGTCTCTTCTGTCGGTCATGGATTGCAGTTTTGTAATCTTTTCAAGTTCTACAATTGGCGTTGACTTCATGCCACCAGTTATGATTCTCATGGCTTGGTTTTGAAGTTTGTTAACTTTAT
The DNA here is from genome assembly GCA_036924085.1 of Ariolimax columbianus. Taxonomy (NCBI): domain Eukaryota; kingdom Metazoa; phylum Mollusca; class Gastropoda; order Stylommatophora; family Arionidae; genus Ariolimax; species Ariolimax columbianus. The sequence continues at coordinate 55,847,622 of JAVGWX010000001.1, forward strand.
CGAAGTTCGCCTTCGCTGCTGTTGTCCATGCCGCGATGCCATACTCGAGAACTGGTCTCACTCTTCCAGTGTACAGTTTCTTTAGTATGCCTTCGTCTGCTCCCCAGCTTGTGCCAGCAAGTTTCCTCATGATCGCCATTCTTTCTCTGGCTTTCATTCGGTTTCTCTCAATCTGACTTTTCCATGTCATGCGCCGATCAAATGTGACTCCCAGATAGGTTGGGTTGTCGTTTGGCTGCAGGATTTTGCCATTTAGGCTTAATTTGGTACTTTGGGGTTTTAATGAGAGCGAGAATATTGTGCACGTGGTTTTCTCCTCGTTTATTTTGACCAGCCATGAGTTCGCCCACTCTTCCAGCGATGTTAGGGCCGTTTGCATCCGATTTCTTGCTATGGTGAGATTCTTTTCAGAGGTCCACATAGCCAGATCGTCTGCAAACATTGAGCTATGGACTCTTCTTGGTATATTCTCTGTAATATCGTTTATATATACCAGGAAGAGTGTGGGTGACAGTACTCCCCCTTGGGGTACTCCCTGCTCGAGTGTCACCTTTTTGCTCATCTGCCCTTGTACTTGGACTCTGGCCGTTCTTTGTTTGAGGTAGTGGTTGATCCACTTGTACATCTTCCCACAAACATCACTTCTTCTTAGCTTGACTCTAAGTCCATCCTTCCAGACTTTGTCAAATGCCTTTTCCAGATCCACCCAAACAGCTACTGTGTGTTTCTGTGCCTGGTAGGCATCTTCTATCTCCTGGGCTATGAGGATGACCTGGTCCTCAGTGGATCTGTGCTGTCTAAAGCCGGCTTGCTGTGGAATTAGTATTCGTTTTTCTTCCAGATGCCACATCAGTCTGGTGTTTATCATCCGTTCCATCAGCTTGCCGACACAGCTCAGTAGGCTTATAGGCCTGTATCCATTCGGATCTGTTTTGTCCTTTCCTGTTTTTGGTACTGGTACCAGTATTGCATCTTTCCATGCCTGGGGTACAATACCCCTTTTCCAGCTTTGGTTCAGGACTGATAGTAGTTTTTCCTTCGCTGTTTGGCCCAGCCCCATCAGCATTTCGTTTGTTATCCCGTCTTTTCCGGGAGATTTCCTTCTCTTTAGTGTTCTCATAGCCTCTTCCATTTCGCGCATTGTTAGTTTGGCCATCATGTGCTCTTCAGGAGCCGTATTTATGTTTTCGTGCCCCTTTAGCTCTTCGCTAATGTCTGTATGCTTATCTGCAGGGACCTCGATGTGGTTTGCTCTGGCATAGTGATCGACAAAGGCGTTTGCGGCTTTCTTACCTGTGATCAAGTTCTCGCCTTGCTTGATAGTAATTTGTTTATTTGACGGGGTTTCGTCGTTCATGGCTCTGACTAGCTTCCATAGCTTGTTCCCTTCTTTGTCCAGGTTTAAACTTTCCGTTTTATTTTTCCAACTTTCTCTTGCTGTTTGCTTGAGAGTGTGTTTGTACTTCGCCGCGGCGGCTTTGAGGGCGATGTTTGCCTCCACGGATTTTTCTCGTTCTGCCATGTTCCTCGCATTTGTTACTGCATCTTCCACTTTCTGTAACTCATCATTCCAGTAGGGCTTATAGTTTTTCCTAGCTCCTCTTGGGATGGTTTCAGTGGCGGCTTGCATTATTGCCTTGCTTAGGCTCTCTACCATGGGCTTCATTTTAGTGTTTCGTGTGTTGATGGTTTCACACAGCCCATCTGTCAGGATTGCAAATCTGTCCCAGTCGGCTCGTTTGTAATTCCAACGTGGGAGCGGTTTTGTTTCCTGTGGGCCTACTTCCATGTCAATGGTTAGCCTGATCGGCCTGTGGTCGCTACCTGCCAGTTGGTTTAGCACCTGGCGGTCTATTTTATAGTGTATGTCCTGTGTGGAGAAGGCCAAATCTGGAGTCGAGGTGGTATGCCATGTTCTTGAATAGAAGCTAGGGCTATCCTCCGGCCTATTGATTAGGGAGAGATTTGCATCTATCTCCCAATCTTCCACTTCGTCACCTCTACTGTCTGTGTCAGAGTATCCCCATCTCTCCGAGTGGCTGTTGAAATCTCCAACTACTATGCAGTTGGAGTCTCTGACCTCCATACTCGAGAGCGATAGGTCTCTGTTTGGTGGTCCGTACAGATTGAAAATGCGGAGTTTCGTCTCTAGAGCCATTATGTCAACTCCTACAATTTCTGCTTGTCCGGTGTGATTGACAGGTACCGCGCTACTCGGTATGCTGTTTCTGGTCAGTATCAGGACCCCTCCTTTGTGACCTTCTCTATCTAGACGGAAGGTCTGGTATCCTCTGATTGAGAATTTATGGTTATTGTTGAGGTGCGTTTCCTGGATACATGCCACGTCAATCTTACCTTCATGCAGGTGGTGTGTTAGGGAAAGTTTTTTGTTAATGACTCCCTCCGCATTCCACTGTAGTATCCTGAGGGTCTTGAAGTTTTGGCCAATAGACGTTACCCCATAGCCATGTGCCTTGACTCCACGACACATGGGTGGGTGACCACCAGTAGTCAAGGGTGGGCCCCTTCGAGGCGTGAGGCCCGGCGCTATCGCTGCCTGGCGGGTCTCCTCAGGATGAGCGCCATACGTTTTTCGAATAGGTTGTGCTGCCATCATACTGTGATTTACGTTGCACTGTTTTGTTAGGCTTGCGGCCCCGTGCATCCGATTTCAACAGGCGTTTCTGTAGGGATGCCCTCCTTAGCCTTTGGCTGTCCCCAGCCTATCTGCAAGGCAGCAGTTGTTTACGATCAGAGTTTTCTCTCCTATGGAAGTTCTCTTTCCAGACTATCGAGTCTTCACTACTCGTGTCTATAGGGTGCAATGATGGTATGTGATATATGAGATGGACTGGTTTACCCGGAAGAGAGGCAGTCCAGTGTGTCTGTATCCCAGGATCGTCACGTCCTGCCAGAAACGTAGCATTTGCATGTGAGTGGGGTATCTCTTTTTCCCTTTTTTTTCTTGGCTTCTATGCAGGGATGGTACGCCTAGCATTCCCCGCCACCTGGGGTGTTGACACAGTGGGGCAGGTGTGCAATGTCCGCTGGTCTGCATCTCTTCTGCGTCCAGCATGATAGTTATGGCTGATAACGTACAGAGGTAGATATCGTAACCGGAGTGCATTTAGCCAGAGGACAAGCCTGGTAATGTCACAGAGATGTTGATCGCCTGGTGTGCGGACGACTCTCATGGTCAGTGGTTGAGTCTTGACAGTTCACAGTGTGGTGGCTGCTCTACTGTTTTCGACACCCCGACCAGGTTCTAAGTCTTTGGTTGGTGTTTTTCGCACCCCATCGCCGTATAGGGTGAGTATCAAGCAGTTTTCCGCCCGCTTTGATTTGCGGGCGGCAAGGACCTCTTACTGTGGCTCTACCTGATAGGGCTGGGGCGCAAGCCCCAGGTCCCGAGCATGTAGGGGCCTCCCATTGCAGTGGTGCTGAGATTTTGGGCGGGATTGCGGCTTTCAAGGGTTCGGCCGTAATCCCCCACATGGTAGCCTCGCGCCCTTGGCTTATCAGCCTGGTACGTGAACCAAAGTGTCTGCGGCTCCTCTCGATTTGAGCTGGTTTTCCGTAGCAACGCCCTGTCATTTGTAGGGTAAAACTGACCTGTCTTCAGATCTATTTCCAGCACCCGTTCACTATTTGGTCAGACGAATTTATTGAGGGCTTTTGTTTGTCAATGACCAGGTATTTGAAATCTGCGGAGTTAAACACGATTTCCGTAGCGTTCTTTCATTTGAGCTGACTTGTCGTCCGTGAGTCTAATACCAGCGTACGTTCATTATTAGACCCAAACGGCAGCGCTCTCAATTTGTCAGATGTTCTACAGCATTGGCGTGTTCAGTCAAATTAAGCCGCAGGTTCCACACCTGGTGGTGCCCTTTCGTCAATTCCCTTAGCGAGATAGTCAAGTTTCTTAAAGGGTAGCCCCAAAGATTTTCGAGGGTCTAATTCCAGCACATGTTCTCTATTAGACCCCACTAAGGTGTACTTTTTGATAGTCATTCTGCAGTATTGGCGTGGTAAGTTAACTTAGGTCTCAGGCTCCACTCCTGATAGTGCTCTTCCGTCAATTGGCGAACTATTTAATAGGCTAGAGTCTCGTTCGTTATCGGAATTAACCAGACAAATCGCTCCACCAACTAAGAACGGCTATGCACCACCACCCACCGAATCAAGAAAGAGCTATCAATCTGTCAATCCTTACAGTGTCCGGACCGGGTGAGTTTTCCCGTGTTGAGTCAAATTAAGCCGCAGGCTCCACTCCTGGTGGTGCCCTTCCGTCAATTCCTTTAAGTTTCAGCTTTGCAACCATACTTCCCCCGGAACCCAAACACTTTGGTTTCCCGGAAGCTGCCCGCAGAGTCATCGAAGCAACTCCTGCGGATCGCTAGTCGGCATCGTTTATGGTCAGAACTACGACGGTATCTGATCGTCTTCGCGCCTCTGACTTTCGTTCTTGATTAATGAAAACATTCTTGACAAATGCTTTCGCAGTAGCTCGTCTTGCGGCGATCCAAGAATTTCACCTCTAACGCCGCAATACGAATGCCCCCGTTTGTCCCTGTTAATCATTACCTCCAGTTCCGAAAACCAACAAAATAGAACCGAGGTCCTATTCCATTATTCCATGCACCATTATTCAGGCAGCCGAGGCCTGCTTTGAACACTCTAATTTTTTCAAAGTAAACGCGCCGGCCACCCAGGACGCTCAGCGAAGAGCACCCGTGGGAGAGAGCCGGCAGACGGTAGGGCAGGAGACAACGGGCAGTGAACCGGCGCGAGCCGGACCGCCCGCCTGCGCCTGAGATCCAACTACGAGCTTTTTAACTGCAACAACTTTAATATACGCTATTGGAGCTGGAATTACCGCGGCTGCTGGCACCAGACTTGCCCTCCAATAGATCCTCGTTAAAGGGTTTAAAGTGTACTCATTCCAATTACGGGGCCTCGAAAGAGTCCCGTATTGTTATTTTTCGTCACTACCTCCCCGTGCCGGGAGTGGGTAAGTTGCGCGCCTGCTGCCTTCCTTGGATGTGGTAGCCGTTTCTCATGCTCCCTCTCCGGAATCGAACCCTGATTCCCCGTTACCCGTTACAAACATGGTAGGCATGTCACGTACCATCGACATTTGATAGGGCAGACATTTGAAAGATGCGTCGCCGGCACATGAGGCCATGCGATCAGCACAAAGTTATCCAGAGTCACCAGTGGGGACGCCGCAACCCCGCGAGGGGAAACGACGATTGGTTTTGAACTAATAAAAGCGCTCTTTCCGCGAGGGTCGGAGCTTGGTAAGCATGTATTAGCTCTAGAATTGCCACAGTTATCCAAGTAGGATCGTGTCATCTAAGGAACCTCGACTGATTTAATGAGCCATTCGCGGTTTCACCGTGAGACAGTGTGAACTTAGACATGCATGGCTTAATCTTTGAGACAAGCATATGACTACTGGCAGGATCAACCAGATATCTGTCGGAGACGTACGTACTGCGCACACCGGTCGGCGGAGGAAGGGTGTGTAAAAAGCCTCACTGGGACGGCCGCAGGGACCGACTGACGGGACGGACGGACGGTTGTTCCACCCGTCCCTCACTCCGTCGACCTAGGACCGCCTGACAGGGGCCTCCCACACGCACCAGACGACCGACCGACCGGGCTCGCTCGAGGAGGGATGGCAGCGCTCTGTGCAGAACGGATCCCAACGACCTCGGCGACGAATTTCACTGGGACTAGAGACACAATTTGGCCTGCCCTTCTTCTCCGTAGGGAGAACGCAGGGCCTCGAGGCAACGATTCCTGCTTTCCATTTGCCGGTCACAAGCTCTTTGCGAGAGTCGGACCACCAGCGAGACGTACTGTCGAGCTCTGCTATAAGCCTTAGATAAATCACCACGGACGGACCACGTTTCCTGATACGGACCAGACTAGCGCACCTCGGTGGAGGAGCCACTACCACAAACCGCACCCGATTCGCACTACGGGGAAAGGCAGGCGAGCGTTTTCCGCAAGCCCGCGCTATCGCTCCGCCTGGCGGGACTGAGATCGCTTTACGAACACTGGTTGAAATTGAGTCGCCGCGGCGAGACAACTACCCCAGATACACGGGCATTCGTTAGTGCCACCTATCTTCAATTTGTTGAATAGGTGGTACCTCAGACTATTGTGGCCAGTGCAAAGTCTGAAGACCCCGACCTGCTCTCTTCTGTTCAACTGGTAATATGCATCGTTTTTTGTGTAGCCAGTATGTTCCGTTTCCCATTTGGTCATGTATCTAGCTCTAATAAGCCGTTTTGACTCTTTGTATGTCACACTAGTATCTAGTTGTGGTAGTTTTGCACTTTCTTTTGCCAGTCTGTCTGCCTCCTCGTTGCCTTGGATGTTGCAGTGGGATGACGAAAGAGCACGAACTCAGATGTTGCAGGGTGGCTCCAAAATGTCCCATGACTTTGCAAAATACTACTTTACAACTGGGTCGACTTGAAGACGCAGTTATACAATTAAAAAAATCCAGGATAAGCCCGGTTTGTCAAACTGATGACCACACGATTTGAACCTAGTACCTTGAGATGGTAAACCAAAATTACAACACCTAAGCTACTATATATATACTATAGTAAAGATATCAACCACCCCAATTGTCATAACGTGTTCAAGGTTCTACATTCCATTCAATATTTCTGTTGTCACAATGTGTTCACAACCAACTCTTCCCTCAACCACTCTATTGTCACAATGTGTTCACAACCAACTCTTCCCTCTACCACTACATTTGTCACAATGTGTTTACAACCAACTCTTCCCTCAACCACTCTATTGTCACAATGTGTTCACAGCCAACTCTTGCATCTACCACTCCATTGTCACAATGTTTTCACAACCAACTCTTCCCTTTACCACTCCTTTTGTCACAATGTGTTCACAACCAACCATTCCCTCTACCAATCCTATTATCACAATGTGTTCACAACCAAACCTTTTCTCTGTCAGCCCTGCTGTCAATACACGTTAAATGTTCTTGATTTGTAGCTCGAGTCTATTGTTTAATGAAGGACTTTTAGCTTAGCAGTGATATTTTACTATGTTTTCCTGTTATATAAATGTGCATTGGATGTCTTAGCTATCCAAGTTATGCACGTGATATTCTCCCCAAGAAGCACATTCACATTTCTGTATGTTCATTTGTCGGTTAGGTCACTGTCCAAGATTCACATCCACAAATCACATTCTCTTTAGATATAAAACTCTTTAACTTCTACTGTCACAAACCTAGTACGGTAGACCATCAGAGGAAAGAAGTGTAACAGTTCCAGCTGGAGGGCATCAGCGTTAAAGGCGGAGGCGATGGGGCTGGCGACTCTGGGAACAAAGGTTGTCTGAATCCGGGCCAAGGTCAATCACGTCTCGACACTAGGTCAACAAAGAAAACGAGGGCTTTAGGTGGAAGAGTTTTATCTGGTACAGGGAGGGAGTGGGTAGGGGGGGGGGTGTTCGGAGCTGAAGCGGGGTTCGTAGCTGAATACTCTGGCGTTCCGAATTAGCGTAGTTAGGGGTGGGTGTGGAGGATTGGTGGCAGTCAGATGCAGCCACGACTGGCTACGTCATTTAGAGTGACAGGGATTCGAGGATATTCATCCGATAACTAGTTGGGGGTAGTACCAAATTAAAGTGATGGCTAAGTCAGATAACAAAGAGGGGTCCATTGGACAGCATTGATGCTGAATGAGACTATAAAATACTCTGCAAAGATGAACTGAAACTGGCTAGCAAAGAGACTGATCGGTTGTTAGTAGTCTGACAGACTGCATAGGAGAGTGACTGAGAGGTTGTAAGGAGTCTGAGAGTGAGAGTATGTTTACAGGGTGACTAAACCAGCATACACCTCGAGTCTTCTTGGCCAGTCGCTGTATAGGTGTTTATGTTGGACACCCTGTGAACAGTAAGAGATCTGAATATGTGTCGTACGTGCAGAGCACCCAGTGAACAATGCGTGACCTAATTATAAATGAACGTACAAATTATGTGGATACGTGAAGTTATAGAAGTAATTGTGAATGTACAGATCGCCTAAGGAGGAAATCTGAATGTATGTGGTATGTGTATAAACAGATCGACTGAGTATGTGACCACAAGCGAGAACGTGTTCCGACTATTAGTGACTGTATTTAATTGCATTTGAAAGCACAGATCGCCTGAGCATACATGAACTGATTGTATGTGGATGTACAGATCACCTGACTGAAGGTGATCTGTCTGTGTGTGAATGCACATAGCTAGTGAGTACGTAATACGATCGTGAGGACGAGTTTGTGAGTGTGAGTTGAGTGTGCAGATAAGGAGAGTGTAGTGGCGAGAACTTAGGTTATGTAGTTTGAAGGAAATATCAAAAACTAGTGCTTGAAACCTCCGATGTAGTTCAATATATAAATATATATGTATTATGATTATTTAGTTTAGAAGTATTTTGTTCTTTTTGTTAATATCGTTTTTGTTGATTCGCATATTAATAAATGATGTTTTATGTTTTCACCGGATAGTGTTTACTGTGTTATTTACTGTGTAACGTCGTGTCGTGGTGTAGATACATGTTTTAACTCTTAAGATAAGTACTACGCAACTGCTAACTACTCAGCTAAACGCCTAGACTCTGATACAGAAGTTGGGTTTCCTCTTTCTGCTGAAGGTCTACGGTAGTCTCTGAAATTGTTTTTGTACTTTCTGTTGCTCTTTAATATGTTTGGTATATTTTTTATGTTTTGATGAATCACAGATGTCACAATATTGCTAATGAAATGACGTATCTAACACATCATCCCCAAGGCAGTATATGCTAAAAGACTTCACTTTTTGTGTGTCACCACAGCAAATATTTTTATATGTAGTTTTCAGACATCTACTATAGTTAGAACAATAAGATATACATATATGATCAGAATAATAAAATATGTATTACGACATACAAATTGAACGCACCGAGTCATCTCCTGTCAGCTTTCTAATTTCTCTGAGGAATATTGAACACGATTCCATTGCCAAGAAACCTTTACATCTGCAATGGATAATTCTACACCTCGGCTAGAAACCATAGGTGACTAAATTATGCAGGGCATACAGAGAAATTATCCGAGTGGCTCCAGGGGAAAACATAATCGGGCCACTGTTTCCTACCCAGCATATTGCAAGAGGCGACTAAGAATGGTTTGTATGTGGCTGACAACCTCACTATGTAAATACGATTGCCATTGAAACATCATCGCAAATAATTGGATTCATTAAAAGATGGTTTGGGTAAACCAAAAGCAGTGGTGGACTAATGCTTCCCCATCCAGAATGATGGATGTATACTCATCCATCTGGAGTGATGGACATATGCCCAACCACCTAAAGTAATGGACCTATGTGCCATCATCTAGAGTGATGGAGCTGTGCTTCATTATCTGGAGTTATGAACCTAGCTCCACCATCTGGAGTGATTGACCTCTACACCACCATCTGGAGTGATGGACCTATGCTTCACCACCTAGAGTGATGGACCTATGCTCCACCATCTGGAATGATGGACCTATGCTCCACCATCTGGAGTATTGGACCTCTAAATATAATACATTGAAATGTTCGAGAACTTGATGGATATTGTTACCTTCAGCAATATCTAATTCTGAGTGACTGCACAGCTAGCATCTAATAATAATAATAATAATAATAATAATAATAATGCATTCGTCCATCGTCGTCGTTGAGGATAACCAACATCATCCGCTATATTGTATCCATGAGTATGTGAGTGTGCCAATTCGAGGGCGGAAAGTTCTATGACAAGACTGGCAAACATAATACGCAGCTGTCACTGACATTATATCTGCTCTAGCCTTTGTGATTGTCCGTGTATCATGGGCTGCCTGGATACTGAGGTTCTCGCTGATTGTAACACCGTTTATGACAGTACCCTTCCAGGTTCTCATAATTGTTAGTCTATTTGATAGCACTTGGGGACTTCTTTAAACTGCCCTTTAAATGCTTTTTGGACGTCCCTGTTTTCTTTCACCTAGTTCACTAAACAGGAGCCTCTTTTGAAGCCTTTTGCTTGACACTAGAGCAAGGTGACCAGCTTGTTTCAGTTGTTCTTGTCTAGTTGTTGCAAAAGTGCATGAATAACTGGCGTGTTACCTCTGGAAAGCACTTTATTTTCTGTGATATGGTCGGACCAGCGAAATTTGATGTCACATTTAAGGCAAATCCTGTGGAAATGATTTAAACCCATGTCATTTCCAGTGTAGATAGTCCAGCTCTCTCAAGTGTAGAGCATGTTGGGGAGAATGGTGGCAAGACAGGCTTTCAACTTAGACGCTATCCTGATTCCCCGATGTTCCCTCGCTGTTGAGCACCTCCAATCAAATGCTGTGCTGGCCTTTTCTTTTCGAATAGTCATCTCATCAGCAATTGTTACTGAACTCGACACCGTGCTCCCGAAGTAAACATTTTCCAACCGTTTGTAGTTGATATCCCCTCACTGTAACCACTGTATGTTTATACACTGTTCCTGGTGATGACTGTCACGTGACCTCAGTTTTCTTTGTGCTTATGGCCAAGCCATAGTTGTCACAGGCAGCAGAGAACCGGGTCCTGCACTCATGCATATTCCGTTCTGAGCTACGGTTCAGAGCACATGCGTAGCAAACAAGTGTTCGCATATCGTGTCATATGCCACTTTGGTTTTCGCATTCAGTCTGCGGGGATTGAAAAGTCCACTATCCATGAGCAATATACTTGCTATCCTTGAAGGCGTTCGTCAGCAAATTTGAAAACATCCTGAGCAGGGTCGTACACATCCATGTTTCCTGTCGTTGTTGACAACGAATGATATAGAAATCTCATCTTTGTCAAGTACACGTACGCGCAAGCCCTCGTGAACCTGTTTCCACAATGTTACAAATTTGCAAAGACAGCTCAAATTAGATATGATCTGCCATAGCCTACCTCTGATGACCGTATCTTTTGTGGGGTCAATGAACGCAGTGAACAGATCACGATTTTGTTCGCGACATTTCTTTTGTAGCTGACACGCTGCAAATATGTCTACAGTTCCTCTACCAGCTCTGAATCAACACCGACGCTCCGAGATGTGATGGTCAAGCCCGAAATGTTTGTCGGGCGATTGAGCAGTACGCAATCGTGGATCTTGTCCCACTCTTAACGATTGTCCCTTCTCTTGTAGGTATGCACTATCGACGCATTTTTCATTTCTTGGGGGAATACACCTTCAGCCCACATGCAACAAAAAGAGCTATGTGAGCTAAATTGTGAGACATGTTGCCGCTGTTGTATATACCTCTGCTGGTTTTGTTTCAGCTCAAGGGGCTCTTCTATACGAAAGTGGTTTATGGTCTTGTATACTTCATCTTTTGTGATGAGTTCATCCGTAGCCATACTCATTTTTATTTTGGCCATACGTTGGATGATCTCTTCATACATGCATGATGGACTGTTAAGTGCGTTGCAGGAATGTTCTGCCGACCTGTCGATGATCTGAGCTTTCTGTGTTATCAGCAATCCATCGAGTGTTTTCTACAGCAAGCGTCTAAATAACTGTAAAATTGGTACCTGGCTGTTTGAGTTAGGAGCAAGCATAAAGTCAGCAATAAAATGAGTGAATTTACCTCACAGACACTGAGACTACAAACAGTCAATGAACTCTTTACTACTGCAATCAGAACACAATAGATAGACAGACAGACGGGCGGACGGACGGGCGGGCGGCGCGGATTTCAGGCAGGCAGGCAGACAGGCAGGCAGACAGACAGACAGACAGACAGACTGACGGACGGACGGACGGACGGGCGGGCGGCGCGGATTTCAGGCAGGCAGGCAGACAGGCAGACAGACAGACAGATATATAGATAGATAGATAGATAGATAGATAGATAGATAGATAGATAGATAGATAGATAGATAGATAGATAGATAGATAGATAGATAGATAAGAGAGCTTTGTAAGACTAATACTTCAACTTTATCCATATGGTGTAGAATACTCTCCAACTCAAAGGTTTGCATTCAGTAAACATTCTGTAGAGTTTGCAGCAACGTTCGAGGTCTGAAAGGGATTGAAGAAACAAGAACACGTTCGAGTATATGATACTGGTTACCTTTCAAAGTGAATAACTCATTTCCCAAAGACAGACAAAGAGAGAGAGCAAGAATAGACACGCATAATATTTGAGTTCTATATAACACACGTACAAGTAAGAACATATCCTTGGAATGCGGACTGTCCGGAACAAGAACAAAACGTGTTACTTTTGGAATCTCCTTAATAAAACAATCTTGTTGCTGGCAGATTCCTTGAACTCAAATTATTGACTCATTGTTGATTAGTTGTTGCTTTTTTCCGTCTAGTTAATTAATATGCGGGCATCCGGGAAGGATGGAGCAGGCGGATTATGTTAAATCCCAAGTGGAGTCAAGTTCCCCAAAACATTGACGAGACGTGAAAATACACGTTTGGGGAGAATTTGGTGAGTTCAATCAGTTTGGTGTAGGCCAAGTAATAAGGGTGGGCGTATAATCCTGTCATACATAGCTTCTTGAATATTTGAAAAAGAAAACAGCAGGAAGCATAACTGACAGGATATGAAAGAATGTTTCTTCTTTTTCTTCGCCGATAGCTTTTCAGTAATTACATATATTTCTGTCCTAAACGTGAAGGTCTTCGCAAAACCCTCACATCGCCATGTATGTTGGTGTAACTACAGTAAAACTATCTCTAACAGCAACAATATAAACAAGATTATATTTTTACATGGGAGTGGTAACAGATGTTAAGCTACTTTCGAATTTGAATTGACCCTTATCACGGAATGAACAAGACAGAACGATTCAAGCTGCGTGCTCATTATTCTAGTCCCCGTACATGACTATTTAGACAGAATCGGCGCTTGACGTATGATACTACCTCATGCAAAACTGAATACAAACTTCGCTAAAAAAAGAAAAAAGATACCAAATGCTGTGTTCACTTCCATTGCTATGTTCAGCGGGAGGATTTATAGGTTAAAGGTGGAGGTAGTCTCATAGCAGACGCTGTCGTTGGGGAGAAAGCGTTAGAGCCTTCATTGTACTAAGCCACAGCTTCGTGAGGGTGGGTGGGCAATTCTCTTCCTCACTGTCTTTTTCGTTCCCTAACCATCAGCGAGGTACTCATTAACAGCTGGGTTGACTGTAGCTGCCGGTAGCGAGAGTTGAACCATGCACAGGCTGAGGAATAAAACCCGATAACTCTTATAGTTGCATGCACTATACAGACAGAGTTTTTATTTTACCTCCGACAGAAATAAACCAATGTCTTACTTGGACGCATGTTCTCGTGGCCAATTATAGGTATTCAAACTATAAGACCAGCTGTCCTTAATATACAATATTATGTCAGTATGCTCCTTCCGTAGAGTCAACAATACTGATATTTTCGTTTTACTGCACTCCCCTCTACAGCACGTCTGGGTGTATAATTATTACATTCTTTAACAGAGTGGTTGTAAATGCTGTCATAGTAATGAGTGAAGTTCAATTAGATCTATTTAAATGCTCCGAAAGTGTGGTCTCGTTACCTCTAAAAACAAAGCCAACCTCCTGTTCTCATTACTCACATGTGTAAGCTAACAAGAGAGGGCGAAGGGCAAATCTCCGGCGTCATAGTAACACATTTATTGTAGTGTATACAATATAAGACACCGTATCTAAAATAAACAAAAACAGTTCGTTTTAAACGACATGCAGTTTTGTAAATGCGATACTGCCGTAAATTCTTCTTCGTTCGATCTCAATCTCCCACTGCCAAGACCTAAATTGGACTTTGCAAGTAGCAGGATGTAGTCCGGAGAACGGATTGCTTTGTGTCGATAGTTTACAGTTTGACTGCGATGTTAGCCCCTTTCGGTCCGAAACATCCGTCTTCGGCAGAGCTTCGTAGCAAAGACTAGAAAAGAAAGGGCAGTGAGAAGAAAGCTGAAGGAAACGATGGTAGATGATACTCGTTATCGTATCAGGCAGTTCGTCTTGCAGAACGATAACTCAAATTATATACCACCTGCAGCCTTATAGATAGACAGGACAACTAAGACCCAGGTAGAGTTGATCGCACACGCACACGCGTGCACGTACGCACACTCTCTCTCTCTCTCACACACACACGCACGCACGCACACTCTATCTCACACACGCGCACACTCTCTCACGCACACACATACACGCAAGCACACACACACACACTCTCACACACACATACACTCACACACACATACAAAGATGTTCCGGCCGAAAGAAAATGTACTAGACCTAAAGTGCACCAATCAAATGCTAAAAACCATAACCTACATTCAACGATCACAAATTTGATAACAAGGGTTTTTGTCGTGTATAAAGAAAAGAGTAAATACATTTGCAGTTGTCGATACTAGACAGTAATAATAATTATTTATATGACAATGTAACAACTGCTACAGTCACATGTATGATAGAGTAACACCCGTGAATATATAATGGTCAGAATAATTACAGTAGTGTATATGTAAGAGTAAACATAATTAGAGTCGTTTAAATGCAAGGTTTACACCAATAAAAGATGTGTAAATGTACGGAGAACAAAGATTACAGCCGTGTATATGTAAGGGTTACAATGATTACAGTCGCGTATATGTAAGGGTAACAATGATATCCGTGTATATCAACGGGTAACAATGATAGCCGTGTATATGTAATGGTAACAATGATTACAGTCGTGTATATGTAAGGGTAACAATGATTACAGTCGTGTATATGTAAGGGTAACAATGATTACAGTCGTGTATATGTAAGGGTAACAATGATTACATGTATCAACGGGTAACAATGATAGCCGTGCATTTGTAATGGTAACAATGATAGCCGTGTATATGTAATGGTAACAATGATTACAGTCGTGTATATGTAATGGTAACAATGATTACATCCGTGTATATGTAACGGTAACAATGATAGCTGTGTATATCAACGGGTAACAATGATAGCCGTGTATATGTAATGGTAACAATGATTACAGTCGTGTATATGTAAATATGTAAGGGTAACAATGATTATAGTCGTGTATATGTAAGAGTAACAATGATTACAGTCGTGTATATGTAAGGGTAACAATGATTACAGTCGCGTATACGAAATAGAAACAAAAATATTTATGATGCGTATGTAAATGCGAACATAGTTCCAGTCGTGTAAATATCACGGTAACTATATTTGTATCACGTATATGTAAGGGTAACAATAATTAGTAATTAAGATAAAAGTGTAACCATAATTATAGCCGTGTATAGGAAGGTGTAACAATAATTATATCCGTGTATATGAAGGTATAACAATAATAAATCTCATGTATATGGAGGTGTAACAATAATTATAGCCGTGTATATAAAAGTGTAACAATAATTATGGCCGTGTATATGAAAGTGTAACAATAATGAATGTAATGTATATGTAAGGGTACCAGTAATTGATGTGTATATGCATGGTAACAGTAATTGCAATGGCGTATGTGTATGTACCCATTATAGTTGTGTAAATAGAAAAGTAACAGCTGTTACACTTTCCGACTCTAGAAAGTAACCATAGTTGCGGCTGCTGATGTAAACGAGTAACAATAGTTTCGTTCGCGAATATGAAAGAGTAACAAAAGTTGCAAACATTTGTAACGGTCGTATATATGAAATAGTAAGACATTACAGTCGTGCTGGATATAAAGGAGTATATATGTTATCTGGAAGAATAACGATAGTTGAGGTAATGGTAAATATGAAAGAATGGTTATTCTCGTGGACACTTAACGTCTTTATACTGGTTTAGAAGATTCTGCAAAGTCTGTATAGAACCAGTTTAATTTACATTATATAGCTCTATGAGCTATGCGCATCCAATTTTTTCTTCAATGAATTAATTGTCCCTACCTCCACTAGCTCCCGTGGCAATGCATTTCAAGCATTCACCACTCTCTGACTAAATAAATATTTCATAATATCTAATCTGGACCTCTCTTTAGTTCATTTGTAGCTACGCCATCGTGTTCTTTTGGGTGGCTGTATTTTGAAAAAAACTGGTTAAAGTCGAATTTATCCATTCCTCTGATCATCTTATAAAACTGTATTGTCACCTGGAATTCTTTTCTCTTCTAGACACTGTAGGCCGGTTTTTTTTTCTGAGTCTTTTCTCATAACTGAAATTCTGGAATATCAGCTTTGTCGCACTTTTTTTTTTCCAACATGTCTATATCCCATCTATAATAAGGACTCCACACCTGTACACAGTACTGCAATCTAGGTCTAACTAATGCTTTATACAGTTTGACTATCACTTCCTTGCTCCTATGTTTAATATTTCTTTTTATTATATCTGACATTGCATTTGCCTTTTTCACTGCTACCTGAACTTGCTCACTTACCTTACCTACGTGATTTATTATAACCTCTAGGCCCCTTTCCTTATCTATCTTTCTAATATTATTCTCTCTCATTATGTAATTATGTTCCATTTTGGATCTACCCATGTGGATGACTGTATATTTATCTACGTTAAACTCCATTTGCCAGCTCACAGACCATTCTCGAATTTTATCTAAATCCGACCTCAATATATCCACTTCTGCTTTAGCTGAGACACTAGTGCATAGTTTTATGTCATCAGCAAATTTTGCAATCATGGATCTCATATCAATGTCCAAATCGTTTATTTATATCAAGAATAAAATTGGTCCCAAAACCGAGCCCTGTGGCAGTCCACTTTTCACTTCACACCACTCAGAGTACTCCTTATTTATGCCCACCCTCTTCCTTCTTCCCGTTAACCAATTTTCAATCCATTTGACAACTTCCCGACCTATGCCATGTGATTTTAACTTTCTAAATAATCTTTAATGAGGTTCTCTATCAAAGGCCCTTTGCAAAATCTAGATAAAAAACATCCACTGGTTCCCCTTTATCTATCATTTTAGTAATCTCATCCATGAATTCCAATAGATTTGTTAAGCATGGTCTCTCCTTGCTGACTATTTCTGATTAGATTAAATTTATCTAAATGCATACAATGTTCTCTTTGATTAATGACTCTAACAATTTACAGACTATGCTCGATAAACTCACCAGTCTATAAATTGCTGGATCTGCTTTTTTACCCTTTTTGAATAAGGGAATCACTCTCCAGCATCTTGTCAATTCCGTAGAACAATCCCTTTTTCACGTGTTTGAGAACATAATATAGCCAATGGTTCTGCTAGTTGGTCTTTAGTTTCTAAAATTTCTAACATCAATTTTAGATGAATACCATCTTGACCTGGACATTTATCCACTTTCAACCCATCCAATTTTTAAAAAAATCATTTCCTCTGTAATACAGAGTGATCTTAATCCCACTGTATTCATGTCTCTTTGAAATATATCTATTGGCTCTGGGATCTTGGAGCAGTCCTCTATTGTGTAGACTGTGCCAAAGTACTGATTGAGTAGATTAGCTACCTCCCTATTCTCACTTATTATTTTCCCTGTACAGTTTATGAGAGGGCCTACTTTGTCTTTCGTTCTTTGTTTATTTCTAACATAAGGAAAGAAGCTTTTACTATCAGTCTTGATCTTCCGAGCAAGATTTTCATTCG
Source organism: Ariolimax columbianus (assembly GCA_036924085.1). Classification (NCBI taxonomy): domain Eukaryota; kingdom Metazoa; phylum Mollusca; class Gastropoda; order Stylommatophora; family Arionidae; genus Ariolimax; species Ariolimax columbianus. Next base: position 55,865,296 of record JAVGWX010000001.1, read on the forward strand.
AAGTCTAAATTTGCTCTTTAATTAACTTTCTGAGCTAAGTTCTGCTTGTCCAAATATTTTAAATATTTCTTTTGATTTACCTGCCTATATATATTTTTTCCAAGCTTTATTTTTAGCTCTTCTACATTTAACTACAAATCTAGTTATCCACTTTATACGCTTGCGGTTTTCCTCCCTACATGAAACACATTCCTCTTTTAGCTTTTCTAAAACTGTTTTAAAACTCTGTCACTCTTGTTCAACATCTATTCCTCCTACAATATCATTCCAGATTATCTGACTAGCTGCCTTTTTCATCTTCTTAACATCTCCTTTAGAGTAGTCGTTTGTTCACGTGTTTATGTTTACTTCTTTACCTGCAATACGATCCTAATGGATGATTGGATGGTCACTTGAGCCAAACAGTTCCCCAACGGTAACGTTTTCAATCATATTTTCCTCTGTAGTAAAAACTAAATCCAATGTGTTTTTGCCTCTGGTGGCTGCTTCTACATGTTGAATTAAAACATTGCCAGTTATGCACTTAACAAAAGGGTTTGACTCTACAAGTGCTTCTGCCATATCCCATTTTATTTCTGGAAAGTTGAAATCCCTCATTAATAATAATTTCCATTCATTTGCCTTTGCTATGCTGCTAATCAGCTCCTCGTCTTCCTCTTTTTGACTTGATGGACATCTATAGCATTCTACAATCACTGTTTTTTCACCCCCACTTTTTATTTCCCCCCATGCACTTTTATTTTTGTTACCACATGATAAATCATCTTTAATCGTTATATTAACTGAATTTGTACAGTATAATAAAACGCTAACGCCCTTAGCCTTGTCTTCAACTACCATATATTTCCTTAACAATGTATATCCCTCTATTTCAAGTTCACTATCTACTATGCCCTTATATGTTCATGATTCTGTTAACCCTATTATATCTGGTTTTTCTTCTTCTACAAACAGTTCCAATTCTTCTTTTTTATTTACTATGCTTCTCACATTTGCATAAAAACATTTCAGTTTGTAATTTTGTTGGTTTTCTACTTTTGGCTTGTGCTTTATCATTTTATTGTTTGCTTTTCCACTACTTATTTCACACTTCCCTGACCCTAACTCTCCCCTTTGACTACATCCTCTATAGCACCCTATTGTAGGCCGATATTTAGTCTCATACTACATAGGCTTTACTAGTTTAAATTTCGAACACAATGATTAAACAAATACTTTGCTACAACATGCTGTCCTATCTCATTTAGATGTAAACCTTTCCTGTCTAACATTTTACTTGTGTCTACTTTCACATCAATAAATTCCATCCTCATGTCCGCATACATCACCTGTAACCTAAGGTTGACACCTATTATCTTACTATCTAGATAGTATGACCGATCTGTTCTATCTAAAATGCCCATCATTGTGACCTTCCTGAACATTTTTTCTTTAAGTGTTCCAATAAGACGTTTGTATTTTTTCATAATTATGTCGGTACCATCTCTCTTTACATTATTAGTTCCTACCAATACCGCAACATGACTGTTTGCATCTAACCTCTTTATTCTACCCTCTATGTCCTCAATTTTCTCCTACACCAATATCCATTTTTCAAACATTTTGTGTTGTTTAGACAAATGTCTGCCAACCTCCCTCACCATTGAATCCCCTACTACCAATCCTGAGCCCTCAACTCTATGTGCATACGTCTCTGCAAAGCTCTCTGCCCCGTGAACTGTTTCCTGACTAAAATCTCCCTTACTTCCAATTCCTATTACCTTTTCCAACCCATACTTAACTGAAAGTTGTTTAATTTTATCACATTGGCTACACTTTGACTGCAACTTCTTTATAATTTCCTAAATTTTCTCTTGTTTCTTTTTTATTTTGATCTGCCTCACTTCTATCTCATTCAATCTCTTCTCATTTGTCATAATATCGCATTCCATTCGAGCCTGCCTCTCTTCGTCTCTAGATACGCTACATACAACTTTTATTTCCTCTTCCAACGATGTTATCTAACCATACATTAAAACAAACATTGCCGCCACACAAATCGTACAATCTGACTTAGCCTTTCATCGTAGCATTTCGTCTGGTCTTAGCGGCCATACTAATTATGCTATTTGTTACCGTTAGCCAATAAGTTATACTAATACCTACTAATATAATGTATACTTGTTAAAGCAACACACACAAAAAATCAAATGTCAAATGTAGGCCTATACTACATTTACTGTTACTACCTCTTACTATGCCACGCTATTTGATTCTGTCAAGTCACTAACTATCTCTTACAACCAGACAGCTATATATGAAAATACGTATATTACAGTTAAGTACAATTGCAACTACGTTATTATTACACAAATTGATTCTCAACACTAATACTTATCTGAAAATATATAGATCTTTGTACTGTCAATTCGAATCCACCACCATCTATCTTGAACAACAGGAATATAGCATAGAATGTGGTCGCCTCTATAACGGGAGATAATTGATTACGGCAGCTTTTGCGCGACAAAAGAGAAGGTTTCACGCAATTCCTTTCATGTCTTTGCTTACAAGAAGATTCTGACAAGGCGTTGCTTCTGCAATGGTGATGTGAACTACATGGTGACAGACCCATGCAAACCCTTGTTAGTGATCGTTCAGCACATGCAAGAGGGTTAAGGAAACTGATGATGATTTGTTTGTCCACCGCAGTAAAGAAATTGACACCGGTACAGTTGGCCAATTCGCACAAAAACCTTGTCCAAGCAGTAACTGGCGCAATAGCTAAGGTATAACATGATGAGATAACTCCATGAGCAACTATCTTTAGTCTTCGTTGTGGACATACTTGAGCGACTACAGCGATCTTTTTTATTGACAGCCCCGTGGATAGGATAGTCTGACGCTCTTATCTCTTTCTCTCTCTCTATGTCTCCCTTCCTCCATCTCTCTTTCTTTCTCTCTGCCTCTCTAGCAAACCTAAACATTAAAGGATATAAGAGGACCAGCTAAATAAGAAAGTGTGGCCTAGGATTTGGGACCTTTGCTTACAATCCTATCCCACTAGGTTCAAATCACGTTGTGCTCTTATTATGTATGTCGTTGGCTATTTTATGCTAAGACTCCCAGTTGACCCAGCAGTATATTGTGCACCTGACATAGTCAGGGGGATATTTTGGAGCAGTCGGGAAAGTTACCAAGTGAATTCTCATTTTGCCAGTACTTTCAGCATGAAAGAGACTTAGCAAATATGAAATGAAATCGTGTTTTTGTGTGTGTTTAAGTAAGTGTGTGTGTGTGTGGGGAGGGGTGGGGGGAGGGGGGGGGTGCGTTCGTGTGTGTATCAGTGAGTGCGTCTGTATGTGTGTGTGCATGTGTGCACGCGTGAGTCAGGTTGTTTTTTTTATGTTGACCCGATTCAAGCTTCTTAGATAAACAGCAATGTAGGGGACGTGACACAAAAAGGCCGTAAAAATGTACTCGGGAAAAATCAAACGAAGCTGTTTTCAACAGCAAACAATTGGTATGGTTCAGTTACTGCACTGATGACCACAGAGCCTTCGCCGGGGACAAAGAACAAACGAATCAAAACAAAAACAAAGAGAGTGAACTTGACATAGGATAAAAAAACGACTCCGATGTGAGATAGCAAATACATGTAATATTTTTCTCTTTGACCTTGTATAACGGTTCGGACTGATGCACCTTTACACGATATGTGACAAAAATGGAACAGGTGAAAAACAGTTTGAGCTTACTGTCATAGACGAAAATAACAACTCATTATCCCCTGGAAATGTTAAGCGTTCATGTGGCTCCGCCCAAGTATTACTGGGGCCTGAAAACGGGAGCAGCAAATAGTAGGAATGTAACATCCAGAATGTTGTCATAGATTATAGAGAGTTATGGGGAGAGGCGCCACATGAAATATAAACCACAAGAGAAAGAACGGAAGATTGTACAACCCATTTATTCAACTGTAACCGCGTGTGAGTGGTAAAGAGGATAAAGAATGTACCTCTCGCAGTAAAGGGACTTGGTACCCCTCTCTCAACATGTTCTAGCTAGCCCAGTTGGATATTGCTACCTAACTTACAGTTAGAGAAGATGTTGTGTAAGGGAATTAGCTGTGACTAAGTATAATGATGTCTGATAAAAGTGACTGCTATGGAACTACCTTTAGCCGTTTCATTATGAACACAAGGTCCATATGAAAGACATCGAATATTGGAAGATTAGGATTTAAATCCACATGCTTCAGCTTTGCCTGAACGTAGATCTTATATATTGTGACGATTTCATAATCTGAATCGGTTTAGTATCACCTGAACGTCAACATTTATTCTTACTTTAAACGTCAAAATTTAGTCATACTTAAAACGTCAAAATGTATTATTGCTTAAAACGTCAATATTCATCCTTACTTAACACCGAGTGGTTTGCCGGGGTTTTTATGTATGACAAGGATAAAAATAGCACCACTGCCACACAGAGAGCATGTCGTAAGAGGTGACTAACTGTGTGACATGGCATAACACCAGCCATGGTTAGCTTGTTTGTTCAGAGCAGCATTAATGGCGCCTAACAGGCTGCGGGTCTATTTCGCTATAGTGTTTGAGTCTATTAAGATGAAATCGCACATCGGTTAGCCACCAAACGCAGCGGAGTATTAAGCTGCTCAAGCCTAGCCCGCTTAGAAGGAAATCCTTCTCCCGCCTAAATCCAGCTCATACCAGAGCTGGGACCTGCTCAGGGGCATGTGCCCCTGTAGAAGTACAGGTCGACTAAGAACTAAGAACTTAAAACGCCAATATTTAATCTTACTTAAAACGTCAATTTTTAGTCTTACCTGAAAGTACATTTTCAGTTATACCAGAAAGCCAATAGTTAGGCTTACCTAAACGTCAATATTTAGACTTACATGGACGCCTTTAATGTTTCCTCCATCTACTTGTACCATGCCCACAGGATATATTTAATTATATGAAACAAACTGAGCCCTGATAGATTAGAGCCTTCAATTTTACCAGGTGTTTCCACTTACGTTAAATGTCTGGGTATATGTTTATATGTCCGTCCTTATTCAGCATCTCTAGAAAGTATTAGCCACTTAAAATTAATCTTTATTTTCTCTAATAATATTCAGAAGAGCCATCTCTCTTCCACTCACTCAATTTCGCTACAAATTAGGCGATGCAGTAAAAAATATGTAACGAAAGCGAGTGACATAACATCAAGGTGGCAACAGTTGTACAGTGCAATACGGTTAATGATATGATAAATGCTACATTTCGGCTGCTAATATAGCTGTATATATGTATAGTCTTAGTCTTAGTCGACATGTACTTCTACAGGGGCAGATGGCCCTGTGCAGGTCTAGCTCTTGTATGAGCTGGATGTAGCCGGGAGAGAGGTTTTCTGCTAGGCTTGAGCAGCTTAATACTCCACTGCGTTGAAAAATGCGCTTACGGAGGGTGGATAATCGATGTGCGAGTCCATCTTAATAGACTCAAACACTAAAGGAAAGTAGACCTACAGCCTGTAAGGCGCCGTCTATGCTGCTCTAAACAAACCAGCTAATCATGGCCTTTGTTATGCCATGATATACAGTTAGTCGCCTCTTACGACATGCTCTCTGTGAGGCAGTGGTGCTATTCTTGTCCTTTTCATACACAAAGAACCCGGCAGACCACTCGGTATTATATATATATATATATACGCTGACAATGTAGTCTCGGTCATGTGGATCTAATCAAATAATTGAATGTTCTACAGAGCCTACATCTACAAGAAAACAAACATGTTTTGGTGCAGGAATCTTGTAATGATTGCAAATTGCAGTAAAAATTGGCATACGATACTTAACGATAAAAGTAACTTACCAGTCGTGTGCATATTTTTATGTTTGAAAATTGTAATGTAATTGCATACCGATACATTCTTGGCCGTTACTGGAAGCCATATAAATGTTTCAGTACAGTCTGAGTGTGAAATGACCGTTCACCGACCTTCAAAATCTGATTTAATGAAAATAACGACTATCCGGACAGTTTTTTTACAATTCATGTGCCGATCATCAAATTGACTCGAGAAGTGTTCACTAGCGAGCTATGATTTGTTTACCATTCATTTCGATTAGAAGCAAACTACTGGAAGGAGGCCACGCACAGCGTTAAATTTGAGGTATCGGGCTGTTGGCATATTGGAAGGAGGCATGTCTGTATCCGTAACAGCAAGACAATTTGAAGTGTCAAGACAGACTGTTAGACGTTGGTTACATAGCTACCAGACGATTGGGACTGTTTCTGACCTGTCCCGCAGGGAGCGTCCTCGATTATTGACCAGACGGCACGATCATAAATCTCTCGCATATCTGTGAAACAGATTTCATTTAGCAAATGTCACTGCAGACGCCTTCCCCGAACTAAGAAGAATAACTTCAGCTACTATCTAGAACCGTTTGCGTGAGCAAGGTCTACATGCAAGACGCCCTGCTATTCGTTCAATTCTGCATCCAAGACAACGTGACGCACGACTACCCTGGGCAAGACAACATCTGGGCTTTGGGAATGCTCTGTAGGACAGAGTACTGTTTACTGACGAGTGCATAATCAACCATTCATGAGTCGATGGTGGTCAGAGAGTATGTCGTCAACATGGAGAAAGCTACGTCAACAACTGCATTCAAGAGTGCGGTCGTCATGGAGGTGGGAGCCAGGGTTTAATGTGGTGGGGTGATTGTGTCCTAGGGAGGCATCTGCACCAATCATTAGACATACCTCGTTATCTTAGACGGTGCTGTTACCGCATTGCGATACCGTGCTGAGATCGTGAGGAACCACATGGCGCCTTTTCCGCATTGTGAAACATTGAAATCTTCCCTGACCAGCCATTTCATCTGACCTGCCACCAATCAGGCATGTCTTGAAAGAGCTGAAACTTCGACTTGAAAAACGACAGCAGACTGTACGGCAACTTCGTCAAGACGTCGTGCTCGTGTGGCGTTCTCACAGGATTTACTGAGGAGATGCATTCGTTCCATGAGGCGCAGCTATCAAGCCGTGATCAACACATGTGGATAATATACGCGGCACTGAGTCTTGTCATTAAAAAAAAATGACACCTATACTACCAAACGATTAGGAAATAATCACACGGGACACGAAAATGCATTTTTAGTTTTTTCTATGTTTCGAACTATGGAATAAAGTTTCTTCACCACGAATTTTGTTGTTTTTGGATGATAAAATACAATAATATGATGAAAAACATTACCTGGTAAGTTACATTTTTCGTTGAGTATGTATACAAAATGGATAATTCTGACGTCGATTGTCCTTGGTGAATGATGCGGTAATCTATACAAGCAAGGCAAAATATAGTTTGGTAGGTCACATGTTGCGACGAAACGATATTTGATGGAGCACAGCGACAGCGGTTTGGTACCACAGAGGTAGAAAAAATACCGCGGGGATGACCTCCAATAGGGAGATCAGACTACATTACTGTACGCAACAAAATACGAGACGCCTCTGGAGTACTTACCACGCACTGGACTTCTGTAGCCCAAGACAACATCCGCTGGAGAAGAAATTGAGACCACAGCTACGATGAGGAAAGGGTGATCAAGATCAAGATATATACATACATATCACATTTTCTTCAACGTCAGTTCGGCAATAATGCCGTATGTGATGACGCCAACAACAGTATGCATGTGCCCAGATACTTCACAGCGAACCTAGGTCTTTGGTCAGTATATCCGGACATAGCAAAGGTGGACAGTCCCGTGAATGTGTACATGCATATGTCACCAAAACGTTGTCCAACGTACCCATCCGCTGTCAGGCATGCGTACTACATATTCAATCAAGCCATATTTGCGCGATATCACAACTTTTATGACGCTCCGAAACAAAGTTTGATGTCGAATAGCTTTGTTTTGGGTCTTGTTCCATATATCCCGTAGTAATCTTTTGTACGAGATGTTCCATTGCTCTTAGGTGCGTCTCAGCGTCTGTTTTGCGAAAGTGCTATGCTTCTCATCTGTAAACCATTGCTGGAATGACCATGCCATGGAAACTGTGCACATGCCGTTGTTTAATTCAACTCTTGGAGCATTGGTTTAATAGAGTTAAAGGTATATCAAGTTGCTTTTCGTCGTCTAGAGATTCTGTGCTCAATTTTGTAGGTGGCTTCTATCTCTTGGCCTTCGTAGATATAGAAGTTGACAACTTCTATAGTTTCCTTTACCAACTTGATGTCTGCTTTCGGCAGTAATGGATTCTGAAGCACTGTGTTTTATATTTATTCATCATCTGTCCAGCAGCTATCCTGACAAAATTTAGGTTGGTCAATTATTGTTGGGCATCCTCAATTGTATGACTGATGTCATCTGCAAATAGTTAATGGCTGAGCCACTGGCCAGTTATAATTACGCCTCTGTCGCTTTATTTAATTTTTGAAAAATCTCTTCCAGAGCCTGTTTGTGAAACTTTGGGCAGATGGTTTTGCCCGGTCGGACTCTTCCTGCTATCTGAACATATACCGGATATGGTGTGTGTGTGTGTGCGTGTGCGTGTGCGTGTGTGTGTGTGTGTGTGTGTGTGTGTATATATATATATATATATATATATATATATATATATATATATATATATATATAAATATATAAATATACATATATATTGATCGCTGTAGTTCAGTCTTTCTTGGTTTCATTGATCAGTTTGAAATAGATTTAAGATATTTCCGAGTTTCTGAGAGCATTTTGCACAAGGTTTGTCTCGCTACTGTCAAAGACTTTTTTTAAAAATCGATAAAAACAAGACATTAGGGTATGCACAGTTTACGTGCCCTCTACATCAGTTGATTGGTTGTGTGTGTGAAGGTGGTCAATGGCGGAGAAACCTTTCCTCAACCCGGTTGATGCTCATCGATTTATCTTTTGCTTTTAATGGCAATGATCTTGTATATTATCGGTAGCAAATAAATTGGGTGATAGTTCCCAAGAAGTTCAGTATCTCTCTTTCCGTTGATTAGAAAAACCTTTGAGGATTTTCCTTGGTCAAGAAATTGTACTTTGTACTATTCTGGGGAATTTATTAATCAGCTTAGTTAGGTGAACCACCTGACTTCCGCCCCCCCCCCCCTTTCCCTTTCCTTTTCCCTTCTTCAGTATGTGTGCACCTTTTAGATTTATGAACTTTAGCTACATCAACGCATTTATTGAGTAGATTAACAAGACTTTCAAAGTTCTGTGTTAAGGATCCAGATTTGTACCAATCTAACTGCGTGATTTGATCTACAAGCTTGGTTCTATTTACCAACATTATGCCTCAGTATTTCTGTTTTGGGGCGAAACAGTGCAGGTTTATTTTAGGTTCTGAATGGCCTATGATCACTGCGCTTGTGCAAACGATGAGGCACTTCTACATTTGTAACGAACTTGATATATATGTACAACAGATAGTAGATTTCCGCCTTTGTGTTTCAGTTTGACAAATGCCCTGTCCACCGTTATTTTTCCGAAAGTTTTTGAAAAAAAGTGTTCATCACGAACAATTTGTGGGTTTCTGGGAAGATGGCTAAACCTCGATCAATTCTTTGGACAGCGGAAAATATTATCAAATAGTATTGTCTTGCTTGTTGAAATCACCAAGAATAATCTGCAATAATATTTATATATGTGTGTGTGTGTATATATATATATAAATGGAGGAAGGCGTTTGGATGATTAACGATGCAATGTCAGCTCGAGGATTAACATAGTCAGGTGTGGGTTTAGTTCTCACTCGCAGTTTTATGCTACGGAAATACGAGATAATGTCAGCTCAATACTTTTTCCTTTTACTGGTGCCGTTAGGCTTTTGTGGAAATCTGAAGTTCCTTCTCTCTTTTGGAGGATGATGATGATACGCCTGTGGTGTCAACGGATTTCAGCTTTGTTATCTGTCAATAAGCAATGCGGTCATACTCGTGCCATGGAACCAGACCTTCTGGTGTTATTTTTCATGAATGATGAGATAACCAAACTATTTTACTTGATACATTGCTTTGCATTTGGTCCACGATTAGTTCTCATAATATTTATCATGGCACAATTTTATATTTTATGTCTCCAAATAACGTTGATGTTTTTTCGCAGGTGTTTCATCTGCTTCAATTTTATTTTCATGGTGTCATGGATAAGGTCAATTTCTAGCACCGACAGCTTTACTGATCAATTCAAATTTAAACAACTTTCTTTCGCATTTTAAATTTCAGTTCTTCGCCAACAACTGGTTCCATCGCATACAAATACAACATCGCGGAAAAAGTAACAAAAAATACAGCACCTAATATAGTTGGAGTTTATGAAAAATTAATTGCATTATATATGAACTACCATAAGGAAACAACGTGGCAATATAACCAGAGATGCACAGGACAGAACTTATACCAGAACAGAAGAGCGAGAAGGCCGAAGCATCACTGGCAAAGTATAGTTAACTAGGAAGTCAGATCTACTGACTAAAAATGACGACCCAAAATTGGAACAGTTCAGATGGCCAGTAACGCCATATATTTTCATGTGCTCAAAAGGTTAAAGTACTATGAAACTATAACATGGTCTTAACAAGCACGCGACATGATTGGCATCGTCATTGTTGTATACACCTGGGACAGAAGACGCAGCAGCCATTGAGCGCTCAACAGTTAACGACGCATAGATTGCTGCTTGCATTATGGTCAGCAAACAAATAACTGACAAAAGGCATTTTACAACCTTTTATCTAACCTGCGAGGACCATTGCCTGTTTCCGTACGTAGTCGTTGTCCTTTTGCGTGGACTTCTATCGTTCATGTGTTGGTCAACTTCCCCATAGTTGAGTAGAGAGTTTAAAATTGTGTTGACGGGCTATACTAGTGCAACCTGTTAATCTATTAAATTGTGACGGATCCTGTTGCTGACAAAAGTAGTTTAAAAATTATATTTTTTTGGGCATCAACAGCGATGCGATCAACAACTTCAAGTCGCATTAGAACAGGCACATGCATCCATTGAGTTGGAAAATCACGACCCACCAGACGCCAATATTGAAGAAGAAGAGGTGAAGAAAACGATACGAACTATGAACATTTTGAAAGATTAAAGTCGGCATTGAATGTTGACCAACTTGGCCTTTCAATTTCATTACGAGAGATATAGGCGATCAAGTGATGAGCGGCGCAGATGAACGCATCAAACTTTTCATGTAAAATCAAAACACCAATAAACAAAAAATCAAAACAGAAACGCCAATACACCAAAGAAAAATTAACATTAAAAAAATGTGCACTATTGTGGTCCCCAAAACAAAATCATATCATAGTACAAATAAAAGCTTGTAACAAATAATGTACGAGGTAGACTTGCTTATATTTACATGTTCGTCTCCAAGTGATGTCCCTGGAAACAGACTGCACCCATGCAGTCTGACTGAGAGAATACGGATTACAGAAAAAAAGACAAAACCGGTTCCCAAAATGTCGTGCTGAAACCGGCTGTACACTACAACACAACTTCCTTTCATGAGGAACGCCGTAGACAAAGAAGAAAAGAAGTGTACACACGTCATTGCAGTTCATACCTTGACCAACTAAAGACTTTCAATCATAATTATACTTTTATGAAAATATTATTCACTGCTTTCAAACATTGTATCTTATCTTATCATTTGCCAATCTATTGTTGTTTAGTTCAGTCAGTAGTTATCTTTGTTTCATTGATGGTAAGAGCGTTTATATGTAATCAATTGGAAATAGATTGTTAACGTTTTAATTTAAAACTGCATTTTTAGTATTTTGTTTCCACTTGAAACTTGTATTTGATTTTTATGGTGTGTTTAGCGACATTGAGAACATGATATTATATGACATTGGGAAATGAGAAAATAGGTCAGAACTTCCCCATACCATTAAAATAAATTTGTTGTTTCTGTAAACTACCAAGTATCCAATTTTAGCTGATGATATTTGACCCCGCTGATCTGTTTGAAAACATTTGAGTTATAGAATGGCTAAGGCGATTACTTCTCGCAGAATAGGAGTAGGGTTCAAACTTCAGTCTACCGAACTGTGCGAAAAAGGGAACTGGATACTCAACCTCAAAGCGAATTGAAACCCAGTATAAATAAAATCCATGACACGTCACCCATAATTGCAGTGTCTGTAGTGGGAACACTTTTACTTTCTTATATCAAATTTAATGTGAATATTCGAAAGCAGAATTCATTGTACTCCTACATAATTTATCAATGTCATTATTACAGACAACGGGACATGAAAAGCGAAAATAATTTTCTTTCTTCTGCACATTTGGGCAGAAAAGAAATGTAGGAAAACGCTTTAACATTGGAATAAAGTTACTGGACAATAGAAAGAACACGACAATTTGAGAATATGTTCGACGATGTTAGACAATGGTTTAGAATACAGAGAAAGGCAGCATAGATAAGCAGCTTTCTGGAAACGAAGCTGTGGCGGTTAATGATCATCTATGCTAGTCAATATCATCACCAGAAACTTTCTGCTGCAGTGTGAAGCATAAACAACTTCCGCCGCTAATCGCTTTTAAAGAAAGCCAATCATCCCTACCATACAATTTTAGACAATTTACCTTTACGCAGCATATGTTTCAAACATAGACGATCCTTTTTTACAGAAAGTCTAGATTTAGCAGTGGATGATTAAAATAGCTAAATGAGGTGTGTACGGATCACAGTACGAAAATCTGCATAAAGAAAACCGAACTTATGACGATTGTAAGAAAAGAAATAGAAACAACAATATTTATACAAAACCAACAAGTAAAACAGGTGAACATTTCATGTACCTGGGTAGCATAATCTCAGTTCAGGTGGGAAAGGAGACACGGAAATCAAAAACAGATGTAATAAAACAAGTGAAACCATTGGTGAAATGTCCCCGATCTTACAATGTAAACACGTGACAATGGATATAAAAATAACGCTGTACGACACACTATTCCTATCCACATTGTGCTATCAGTGCCATAATTAGACATTAGCAAACAGAGATAGAAAAAAGCATAGTAACAACATAGATGGAATGCCTGCGCAGAATGCTTGGAGTAACAAGAATGGATAGAATCAGAAACAAAAATATTAGGAGACAAGTAGGTACAACACCAGTGCTAGACTTCATCAAAAGAAAGCAAGCCAAATTATTCGGCCACGTGACACGAGAAACACTATATAGTATCACTCAGAAAGCAATGCTTTACATATACAATGGATATAAAGCCAAGGACCGACCACTAAAAAGGTGCACAGCAGAAATAACAGACGCAGTAAAGTCTCCATTGTAAGAAGCCCATACGTGTTCTGAGGCACTGGTCTAGATACCTCTTCATTACCTAACGCTGATAGGCACAAGCAGGACAAAAAGCGAAAAAAAGAAAATGAGTATAATATCAATTCTATATACATAATGAGGATGCTAGTCTCATGCACAACCTTATTAAGTCTCATTTAACGACATGCTTATAATGTTTCAGAGGCATACACGTTTCACCTGAGCCAAAACATTTAAGTACTCTTGCATTACCTGTTTTTGTGAAACCTCTATGGAACAGAAAAAGGATATCAGTCATATATTGTTAATGGCCTTTTATGAAATGAATAGTAGGATATAGTTGTTCATTTATATCCTACCCATTACGAGGCATCAGCGTATGTACATGGGCGTATTTGTTTTTTAGTGTCATTCAAAATATGATGTTAACTGTACATTTTTGGAGACATGAAAAACTGAACTAGAGAAGGCCAAGCTTCAAATAATTCCTTAGAATACCATACAAGAAACATTTCACTGATGTGAATATACGAAATATAATCTACTCCATTGTCGGTTCCTATAAAGACATATTGACTTGTTGAATCACGTAAACGCTAATGAAATGGTCAAGTGTCAATGTAAAATTGGCTGTCTAATTTTATACTCAATGGAACAATTTCAGGAACAGCAGACAGATGTAGACTCAAAATGTGCCAAACATACGAGGAGTGTTCAAATGAAACCGGACCAAACTGTAACAATTGAACATGCGTACGATGCGCATGATGACGTCATTTCTGGTGTAAACAGCACATACCAACCGTCAAGTTTGCAAAATTGCATTGCCCTCCGACTCATAGTTTCCTCATCAGACCGTTGAAAACATGGCGGGAGTGATGCGGAATACGTCCAGAGTTGATCGGCGAGCGGTGATTCGGTTTCTAACAGCTGAAGGATATCGACCAATTGACATTCATCCAAGAATACAGGCAGTGTGTGTATGGTGACAAAAATGTGTCGAAGACAACAGTGAAGAACTGGAACCCTGATATTGAACCTGCTTTCGGGAAAGGCCAGCTATTTGGCATTCTCACAAGAGGAACAAATCATGATATTGTGAACGTTTTTGATTAAAAAAACACTTTATCAGAGAGCCTTTTTCGAAAAAACATCTATGCACATTCATTTTAAAAAGTTGTCATCAAAGAGCTTTTAAATTGACTTATCGATTTGATTAATCAGAGTCCATTGAATTTCATTTACTTCCGTCATAATTTGCCGGCTGTTGCTAGTCCTTGAAATTGACGTGCGTTTACCAAATGTCGCAGTGTTCATCTGTTCTGTATTGGTTTGACCTGAGAGTTTGAAATGTCAGATATTGGTAGTACTTCTGGTACAGGAGCAGCCAAGGCCTGTTTCATGGCATCTTGCATACCTTTGGTCCAAATCGGATCTCCAGCTTTCATATGTGGCTCCTTATAGCTGCCCGCATGCGACAATGGCGACTTTCCACTGACATGATAGCATAATCAGGTGACAGTCGCTGAATGGTTATCACTCATCTTATAATCTTGGTCTGCCTACACACGCACGACAAGACTGAATTCAAAAGAATGCATAGAGACGGGTACAAAGAGTATAAAGCGAAAATAGGCGACGCGCTGTGGGGTGCAAGCAGCACAGCGAGATAGGAATAGGTCCTTGTTATTCATTGCTCCTGACTTCGTCTCCACATGTATTGCCTCTGGTTTTAGGAGAACTCTAGGGATAGAGTAAGGTTCACAAATTTGGGAACTCTTCCACGAGATAAACCAATTCACCGCGCAAGTCAAACTTTTATCCATTATTACAAATGGCTGAGAACTGACTGAGACGTAGTGGTCTTCCTAACCCCTGCTGGTCGAATAACATTTGTTTTACCAATTTAAGTCATAAAATTGTATTTTAATTTGATTTATTTCAAGCTTCTTTCCAGAGAAGTTTTTGACTACCCTGATGTTGATCCTGGCCTGCAGTAACTAGTGCAAATGTTAAATAAATTCTTCGTTCACTTTAAACACGGAGCATTACTACCTGCTACACGACCCGACAGGAGACCTTTACCAAACCCTTGGTGTTCTCTTGTATCTATATCTTATGTTACAGTTTGTTTGTAGTGATTAGGTTACTGTAGTCGTTCAAAAGCCTATTTAATCTCATTGAGTGACAAGCGTAGAAGATTACATCGGTAGATTTCGTGGCTTATTACAAGCTAGTACTGCAGTGCTGATGATTATTCGATGGTTTGTTCCAAGCAAAGAATGCGGCCAATTCACTACAGGTGGCCCTTTTACAGGAAGCCAGTACTCGAACATTCATAGTTGCCGTTTACATAGTTATGGTTTTAAATTATGAAGTTGTTAGATCCATTCACACCCGCCTTTTGTCGATATAAAAACACTGGTTACAGAAATTATGTTTGTAAAAACATCAACACCTGTTTATTGTGGTTTTGTCCTGGAGCAAGATATACAGCGCCATAAAAATCACAGAAATGTGTATGGATAGATCTATGTAGTATTGTAGTGTGTAACAACAATGGTGCAGTCAATGCACACATCACTAGATGACCCTATCAACACGATGGGTGCATGCTGTCATGCAGCAAAATCGAGAAGATTAAAGGGGCATGAAGTACAATACAATACAATACTTCTTCTTCTTCTTCGTACGCAGTCAGACTGTAACCATTATTTTTTCGAAAAAAGCGGCGGTCATCCTGAGGTTGTCGACACTGCCATAGAGCTTGTCTTGCAGTTCCACTGGTGATGGCCACATCTGCTCTCTCTGATCCTCGTATGTCGGGCAGTTCTGCAGCAGATGTTCAGCGGTCATTTTACCGGTATCGCACGGGTATTCGTCGGTACCACCTATCTTTAATTTGTTGAATAGGTGGTGCCTCAGTCTATTGTGGCCAGTGCGAAGTCTGAAGACAACGACCTGCTCTCTTCTGTTCAACTGGTAATAGGCATCGTTTTTGGTGTAACCAGTATGTTCGGTTTCCCATTTGGTCATGTATCTGTCTTTGATGAGCCGTTTTGACTCTTCGTACGTCATACTAGTATCTGTTTGTGGTAGTCTTGCACCTTCTTTTGCCAGTCTGTCTGCCTCCTCGTTGCCTTGGATGTTGCAGTGTGATGGGACCCACTGTACCACTACCCTTTTTGGTGCGGACTGCTGGCACAGTTTGCAGAGTGCTGCTCTTAAGATTGCCATTCTTTCTCTGGCTCTCATTCGGTTTCTCTCGATCTGACTTTTCCATGTCATGCGCCGATCAAATGTGACTTCCAGATAGTTTGGGTTGTCGTTTTGCTGCAGGAATTTGCCATTTAAACTTAATTTGGTATTTTGGGGTTTGATTGAAAGCGAGAATATTGTGCATGTGGTTTTCTCCTCGTTTATTTTGACCAGGCATGAGTTCGTCCACTCTTCCAGCGATGTTAGGGCCTGCTGCATCCGATTTCTTGCTATGGTGAGATTCTTTTCAGAGATCCACATAGCCAGATCGTCTGCAAACATTGAGCTATGGACTCTTCTTGGTATATTCTCTGTAATGTCGTTTATATACACCAGGAAGAGTGTGGGTGACAGTACTCCCCCTTGGGGTACTCCCTGCTCAAGGCTATGAGGATGACCTGGTCCTCAGTGGATCTGTGCTGTCTAAAGCCGGCTTGCTGTGGAATTAGTATTCGTTTTTCTTCCAGATGTCACATCAGTCTGGTGTTTATCATACCTTCCATCAGCTTGCCGACACAGCTCAGTAGGCTGATAGGCCTGTATCCATTTGGATCTGTTTTGTCCTTTCCTGTTTTTGGTACTGGTACAAGTACTGCGTCTTTTCATGCCTGGGGTACAATTCCCCTTTTCCAGCTTTGGTTCAGGACCGATAGCAGTTTCCTCTTCGCTGTTTGGCCCAGCCCCATCAGCATTTCGTTTGTTATCCCGTCTTTTCCGGGAGATTTCCTTTTCTTTAATGTTCTCATGGCCTCTTCCATTTCGCTCATTGTTAATTTGGCCATCAAATGCTCTTCAGGTGCCGTATTGATGTTGTCGTGCCCCTTTTGCTCTTCACTAATGTCTGTATGCCTATCTGCAATGCAATACAATATCATCGACTTCTGTCCGGCGGATGTGCTGTAAGCGTGGTAGCAAACAATATCCGATCTTTCGCCGTGTCGTATTATTTCGGACGCAGGTCTTTCAGCAGACCATCTCGCCATCGTATGTATGAGCGCCGCGTGAGTACCCATCTGTTATCTGGCATGCGCGAACGTGGCCAGCCCGTGGTATTTGCGAAACAACGCATCCTCCACGACGTCTCGAAATAGAGTGCGTTCTCTTATTTCAGTATTTTGGATTCGATCTGTGATCGAGATACCAAGGACCAATCTTTCCATTGCTCGCTTGATAACTCGTAGTTTCTCTGCATTCGTGTTGTGTATATTTCATACTTCACACCCATAGATCATGGCTGGTATGACCACAGAATTGAAAATTCGCCCATGTAACGGTGTCTTTTAGCTGCAGGAGTATAGGCTTTATGGCACTAAAGCTGGTCCCGGCTGCAGCTCTTTGTCTTGAGATTTCTTGGTCTAGGGTGTTGGTAGCATTTCATTCTTCTCCTAAGTATATGTACGAGCTGACATTTTCGATAGACTCATTTCCCATATATATATATAAAACAGGACTGCAACCTCAGATTGCCAATAATAATGAAGAAATTAAAAATGTTACACATTTTGAATACCTTGGCTCTACGTTATCCAAAGACGGAGACTACTTAAAAGAAATTAGAAGACGTTTGGTCATGGCGATGCAGAAGCTAAACAGCATGCACAATTTGTGGCATAATACTAACAAGCAACTAAAATTGAAGATCACGAGAACATGCATATTCCCTGTGGCAATGTACGGGCGCGAGACACGGACTATTACACAAGCAGCAAGTAAGAAAATTGGAGCGTTCGAAACAAAATGTTACAGAAGAATACTAAAACATCATTGGATAAAGAAAGTGACAAATAGAACCATCCTATAAAAACTGAATGTTGAAGAAAACTGGCTCATAAACAATATATATTTCAGAAATTGAATTTTTTCGGCCATTTCAAACGTCATTACGGACTAGAAAGAACGGCCCTGGAGGGCATGGCACCTGGAAAGCGATGCAGGAGACGATCAAGGCAAAGGTGGATATATATATACACGAGGCGTGTTCAAATTAACTGGACCAAACTGCAGCAAGTTAACATACGTACGATGCGCATTATTACATCACTTCTGGTATGAACAGGATATACCAACCGTCAAGTTTGGAAAATGTCATTATTCTTAGACTCATAGTTTCCTCAGCAGACCGTTGAAAACATGACGGGTGCGATACGGAATCCGTCCAGAATTGATCAGCGAGCGGTGATTCGGTTTCTAACAGCTGAAGGCTGTCGACGAGTTGACAATCATCGCAGAATGCAGGCAGTGTATTGTGACAAAGGTGTGTCGGAGACAACAGTGAAGCACTGGATAACGATGTTTAAAGAAGGACGTGAGTTAACGCAACAATATGCGCTTGACCTGGTCTCGGAAGCTCTTTCGTTAACTCGCGTACTTCTTTAAACATCGTTGTCCAGTTCTCACTGTGGTCTTCGACACACTTTTGTCACCATACACTGCCTGCATTCTTGGGTCTCAGTTCTTCAGAAAGTGTGGTTATCAGCTCTCTGCCTTGGTGCATTGTCTTTGCTAACTATGAGTCGGGTACACATTTTTAGGTTTGTATAATGAAGTGTGTAAAATTTGGTTACAAACTAGTTTCTTTGTTGTAATAGTTAAACAGCTTTAATCGATATACTGCTCGGATGCTTCGGTAAATATTGAATTCAGTAAAAGAAAATGAAACACTGAGTTCAAATTTCTAAACGTTTCTTTTAAAGGCTTTAAACGGATAGTTTTTGTAACGAACGAGAAAATACTTCTTTCAAACAGCACGCATATAAACGGAATGATTAGTAGTTAATATGTTGAGATATTATATTTAAACCAGTCTGAAAATCAACCACAGAAACGTATATACTAAACCATCTATGAGGCATTAAAGAAAAGTATGATCAGCTGATAGAAGAGAAACATGAGGGCAACTCAACAGAGACTACCCTATTCTGCAGGGTAATCAACAAACCAATATAACACGAAGTTTGTTGGGACGATACGTTCTAAAATCACACCAAAATTCTTCACAGCGGCGCTTAAAGAAGTTTTTAGAAAATGTAATTTAAAAAAATAGGTATAAGCATAAACAGAGGCATTCTTAGCCACCTAAGGTTTCCTGATGACATAATCATCCTCCGTCACAGTGTCAGATAGGCGAACAATGCCTAAATGAGCTCAACAAAGTAAGCGATGTAGAAGGCCTTAAAATCAGTAGAATGAAAACCCAAAACATACTGAAAACTTATTACCCAAGTGGGGAACTGTGACTAGGAAATGATACTGTTAAAAACTAGATTTTATATAAGTACATGGGTCAGGAAATTACAAACTCCCAAAAACATTACTTACTTACTTTTCGTGTCCAAGCACCACGTTATACATCATGCATCCAGTATTCAGGAACAATGATTGCCTTATCATTTGCCTCCAGCATGTGACACCTATTGCAACTTTTCCTAGAGGTTGGGGCAGTTCATTAGGAAATCTGGATCCTGTATTGCGCACAGTTACGTGTGTCACCATCTGTGTATCCCCAACATTTCTTATTCATTTTGCACCATGATACACCAGTTCGGAGTCTGTACAGCTACTTCCATGTTGTGTATGGTAGATGATGTCTGGGGGCAGGTTCCTCCCGAATTTCCATCTCTAGGGCTTGCATCAATTCAGGATCTGTCTGTATTGGGATATGTTGCTTTTAATCGCGAGATTCCAAGTAGGACAGTAGCAGGATGGTGCAGCTTCAACTGTATCAAATTTAATACTTCAATAGTAGAAAAACGACAAGCAAAGAGCCTACACCTTTAACATGTTTATTCCAGTTATGATATATGTCGCGAAACATGCAACCGAAGAAAAGCTGAGATTTTGAGCCGCTCAAAGGGCAATGGAGCGAAGAATATTGACAGTCACTCTATGGCACCGAAACCCAACACGGAAATCAAGCGCCAAACAATGGCCATGGATGGCCAAGGCCAAACTGACTTCAATGACGTAGATGTTGCGTGGTTTAAAAAATACATACTGGAGATCATGTGGTGCATATGCTCGACAAACAAATGGTTTCAAAAGGTGACGTCTTAGAGGCCCTACAACTTTTAAAACCCACGTGAACGTCTGCCAATGAGATGAAGAGATGGCGAGAGTAAAATCTTTGGTCCAACATGGTGCTCCAGGGCAAAAGACCGCATTGAATTTAAACAACATTTGGCTAGCCTACAGCTACTTGCCTGATCGAATTCCAGTATTGCTAGAGAAACGTGTTGATCAAAACACTTCGAAGTTTTTATCCACTACAGGAAAGTGTTCTATGTGCTACAAGAAATATTTTGATCAAACTACTTGAAAGGGTTATATCTGCTACAAGCATGTTCTTGTTAAACCTATTTAAAGGTTTCATCAAATACTCTAAAGTTTCAATCAAACTACGTGAAGTGTTCTATGTGCTACAAGAAATATTTTGATCAAACTACTTGAAAGGGTTATATCTGCTACAAGCATGTTCTTGTTAAACCTATTTAAAGGTTTTTATCAAATACTCTAAAGTTTTAATCAAACTACTTCAAGTGTTCTATGTGCTATAAGAAATATTTTGATCAAACTACTTTAAAGGGTTATATCTGCTACAAGCATGTTCTTGTTAAACCTATTTAAAGGTTTCATCAAATACTCTAAAGTTTTAATCAAACTACTTCAAGTGTTCTATCATCTGGGCAAATGTCTTATCAATGCACTTCAAGGCTACGATAGCTACGTACGATTTTTCATCAGATTACTTCAATGGTTCCAATAGATGTGTCTTTCGGAACCTACATCAACACTTAAAAAAAATAACTTCATTTCCATTAACTAAGAAATGTTTTAAATTAAATCACTTCCATGGTCCCAGCAAGTGCAGAAATGATTTTTATCAAACCTTTACAAAGATTACCTTAGCTACAGAAAAGTTTCAACAAAGCAGTTTATGGGTTTCATCAGCTACAGAAACGATTTGACCAAATCACTTCAAGGATTCGTTTAACTGAAAAATATTTTGATCAAATCACTTCTAGGGTTTTTTAAACTGGGATATATTTTGATCAAATCACTTTTAGGGTTTCTTAAACTGGGAAATATTTTGATTAAATCACTTCAAAGGTTCGTTTAACGTCAAAATATTTTATCATATGACTTCACGGGTACTTTTAACTGGGAAATATTTTGATCAAATCAATTCAAGGGTTCCTTTAGCTATGGCAAATTTGTTGAACAAACCACAAAAATGGTCACATCAGTTACATAACGTTTTGATTACAGTGCTGAGATTTGAGATTATATATGAAACTCTTGATTAAGGTGTTTAGATTCTGAACTGTGCATTATTAGTTTGATTAAAGTGCTGTGATTGAAAGTTTTGATTGAAGATTTAATATTGTATACTCTGCAGTAATACTTGGATTCAAATGTTGAGATCTGATCATGTCCTAGAAAGTTATTATTGAATTGCTAAGATCTAATCCACGCAAGAAAGTTTTAATCAATCCTCTGAAACTTGATTCTTTAGAGGAGAGTTATAATCAATGGCTTGTGAATGTTCAAACAATTTCTACAAATTCAAATGTCGAAACACACGCTGTATCCGTAATTTCCAAATATCAAATGTCATTTACAAATTACAAATTAAATATAACGAGATGAAATGCAACTGAAGTTTGGTTGCAAAAACATTATTTCTACATCAACTGTCAAAGTTTGGCTCATGCGTTTCTTATATGTTCCTAGTGAATCATAATGTTAATTCCCTTGAGTTTCTATTTCAACTTCATAGACGCTAATTTTCTACCGGATCTCACACAAAAAAATTGTATAATCTTAACTAATGATGATGTGCGCTTCTGTGTATGAAAGCGGTAATGATTCCAGCTTCACCAACTGATAAAGACATATATTTGACGCTTCATTGACCTGTAGTTTTGGCATCTATGAGCTCATTATATTATTTCTAATAATTTTTTTTTTTAAAAACCTGTTTCTTCGGGGTATAATTTGAAGTAAAGAAAATCGTTAAAGTATAGTGTAAAAAGTGAAAGAGAAGTTCACAGTGACACAGATCCGGAACAAAATTGGAAATATTACGACATCAGCAGGTTCATTATGTTTTTGACTTGCGTTGTTTTCTAGGAGAAACCGGAATGTATCTAAGAAAACAGACGCCAGCAAAAGATACTACTCAACGACATCAAATGTAGCCAATTTAATATGTGGCTTCTTCTTTCTCCAGCTATCGCTACTTGTAAAGCATCGGGTCATTGCTGCAGTTGATCTATTATTAGAAGGCAGCGTTAAAATAAGCTGTGGGTTTTGTGGAGGTGGTTTCTGTTTGTTTTATATGATAAGGAAGCAAATTACATACACAACTCTCTTTAGTGGTCTTTTAGAACATGCATCGAGGTGCCTTTATTCTTACCTCCCTGAGTATGAATATATATGAATATATATATATATATATCGGTGTGTGTATGTGTTTGTGTGGATTCCGTGGCGAAGTGGTTATGCCGTCGAACTCGTGATCAGGTGGTGTGGGTTCGACTCCGGACTCCGCCGTCTTTTTCACGGGTGCTTGATGCGGAGTCCCCTGCATCTCGTAATCGCCCCCTAGTCGTCTTGTCCTTGACTTGCCACTGGGGTCGGGCGGCACGAGACGAGAAAGTGGGGATAAAAAGTAGCGTTGTTCTTACTAAAAATATCGCTAGCAAAATTAATTATGTCATCATCGTCTACGATGGACGACGGCCTTTGCCTTTTTATATATATATATATGTATGTGTGTGTATATATGTGTGTATATGTGTGTATATGTGTGTATATGTGTGTGCATGCGTGCGTGCGCGCGTGTGTGTGTGTGTGTTGTTGTTTTTTTCCAAGAACCCAGTTGCTGAAATGAAGAAGACATATTTTAGTCAGAACTCTTTGTGTTTAGCTAGAGTTGATTGTAATCAGAATTGTTTGTCTTAACATATATGTGTTGATTATTCAACAAATGAGAAGTAGAAATTGCATATATCGCTAGCACAAGTATCATATTTTGTCAAGTATTGTGGAGATTGAAATAATCTAAAGTTGAAAGTCTTTTAAAGGTATGTTGAGAGTGGCATGTATTGTATGAAGGAAAAGCAGTAGTAGAAGAAGAAGAAGAAGAAGAAGGAGAAGAAAAAGAAGAAGAAGAAGAAGAAGAAGAAGAAGAAGAAAAAGAAGAAGAAGAAGTAGTAGAAGTAGAATAATAATATAAATATGAAGTGGCAGAAAAGAAAAACCAGACAAAAACAGGATGAATAAAGATGATTTTATTGTATTCACATTACTTCAGTGGAAGAGTGACGTTTGCTTCTTTCTGCACATTTCCTGGGTTGACACATTCTTGTCTTCACAATCATAAATAGGAACATCAGAAACAGTTTCAATGGGACCAATAACATTCTCATGTAAAATCAATTTATATGAAACGGCACTGCAAATTAACTGGAATCAGCTATCATAAAAACCGGTTAGGGTAAGTCAAATCCAATATTGGACCAATGATTCAACAGATGGATCGACGGGATTTTGATTTGACGTGATCGATAAACAGTTAGGAACGTCAATCCTGCAAGGAAGGGTACTGGTCACTCTCATCTCAGGAGAAGCATAATCCTAGTATAATGAAGTATTTGATACTTTGATCCTCATAGCAATTTCTGTGAATTTTTAAAAAGTATTTAGTGAGGAAGTGTTAAAAACCATTTTACTAAGCGCAACTTGTGTCACGTGACAGTTGCCAGCTGCCTTCCTCGCTGTCTTGCTTTCCCTAACCGTTGTTCGGGTACCCAATTACAAACGAAGTCTCCCTATACAGCTGAGTCGAAAGGTATGGTCCCTTAGCGAGAGTTGAACCGTGTACTTTAACGAGTTCTCTACCATCACACATCAGACGCCTAGTTTGTGCTATAGGAAGGTCTTATTTAGGTGTTGATACAGTTAATCTACTAACCAGTGATATCAGTTGATATTTGTTTACAGAGGAGTCGGTGATGTAAGTTGATATCAGTTCACATAGGCGTCAGTGATATCAGTTGATATCATTCAACAGAGGGTTCGGTGATATTAGTTTATAAAGGAGTCTGTGATATACGGTGATACCAGTTTACATAGGCGTCAGTGATATTATTTTATAGATTTTTATAGATGAGTGGATGATATACGTTTATATCAGTTAACGTAGGAGCCGATGATAATTGTTAATATTAGGTGCAGTAGCAGCCAGTGAAATAAGTTATTGACAGTTTACAGAGGAGTCGGTGATAACAATTTATAACAGTTTACCGAAGAGCCGTCGATAACAGTTTGGATACAGGTCTTCTAGCCAAGGCGGCATGGATGCAAAACCCCGATAAGGCATGTTTGTTTTTCTTTTCTAGTTTGGATACTGCGACTTCTTGTCCCTTTTTCACTCCAGCCAGAGTTTAAGGCACTATTGCAGTTGACCTCATATGGGAAGCCTGCGTCATGGCATGTTGCGTATTTGTGTATGTGGTTTCTGTATAAATTGTCTTTTAAACCATGAGATTGCTATCCCCATGCACAACTTTCCTTATTTGTCTTTTACAGCATGCAAGGAGATGCAGTGGTCCTATTCTTACCTCCCTAGTAAAGGGTCCCGGAGTCCGCTAGGAGATAGTGTGGCTGTAAACGACTTTATTCATCAGTCCTATAATCTTCAAGGTGATATCCAGCTGTGATAATACACACACACAAGATAATGTAGATAATACGTTGTTTATTTCATCTTAGGGAACTTATGAATACGTATATTCATATTGTTACTTGTGACATTCGCCAAGCTTATTGCTACTTTTTAGTATTGATTTAGTCTGTCATATTTTTCTGTTCGCGTGGATGATAACTATCTATAGATCAGAGAATACTCACATCTTTTGAACAATAATAACCCAACGATCTCTCACACTGCTTATTTCCTGTGACAACTTGGCAATTCAGATAGGATTAAACAAAATCCTCTCAAAGTCGCTGTTAACTGCGTTCTCTCAGGCTACGGTGGCTGTGAGATTGGCCACACTTGGTCGCAACTGATGTTAAGTTTATTTGCGCTGATCTCGACACCGGAAGCCAGGTCGTGGACAAAGACGCCCCCTATCGCTTACAAAGTGACAGATGTTGTTCTGGATGCCGCCTGTTTAGTGGTTCGGAATAGCGAAAAAGCAAGCTATCATGGAGGAGTCCATGCAAAGCAAAGTTTGCTGACTGTTAATGATGAAAATGAACTTCAAAAGAATGGCACAGGGAACTCTCAGAACCTGCTACAGCCAAAGAATACAACTCCTTGTCAGAAAAGATCAAGTTACAAAACTCAGGCTACGAAAAGGCCGCAGGAGACTGAAAAATAATATGTTAAGAAAATTTTAATTTGGACAAACATTATGTACGAATATGGAGAGAGCAAAACATACGGTGCAACATGTTCTCCAAGTCTGCAGACTCTACGATAGGAGCAGAGTGACAGCATCGTCCTCCTCAAACTAACTGTCGCATATACTGTATGGTGAAGAAAGATAATTGGAGACACCACCAGGCTTATGAGGGAAACGTGCAATTATTTGAGAGCGAAAGACACAGAAGAAGACAATATTCTACATATTCTCCATGTGTTGAAGCTTAAACAATACTGTAACAATTGTATATACTGACACGTATAGTTTAGACACTGAGTGTGCGCAGAAACATACAAGTTAAGTTACTTTTGTTACAACCAAAAGACCTTCAGCAGTAACACAATAAATTATTTAACGAAGAACAACAGCGATGCATACAGATTTGTAACGTATATAATTTAGCTTATGTTTGAAGATGAAATATAGAAGTTGAAACAGTTCTATCGATTTACACAAACAGAAACACCAAATATAGGAAAGTAAACCTATGAAGCAGGGATGCCGTCTGTTTATGGTAGCTTGCAGCTACGGTCTGGTCGGTCCTCTGTTGGATTTTTTATTAGTCAATGGTCGATTTTTTTGTTTGGTCCATGTTCGGTTCTTGGGATATGTATTAGTAATAATTGTTGTTATAGTTCATAGTACTTCGAATACTTGCGTTCCTGGTATTCAAAGCGGCAGATGTGTGTCTATTGCCAGGAGACAGAAAGTTATTTGTAGTAGGTTTTTGCGCGATTTTGCAGGTAAAGGTCAGTCCCGTGACAATAATTACTCTCGAGAATAGAAATAATTCGTCATGTACTAAGCTGCAGCCTAGGTGAGGTGGGATGGCCAGTTACCTTCCATGTTGTTTTTAATTTCCCTAACTCACACATCAGGTACAGCTGGGCCGACTGGAGGAGCGGTCGCACCAGTCACGAACTGCGTCACGGATCTTTGTTTTATCAGTCCGTGATTTCGAACCGTGGAACACTGTAATTCAAGTCTAACAAGCCAGCTCACTGTGGAATAGGCTACACACTCCGCAGGGGAAGGTAGGAATGGGGAGAAATGTCATTATTTTAGACATTTTTTTTCGGACAACGGCCAACAGCCTGCTCTTTTTTATCTTCAAATGCCAGATTTGTTTTGCTCTGTGCAGCATATACATTGGACCTTCGAGTTTATCCTCCGTCAACATTAGGACAGGCACTTGATTTCACCTCCTTGAGACCTTGCGGGTTTCAAATGCACACTGTTTCTGTATTTCTTTCGTTTCTCGAGAGGGGAGCGCGTTAACTCTCTGCTTGAGATGACCCATGTTATAGTAACAATTGCAATGTATCAAATATATTAGCACTATTTATTTTCTTTAGTTATATTTCACTGAAGAAAAAGACAGCATAATCATTCTCAGTTTATCATTGTTTTATGAAGTACGTCTAAATAGTCGTAAGTGAAATCAAATTACTACAGAAAGCACTTTTCCAACAGCAAACAACTTAACCGAAGGTTTCCTGCATTGGGGTAACTGTGGTAGTAGTACTGTGCGCTATACGGATCAACAACTGGGTCAGAACATACAGGCTGCATTCATATCCAGACTTCATAATGTTTACGGTGTACTGAGCATTTTCTTAAATCGGCCAATATGCCTACACTTCTTCGCAGTGCTGAAAAGCAATTTAGAAAGATAAATCGATGCTACGGCAGTCATTAAAAACATTTGAACTCTCTGTGATGTTCTTGTCTTTGACAAATACACGACAAGTGGTCCTTCCCTGCTGCGTCTTGCTGCCTGTTTCCTTTATGTGTATCTTAAACTCCCTTGTCCGTGTGTACTTCTCTTGCCTAGGCAGTTCCACAACAGAGACTGTCGTGTAATGCAGTCAACGGGTTTCCTTCATATGCATCTTATTCAAAGCAACGCCTTCTACTCTTGTCATGTACCACTGATATTTGTCTGGGTTTTTTCCCAATATTTTCATGTTTATCATTCCATTTTAAACTCCTAATTGCCCAGGCACCCATTTATAAAAGTGCATACTTTGTATTGTTTTTTACCCTGTTTCAAGTCAAGTAAAGTCAGCCCGTAAACGGTGAGGTCGCTGGGCACACATAAAGACACTCCTACAACCCAACGCCACCTCTATTACAGAGCTAAATATAAACCGACAAATTTACATCGTAATTTAAAATTGTTATTTTGGTATGGATTTAATTTCTGTTTATATCAATACTTTGTCAAATACATTGAAAGGTATTGTAACTGTTTGCTATGATAACTCAGCCGTACTTATTTCTGTTTTAATCGAGTGAAAAGGAATTAGCATTGTCGAATAATGCATTCCGATCACATCAAAGGATTGAAATGTGCAAATTATTTAACTGGTTGCTTTGCTGTTCTCAAGTCTGGTCATCCTGTAAAACTGTATATCCTCCAGGAACTAACATTAAAGACATTATCCTAGTTATTATCATGTGTCATGTTGGACAGCGAAGGCGATCGCGGACATGCGTATATCTCTGTCCAGAACATTGTTCAAAATGTATTCCTTGATTAGTTTGGTAGCCTCATACACAATCCTTTATTGTCACCTTCAGCAACATACTTGGAAGGTTACATCGGTACTGTTATTATCGGGTTATAACATTAAATAATTGGATGTTTGTGCAAGGAGAAGTGCAAGTAATAGCACAACAGTAGGCGTACTAGCGTGACGTAAAACACGACAAAAGTGGTATGTGTGGGACTAGCTGCTCTAATCATGTGAATACAATTGCTACAGAAACACAACCACAAGGGCACACAAAGTAGTTTGACGTAACAAAAGTAACATGTCCTTTGCAGAACGTCGGTTCTTGCAACCACCTCCTATTTGACTGTTACAAGCTTTTTGGCAAGTGTGCAGTTCGGTATGCTGCCATTACTTTCCGCACGTGGAGGAGCGAGAAAAAAACACCCTTGTCTTCCAAAGTGGACACGAGTGTGATTCGAACCTGGTTCGTTGGGGTCGTGAAATCAACTTTTCACCTCTGGCGTCAGTAAACAGATGAATACAGACATTATAAAAAGGAGATAGAGACCGTATGTTAAGTCTTACTCAGAGCAATTCTCGATAGACCGAAACCTCAAGCCGAGAACATCATTGTCGAAGAGCAGGCGGCTTTTCGAACCGCAAGAAGCACCAACCAGCAGATCTTAAATGTACGAATACTAAGCGAGAAATATTTGGAACACC
Organism: Ariolimax columbianus; assembly: GCA_036924085.1. NCBI lineage: Eukaryota > Metazoa > Mollusca > Gastropoda > Stylommatophora > Arionidae > Ariolimax > Ariolimax columbianus. The sequence goes on from JAVGWX010000001.1 coordinate 55,894,526, forward strand.
AATAAAACCTATACTATGTGTTTGTTTACTTCAAAAAGGCATTTGATAGAGTCTGAAATTATGCTCTATGGGCAACAATGAAGATATACACCATCAACAGTACCATTGTGAGAGTTATCAGCATTCTGTCTGATAGGTAACAAGCGCAGACTAGGTGGATGGACAAATAGGTGAATGGTTCCGCAGATCCGTCTGCGTAAGACAATAATGTATACTCTCCCCGACACTCTTTAATATATTCCTAGAAAGTGTTAGGAGTGATGCTATTGAAGTTGATGTTGGCACCGTAAGGATAGGGGATAGAACAGTTACCAACTTACGCTTTGCGGATGACATTGGCAGGCTGGCAGGTACAGAGACAGCACTTCGAGAATTGATCCGAAGATTGGATGTAATGGCGCAGAGTTATGGATTAGAGATAAATGTAGAGAAGTTAAAGTTGATGACCAACAACACTGAAGGAATCAACACTGTGATCAAAGCAAATGGACAGGATCTTGAACCAGCGAACAGTTTCAAATATCTAGGCTCAGCAGTCAGTGATGAGGGATCAACGCCAGAGGTCCTGGTCAGAATAGCACAAACAACAGCAGCGCTTGCACAATTGAAACATGTATGGAAAAAAAAAGGACTTTCCCTCGCCATAAAGGTCAAACTAATGCGATCACTTGTTCTTTCAGTATTCCTCTACGCCTGTAAAACATGGACTACTACAGAAGAATTCCAGAGAAGAGTCCAGACCATTGAGACGAGATGTCTTTAAAAACTCCTAAATGTCACATACAAAAGCCGTATCACAAATGATAAAGTTCGACGTAGAATCGAGAATACAAGTGGCCTATAGACGACCTCCTCACAACGATCAATAGGCGAAAGGTGATTTGGTATATCCACGTCTCGAAGTTCAAACTACAGGGCACAGTACAGGCTAGCGAAGGTGAGGGACTCCAATAAAAAGATGGAAAAACAACATCCACGAAAGGACTAACCTACGACTCGAAGAGACACAAAAAATAACAACCGCAAACAGAGAGGGATGGCGCAGAATTGTGGAGGGCTGCCCCAACAATCTCTAGAGGTCACGGGATGAACTGACCTGAAGCCTTTTCTGGAGTTTGCCGTTGCTCAGCTCACGTATATTTATTTGACTGATCTTCTACCTAATCTAGTGGCGGAGGCTATAATAAGATTCCTTGCATTGCACTACTGCGAGAATAACTTAGGACCACTTTCTTCAGTATTTCCAGGATGCAAGAAAAGCCACTGTAACACCCTTCCACGGAAAACCCCCTCTGAAGGACGAAATCCAGACACTCGCTCATAAATCAACAGATAACTATAGACATTTCTACGTGTCCTACTATTATGACGTCTAGAAGTACGTGAGACATCTGAAATAGTGTCCAGACTCGTCGTTAGCTCTAGACTGACGAACAAAATCCAAACAATAGAGCAAGATAGCACAGATTATCATTTTCCAGAAATGAGTTAGCGGTGCGATTGATGTGTGGGAAAAGAGGTCTTTATCTATAAATTGTTGTATTTTTATAAGTTTGTCTCTCTGTCTTTCTATATCTCATATGCTTTGTGAATCACTTTGTGTGTTTATTTCTTACCTTTTTGATTGTCTGAGTACTGTACAGTTTATTTTCATCCTGTACTTTATCCAGTTCATCTTTTATTTGTCCTTTTTACTCTTCTGTCTCTTCGTTCCTAGTTTCGGTAATTCTTGTTAGTTTAGTTACATATTTGTTCTCTTTCTTTACTTCTGGTATGTTTTTTTGTCTGGCACTTGTTCTTTTCTTCGTGTATTCTATTGTAAATATTTTCAGGTGATGCTATTCATTACCTTGAAATGATGAAACTTTGTTACTTGAATATTGCATATGTAGAACTGCTACTGACGATGACAAGGTAGACAGACTGGTTAAGAAGGGATCAAGTCAAGAACAACAATACAAACCAATAACCTTACAGACAAACAACTACTGAAGACTGCGAACAAAAAGACCTGGCTGAATATATGGCTATAGAAAAATACTGGGAGAGAAATCTACAAACATATGTCCATCCCAAATCCCAAAGACAACATCAACCTCCTGAAAAGGAGAAACCAAAGCACCATTTTCCGACTTCGCACTCATCACATTCAATTTAACAGAATCCAACCAGAACATACTCCAGAGTGCCGGCTGTGCACACATCCCATACCCCAGAGTGCCAGCTGTGCACACATCCCATACCCCAGAGTGCCGGCTGTGCACACATCCCATACCCCAGAGTACCGGATGTGCACATATCCCTGTGAATCTGTTAAACATCATCTGTTTTAATGTCCGGTGCTTACCAGTGTTAGGAGAGAGCTTCTTCCCCCGATGCCAGACAAATGGAACATTTTGTACCGAACTAAACAACAACTTACAAACACTATGGTACCATTATATGGCATAGAGCCAAGGGGCAAGAACCCATAGGCCACTGGATCAATAGCTAACAAAACCAACTAACAAAACTGAACACAAATAAAATAAAATAAAGCTGAAAGCAAAGAGCTTCAATTCTGATCTCAGCAAAAGAAAAGAAGTAACCTAGCTCTGAAAATGGAGGGACAATCAGCAATGTCCGAATTGACCTAAAAACGTGTTCTCTCGTGCTAATTCTGCAAGCTGCTGGGTTCAGATACAATTTGAATTTACTTTTTTGGTGTTGACGTGGAAAGCTCAAATTTAAATTTAAATTTGAACGAACAGTTTCGCAACCCTGATAAAGCGAACGCAAAAAAAAAAATATACAAAAATACAAAAAAAGAACAAGGTATTTACACATTGTGTGTATTTGTATATATATATATATATATATATATATATATATATATATATATATATATAGAGAGAGAGAGAGAGAGAGAGAGAGAGTGAGAGAGAGAGAGAGAGAGAGAGAGAGAGAGAGAGGAACATCAGTTTTACATTCCCAACGAAACGATTCGAATCCCACTGTCTCCAATTTGACAGATAGAGATTTTTCCTCGGTACGATCTCGTCTCGATACAAATGACAACCTTCCGTGTTGCAGATATGCCCTGAAACTTATAACAGCCATATGGGTTGACAGCTGTAAGAAGCGACGTTCTGCCTATGGTTAAATATGGGGGATGGGGCGCGGTAGCAGTGGTTAATGCACTGACTTCCCAATTGGAGCCGGATTGTTTTTTTGATCATAATCAACTTATTGATTACACCAAGGCCTTCGAAACGGTAAAAAATCTAAATCTGTGGAACATCATGAAGGAAATGATGTTTCCTGTGTATATTATTCATTTCATTGAAACATTATACCAAAATCAACTGGGCAAACATCAGATTGGTTTGCAGTACAAAAGGGAGTACGACAGGGATGTATCCTCTCACCTTATCTATATAACATATATGCGGAATGTATAATGAGAAATAATAGAGAAGACAGTGATACTATCAAGAAGTGCAGAAGGGCTAGAGCAGCTAATTTCAGCGGTAAATGAACACAGTAAAGATCAAACCCTGTTTATAAACATAAATTTTAAAAATGTAGACATTCGGCATTAGTTGAGCATAGAGGAGAACTGGTTTATCAATTCCATTTTGGCTAACAAATGTAAATACTTTGGTCACATCAAGAGACACAACGGTCTTGAGAGGACGGTGATGAAAGGTATGGTACCGGTAAAGGAGACCAAGAAGACGATGGCAGCAAGATATCCAGGAATGTCTGGGTATGACGGGCGGAGGCTGGACTTTTAGCAAGGGAACGCATTTCTTTCAGACAGACTGTGATGGGAGCGACGTTCTATAAAGGGCATGCTACATGATGATGATGATAACTCGGACTCTGTGGTCGACCCAGCCACTGAAATTTTGTACCAGAAAAATGTAAGAAATAAAAACGGCCGGCGTGATGCTGAAAATAATATGGGCCTAACACCAGATTTCCTATGCGCCCAATGGCGTAAAGGTATCTTTACTTTTACTTAATATATGTATTCGTTTATATAAAAAGGAAAGGACAAAACAGATCCAAATGGATACAGGCCTATCAGCCTACTGAGCTGTGTCGGCAAACTGATGGAACGTATGATAAACACCAGACTGATGTGGCATCTGGAAGAAAAACGAATACTAATTCCACAGCAAGCCGGCTTTAGACAGCACAGATCCACTGAGGACCAGGTCATCCTCATAGCCCAGGATATAGAAGATGCCTACCAGGAACAGAAACACACAGTAGCTGTTTGGGTGGACCTGGAAAAGGCATTTGACAAAGTCTGGATAGATGGACTTAGAGTGAAGCTAAGAAGAAGTGATGTTTGTGGGAAAATGTACAAGTGGATCAACCACTACCTCAAAAACAGAATGGCCAGAGTCCAAGTACAAGGGCAGATAAGCAAAAAGGTGACACTCGAGCAGGGAGTACCCCAAAGGGGAGTACTGTCACCAATACTCTTCCTGGTGTATATAAACGACATTACAGAGAATATACCAAGAAGAGTCCATAGCTCAATGTTTGCAGACGATCTAGCTATGTGGACCTCTGAAAATAATCTCACATAGCAAGAAATCGGATGCAGCAGGCCCTAACATCGCTGGAAGAGTAGGCGAACTCATGGCTGGTCAAAATAAACGAGGAGAAAACCACATGCACAATATTATCGCTTTCAATCAAACCCCAAAATACCAAATTAAGTTTAAATGGCAAATTCCTGCAGCCAAACGACAACCCAAACTATCTGGCAGTCACATTTGATCGGCGCATGACATGGAAAAGTCAGATCGAGAGAAACCGATTGAGAGCCAGAGAAAGAATGGCAATCATGAGGAAACTTACTAGCACAAGCTGGAGAGCAGACGAAAGCATACTAAAGAAACTGTACACTGAAAGAGTGAGACCAGTTCTCGAGTATGGAATCGCGGCATGGACAACAGCAGCAAAGGCGAACTTCGATAAAGTTAGCAAACTTCAAAATCAAGCCATGAGAGTTATAACAGGAGGCATGCAGTCAACGCCAATTTAAGAACTTGAAAAGATTACAAAACTGCAATCCATGACCGATAGAAGAGACTGCAGAGCCCAGCTGCAGTCAGAGAAACTCCGAAGACTGACTGACCATCCAATGCACCAGAGACTAAACAATTTGGGAAATGGGAAACTAAAGCGGAGAAACTTTGCAGAAATAGCCAAAGCAAAGATGCACGAAGATCCCATAAACGCACTAACAACACCAAAACCCATCACTACTGTACGAAAATCTACCTGGAGGCAGGATATATTTCCAGAAATGGTAAAAAATATACCAGGTATTGGAAATAAAAACTGCCAGACTGAAAAAGAAAGGAGAGATACTACCCTAAGCTTTATATCGAAAAACTACCCAAGCATGCACTGGACCCATGCATACACCGACGGTTCTGTAACAAACACTACACAGAACGGAGGGGCAGGAGTTTTCCTGAACCTACCAAATGGCATAAAAATAACACTGTCATTCGCTACTGGTAAGTACACAAGCAATTTCAGAGCGGAGGCAGAGGCACTGAGGGCGGCAGTGGAAGAAATGGTGACACACAAAGAAAATGAAAGCCATATAGTCCTGCTTACAGATGCTCTCGCCGTAGTCACAGCGCTAAAAAGCCAGAAAAACACTGAGCTCAATGACTTAAGAGCAGCACTCTGCAAACTGTGCCAGCAGTCCACACCAAAAAGGGTAGTGGTACAGTGGGTCACATCACACTGCAACATCCAAGGCAACGAGGAGGCAGACAGACTGGCAAAAGAAGGTGCAAGACTAGCACAAACAGATACCAGTATGACGTACGAAGAGTCAAAACGGCTTATCAAAGCCAGATACATGACCAAATGGGAAACCGAACATACTGGTTACACCAAAAACGATGCCTATTACCAGTTGAACCGAAGAGAGCAGGTCGTTGTCTTCAGACTTCGCACTGGCCACAATAGACTGAGGTACCACCTATTCAACAAATTAAAGATAGGTGGTACCGACGAATGCCCGTGCGGTACCGGTAAAATGACCGCTGAACATCTGCTGCAGAACTGCCCGATATACGAGGATCAGAGAGAGCAGATGTGGCCATCACAAGTGGAACTGCAAGACAAGCTCTATGGCAGTGTCGACAGCCTCAGGATGACCGCCGCTTTTTTCGAAAAAATAATGGTTACTGTCTGACTGCGTACGAAGAAGAAGAAGAAGAAGAAGAAGTATTCGTTTATATGAGAAATGAAAAATGGACAGTCTTATTACAAATGTTGCAGTCAGGGGTGGCAAGGTAGAGTCTTCACTATATTGTGGTCACAAATGTTCCAGAGGTGTGTTGAGCAGATCCCTTTCAATAACTATCCATTAACATGTAGATAAGCTGAAACATAAACTGAGGCTGGGTTTTAACTCGGCCCCTTTGTCGCTAAAGACAAGGAATTTAGTCACTATGTCACTTACACTTACACTGCATATATACAAGCAAAATATTATCAACAAGAAATTAACAACAGTAAGACACAATGATCCATAAAGCACAATCAAATAAAATTATAACAATAAAAAAAAAAGGACAGAATATAAAGAAAATTGGTAGGCATAGCAAAGTGGTTCACAAACCAAATTTACGTATGTTCAGATTCATGAACTAGCAAAGTAGTACCCGTATGTGAAGTGAGCCCATTTAAAAATTGGTGCTGAAGACGGATGCAGAACACAAAGACTCCGCCTTAGAAATCAAAGGGAACGAGCGAAAATAAAAGTACAAATGCCTAGTCCCTCTAGTTGAATGAGACGGTAGAAATAACTGCGAAATAAAGGAAGGCTTCTGTGAGTTTTTTTTAGTCTGAGAAAAGAACAAGAACAAACTGAAGTGCACATTGCATGGCGACTGCGGAGGCAAGAGACATTTATATCCCATTCCTACAATCTTCCAAGAGGATTTCAGCAATAGTAATAAACTCTACAACGATATTTATTATTGTAGATGGTCTAGTAAAACATAGATTTTCTTTGCTTTATTTTGAGCTAATCAGGTAGCGAATCATCAATAATCAATACACAATCATGAACATCATTATGGGCCACATAAAATGTTAGAAATGTAAATAAACCATTTGACTAATGAGGATATTGTTGTTGTTGTTGTTGTTGAATGCACACAATGAGTAAGTTTACACGTGTGTGCGCCCTGCAAAGGGCGTAAGTGGCAGGTTGTAGTAGCTTTCCTATAATTCCGAGCGTTCTGATGAGGGTGAACTGAGGTGCTCCAAGCGGTTGTGCTATACTTGGCTTCATTTGCGTAGCGATCTGTACTACAGGCATCACGTAAATCCACATATCGTTAGCCAAACTGCCTTGAAAACAGCCTGTTTCCAAGATACGCAACATGGAAGACAGATAATGGTATTGGTCAGAAGGTTGTGTCCAAGCCTGACGCGACATCCTGGTCAATCTGTTGTTCCTGGCCCTGACGCAACGTCATGATCAGTATGTTGTGCCTGACACTGACGCGACATCCTGGTATGTATGTTGTGCCTGAACCTGACGCGACGTTTTGGTCAGTATTTTGTGCCTGACCCTCACGCGACGTCCTGATCAGTAATTTGTGCCTAACCCTGACACGACGTCCTGGTCAGTATTTTGTGCCTAACCCTGACACGACGTCCTGATCAGTATGTTGTGCCTGAACCTGACGCGACGTCCTGGTCAGTATTTTGTGCCTGAACCTGACGCGACGTCCTGGTCAGTATGTTGTGCCTGAACCTGACGCGACGTCCTGGTCAGTATTTATTGCCTGACCCTGACGCGACGTCCTGGTCAGTATGTTGTGCCTGACCCTGACGCGACGTCCTGGTCAGTATTTTGTGCCTGACCCTGACGCGACGTCCTGGTCAGTATGTTGTGCCTGAACCTGACACGACGTCCTGGTCAGTATGTTGTGCCTGAACCTGACTCGACGTCCTGGTCAGTATTTTGTGCTTGACAGTGACGCGACGTCCTGGTTAGTATGTTGTGCCTGACACTACCGAGACGTACTGGCTAGCGGTTTAGTTCCCCTAATGAGGAAGTAAGGAGGAAGGTCAATACAATCAGATCAGCAGAAAGGGAGATGGGGAGTTGGCGTTGTAGAACATATTTAGAGAGGAGTACGACACACACAAGTCATGGAGTAAAGGTCGACGGATGGAAAGGGAAAGAAATGGTATACAGTTACAAATATGTGCATATTCCACAAAAGGTGATAAAAATCACTAGTGACAAGAAATTGTGCAAATTTAGTATAGGTCAGTGAACATGGACACTGAATTCAACGAAAATGTTTTGCTAGCTAACAGCTTTTGATTGCATTATACAATAAAAACGCTTAAAATTCCCAAAAGTGTGTCTTCGGCCATTTCGTACAACAAAACTGGACTACTTGCATATTATTATATATAAGGACAAATTAATTAACGAAAACAACAACCAAGGAAGGCTAGTGTTATTTTAAACATCAATCATCTGCCAGAGAAACACGACCCACGGCGTAAACAGACTGGGCGCCATTAGAGTCGGTTAGTTAGCTTCTATTGATGTCCTGATATCAACAACTGAGACGAAGAATTGAGGACGTCTGCATGGCCAGCCTTGTTAATGATCTTCTAATGAGACATCTGCTGACAACCAGCTCGAGTTCTCTCCCTGGAATATCAGTTTACATTGCTTTATGCCGGCCGTTTTGAGGGGTTTAGGTTATAATAAATACCAAATACAAATAACATGATTTCCCTTCCACGACAATTCACATAACAAACTTCGGCAAATTTGCTTCTTTTATTACTCAGTCAATCATAACGTTTCAGCTCCACGCGGAGCACAGTTCTTCAGCAAATATATGTCAAATCATTCTGTTCTGGGACAATCGTTCCAGATATGTCCAAGTCTTCACTGTTTAATTTATATTTGTCTCGAGCGCTTTTGTTTGTGTGTTTTTGTTTCCATCTACTTAGCTTGCCTTGCGATTCTAGAACAGAGAATGTCTTGTAATACTACCAGCTGGTTTCCTTAATGTGTGACCAGCTTAATTCTCACTCGATGTTGCATTGCGATATGTCTTGTTCTTTACAACAGTTCCACATTTGTAATCTTATCATACTATTTCATTCTTTCTATTTTGCACAGACACCCATTTATGAAAGTTTGTATCATTATTGGTTTTGTTTGTGTGTTGTTCTCCGCGTTTCAGAGTCATACAATAGAACGGACTTTACATTGGGGTTAAGATTGCAATTTGGCTTGGCTTGGCTTGTTCGTTCTCAATCTCCCGCCACCAAACCCTGAAAGAGCTTAAGTAGCAGAATGTGGTCCAGAGAACGGAATGTGTTGTGTCGTAGTTTACAGCTTGACTGCGATATTTGTACCTTTCGGTCCAACACATCTGACTTCAGCAAGCATTTTTTGAGTACTGGGTTAGCATTCCCTCTTCGATCCGTTCTCCTGAACCAGTCTGCCTGATGCAGCCTGTTATCCAGGATCATCGCTTGGGGGTGTAGAAGGATCTTGGCAGCTCTGGTTAGTTAGCCCTGACGCTAGCAGTCAGCTATGAGTCGCTGACCATTGCAGCTCATGCGCTGCTCAGCATCTTGATCCCAGGTTGCAATTTATGTATTGGACTTAAGTTCTTTTTTATTTTCATACGCTCTCAGTGCAATGAAAACCTCTCTTCTATTGCATTCTAATTTTAATATATTTATATGTGCCTCCTATTTTGACAATATTCCTACTAAGATATATCAGGGTTCCTCAAATATTTCAATACGAGGGCCACATTTTATGGTCACTACATTTTAGCGAGCGAATACAACAAACAATCCCTCTTATAAATGAATGAGTAAATTATATTCTGATCTTTATTAAGTAATCAGCTAGATGAACTTGAGAACAAAATCAAATGATAACAATTCCTGAGGAAATTCGCCGTACTCATACTGAAAAATAATATAGAATGAGTAACAATATTCTGGCAAAAGAGTCATTGACTTAACTGCAGATGATAACAGCAGTTTATAAATCTACTGCAAGAAAGATTATTATGTTTACATCAAGTAGTAAACAAAATAAAAGGTTGTGGTGTGTTTCATGTGACCACGGGCCGTAGATTGTAGATCCTGAGATTTATAAATCATTCTATATCGTGTAGATGTGTTTGATGTTAGTTGTATTTATTCCCATGATCCTAGTTTTGCAATGGAGCGTAGTGTCTTAAATAATTTCCTAAGAGACCTCATTCGAAATACCGACATCCATGACCAAAATGAATTACAAGAGGTCGTTGACTCTGCATCAATACCAAAGCACAGATGGGTCGGCCATGTGGTTTCCTTGACTGACGATATGTAGTCGATAGGGTGTCTTTCTGGTGGTCAAGCAACTGAGATGACCTGTACCACGCCTTTAGGCCGCCATGGTACTCTAAGACGAAGCACATGCACAGATTGCAGCAGCTTTTAGGTACCTGGTATAATGCAATCGTGTCTGATTGAATAACATGATTCAAGTAATTAATCCTAGTTTTGACTCTGTGTATTGTTAGTCGGAACTTATGTCACGTCTGATTGAGTTATGGAGCCTGTAGCCTAGTCGACAGTAAGCTTGATTGCTAAGACTTGGGTTACAAGGCTCCAGAGTTCAAAATCACGGACGGACAGAAAAAAATCCGTGCGTAGTTCGTTCCTGATACGACCGCTCCTTCAGTCAACCTAGCTATAAATGGGTACCCGACGTATGTGTTGGGGAAGGTATAAACAGCAAGGAAGAAGTGGCACCCCCCCCCCCCCCTTACGTAGGCTGCGGCTTATTTCATGAAGAATTATCTTAATCCCAGAATGAAATTGTTGCCATGGGAACCACCTTGACCTTTACATCAAGTATACTTTTCTTATTTTGCATCTCAATGCAGTTGTGGTACAGCAGTCAACTCATTAGCAAATCCCATATCATCAAATTGTTTTATCAAATTCCATAGACCTGTTTGATGTTGTTTTCATCATAATCCAGTGGATAGTCAGCAGAAAAAGCAAAGGTAATGATATACTTCATAATAATAATGTTTGCGTAGGCAACAAAGGCCCGTTGCGTCGATCGACTACTACCATGTCCAACTGCCGAGGCTATGTTCATGTGTAGCGTGTCGACCGAAATCACATCAGACTTCCCAGGTGGAGCCGTGTCTGTCCGTGTCAAACTCCCTGTTTTCACGGATCCCGCCGCCAATGGTTCTTACTGTGTCCACCTGTTGGTCAGCGTGACCGCTGATGTGCTTAGAATACGAGGCCGGGAGAGGTAGCGTGTAAAATCCGGTGGAGGGAGGGGCGGGCAAGAGGAAGTAGGCTTCAGTCCGAGCAGAAATGTCCTTGAGTAGTGATAATGTGGACTGAATTCTGGTTGCAGTTAAGCGGAACGTTGAACTCCGTCATGGACTGGTTTCCACAGCTTGAGCCAGGCATGAACTGCAATGAAATGCAGCATAACAAACAGGATAACCGATCGAAAGCACATCAAATCCACAGAATAAAGTCCTTGATACCACCTGGTGAAGGAGTTCATGTTGCTATGAAATCTTACATTGGTACCCGGTGACTTATTGAGAGTAATAGAATAGGACCACCAGTGCATATTGCAGTGTGTGTCTACAACTGGTTTTATATGAGGTTAGCAACCTCATCATGTAAAACAAATAGCTACGGAACATTTACGACAAGAACATACACAGTGTTGTGTCACAGGCTTTCACGAAGGACCCGTCTTTACTGATGCGTATTAGGAGCGAGGTGAAAAAGCAGAAACATAATGATACTAAGAAATGGGCTTATTCAATGGCGTTTTGTTTCAGCTTCCCACGGCTCGTGGATTGTTACATTGATCTCTGAGATAGAAATAACACGACTGCACCTAAATTACCCTGGGGTAAATAAGGTCTACGAAGTGTTTACATGGTTGCAAAGGCAATGGCCGCCGTCCATCGTAGACGATGATGGCATAATTAATTTTGCTATCGCTATTTTTAATAAGGATTAACCGCGCTACATTTTAGCACCACTCTCTCGTCTCGTGCCGCCCGTCCCCAGTGGCAAGTCAAGGACAAGACGATTAGGGGCGAGTACGAGATTTAGGGGACTCCGCTTCAAGCACCCGTGAAAAAGACGGCGGAGTCCGAAGTCGAACCCCCACCACCTGATCACGGGGCCGACGGCTTAACCACTTCGCCACAGAATCCACGGAATTACATGGTTAGAAGTCACATAAAACACATGATCACATAAAAGAAAATGTTGCAGAAAGCACATCTGCAGTAACACATTCTTTGGTGCAGGCTGCCTGCGAGGAGCCGTACTATACTGCTGAATCCATTCTGCCACTTTCACTTAAGTGAAGATCTTCTAACCTTGGGTGTAGATAACTTTGTATCTTTGTCTCGCCCAACACAGTTTTCTGGCATTTTACGACATGTCTACGATGATAACATCGCCTCGCCACCGGCGGTGATTTGTGTTGGGGAGGGGGGGGGGGGGGGGGAAAGTGGCGGGGGATTTGGTAGTTGGATGTCTAATGATCCGGTGAATTATATTTGCATGAACGTATGTTCGTGGCAGGGTCACGGAGGCATGGAATGTCACGGGTGAGGGGACCCACTAAGAATGGCACCCCAATCCTCAAAATTCGGCACTATTGTCAATGTTTTCGTAAAAAATTACATTGTTAAACAAAAAGCAATAGATAAGCGGCCTACTTTACTGTGACATGGACGTCGGGGTTACAGTGCTCGCGTGACTGACAGTTGTTAAACCCGAAAGGGAAACACTGGGAGGACCACGAAATCAGAGCTGGGACACTGTACGAAGAATGGTTGCAGGTCCTGTTTTCTGTTGCCATTAAAGACGTCATTAAGCGTGACAGTCACTGACCAAGGAGTTAAGAAGAAGATAACAACATGCCTGTCAGGTTACGGTGTAACTATTCTTCGCCTGTCAGGAATCAGCAACAGAGGGCTCCGTGCTCCTACAGTTTCTAAGATTATTCACACGATATTAAACATTTTTAGACATTTAAAATCAGCAAATATCAGGTCAATAAATACAATATAATTCTAATAAAGATTGGTGCCTGGTAAACTTTTTTTCCGTGTTACCGAAAACGCTTTTACAAATATCCTTGCTAGGAGGGGATTAACGTAATTACCAAGATAATTTGGACGGACTGTAATAAAATAGCAGCAAGAAATAAAATAAACAGATCTGATTATAAATGTCAACGACAGGACGAAATAGAAAAATAAGAAAGCTAATTTCTTGCGAGGATTAAATACTGCAATGCCGTGCGGCTTAATTAATCTCGCGGCACACGTTAAAAATATACGTTTTTCTATAATTACGTGTATGTGTGTACTAGCGTAAACATTTCTTCACATGTAAAAATTAAAGGGACGGCGGCGATACTCAACGTGACATGTAAATAAACACATTGGCAGGTAGGGATAAAACCTGCTAGAGAACGAAGACGATAAACAACAACCATCGGTATTACCAGAACGTTGTAAACAGAGACAAAGAAAATCGTGAAGGAGAACAGCTAACAAACCTAAATGACAGTGTTGAAAACGAATCAGGAATGACGTGACGTATCTCTCACGCATGGTACATATGAGAGGCCCGAAACGGGACCAGCAAATCAAACCAAAACGAAACTCTTAGTCTTAGCTATGATCTTGGGAATGTACATTGCATGTGCACCAAGAAATACATAAACATAGGTCAAATTGAACCGCACATGACTGCTTGCCTGCTGGCTGAGGCCTCACGCTTTTTCTTTTATAGGCCTGAAACTAACATTAGCCTCGCAAGCTGACTCCGTCTCCATGATGACATAGGGCCTTTGATTTTGATATTTTGTTTAACACGTAAACAATTATACAAACTTACCTAAAATAGGCACGTAACGTCCAAATTAGATTTCAAGCGCTACAAGATTCACGTTCTTTCAGGAACATCATAAGCAAACATATAAATAAACGTATATAAAATCCACCATCGCTGTAGGCTTAACAAGGACCTCACACGTGTATCGCTTAGTGAGTCTTGTCAACCAAGTTATGCAAATTTATATCAATATGGCCTCGCTAGTTCACCATGACTCTAGGCGTAACTAGCGACGCACACTTGAATCGATCACGGGCTTCGTACCCACACAAAGTGCATTCCAACTTATTTCAACCAGGCTTCGAAAATCCACTCTGGCTCCACGTTCGAAAATGCGTTATACGCGTTGTACACGTCTCACACACGCCTATAACTATTTAAACGTATATACAAAATGGACCTCGTTTCTGGCTTAGTGCTCGCACATGTTAGAACAGTCACCGTTTCCATTGTACCCATATATCTTTCTCCCCATCTAAATACTGTATTCAGAACGTATGATCCATTGAAGCTTGTAACAAAATAACTGTTCTGAACCACTGGTTCTTATCACGTTCAGACAATGCAAGCTCTTCGCGCGGACTTCCTAACAAAGAATATCGAGCATGAGTGCAGGCTAACAAACTTAATTATACCGATATCCGCTGTTGAAGCTGCGAGCCATGCGTTCTGGTGATGGTAGTGATCTCTTCAGGTGAGGGTTGCTGGTCGGATGGTTTGACCACACGGTGGTGCATCGATCTGCGCACGTGTTTCATTGTTCGAATTGTTCGCGAACTTCGTGTATTAAAATTGTCATAAAGGAACTGGCTAGAACTTTAAGGCTGTAAAACCGCCCAGGGCAATTATGTAGCAGGTCTTGCTGTTGTGGGTATTTTGTTTAAGACGTCGTTGTAGAAGGTCACAGTTCACGTGACGTGGCGGTGACCAGTTCGATTCCTCGCTGCACAGAATCTTTATAATTTTACGTCAAGTACAGTACTCATTGACTGATGGGATAGCTGGGATGTTTTCTAACCTGTGCGTTAACCAGACTGAGCAAAACAGGAGTTATAATAACTCTGCTAGTTCTTTTCTTAAAGCTGTGAAAGGCAAAGCAATAAAAACAACGGCAACAACAAATTGGAGGAGACTGGGAAGAGAAATGTGAGATTAATAGAATAATCTTTCAGAAAGAAGACGGGGCTTAGTGGTTAAGTGGCACAGTTCACAACCCGAAGGTGCTGGGTTCGATACCCATCACAGCACCGGCCGTTACCCCGGGGAAGCAAACCCTTAGAAAATGCAGGAGGAAGCAGACCCTTACATAAAATGCATGCTGAAGTCGGATGCACTGGGCCGACAGGCGCAAAATAAAAACCACAGTGCAAAGCACACCCGCCTTGGGGAATATAGAAATAAGGCGAACGCAAAAAAAAAAAAAAAAAAAAAAAAAAAAGAAGACGGACAATGTAACCAGGCATGCGCCGAAATGGAAGCCACCAAAAACTTGCCGATTGGGAAGGTAAAGAAATATTTGACGACGAACAGTCGAAAAGGAAGTCAGTTCAATCGGGGTCTCGTTGGTAGAACTGAAGAAGATAACACGGCAGAGGAACAGATAGAGATCATATGATGCGGGTCTGTGTTCCAATGGCAATAAATGATTAGTCCATAAGCAGACATTGCAGCCGGGAATGAAATGTTGGAGATTGCATTGTACTAGCCCTCGCATTTTTCTGAGGCGTTGATGACCAGTTCACTTCCTGCCGCACTTATTTTCATAACAATATTTCAGGCATCCATCTAGAGTTTGGTTGACTGGAGCGTATCAGTAGCGAGGATTGAGCCCGATACCTTTGCGATGAAAAACGAGAGCTCTATAACTCTGCTAATTAGACGCTTCTAACTAGATCCTTCGATATGGAATCAATCATTGTCACGTACAGAAGACAAGAGTTAAATAAAGGGATACAACAGGACTCATACACCCACAGCATTGGCTGTTGTGTTCTACTTTTTTTTCTCCCATTAATTTCTTCAGCACGACATGAGCACAATCTATCCACACTATTAATTGACTCAGACTGAGGAACAATTTATCGTTCGAGCTGCCATCACTCGATTAAAAAACGTAAGGTCAGAGGTCGTTATTTTTAATGAAATTTTGACAACAAAATTAAAAAAGAGATCGCTTTCTTTAAAAACTTAATCTATGTAAACTTTACTATAGTCTATAAAGGAAGTCTAGCCATCTGTAATTGACGGGGAAGACACTGCGCGAGTTTTCAGTCTGAACTGTTTTAATTGCTGTTCCTGCCAACCCGGCGACCCTCACGTGTCGTTAATCTGAAACTGCTTGAGGTCAGTTGTTTACCGAGTTGTTCGGCTGACATTGAATTTAAGAATGATGGTCACATTTCTTTTGGTGGTTGATGCACAAAAGACCTGATTTTTATCGTCCGATGTGTCACTGACAGTTTATTTTCAGCAACAATTAGAAAGGCTGATTGAATAACATTTCTGGAGGGACAAAAGTCCATTTTCTTATTGCATTTAGCTAACGAGAAAAAAACTGTTCAAATTTGTTGTAGATTGATTTGGGTTGAGGCTTTTATACATTACATTATTCGACCAGATTAATTCACTGATGCATTTGTTGCTGTTCCATGTTGGTTTTGTTCTTGACATAGATCTTTGTCTTCTTCTGACATAGACCCTCGTCTTCTTCTGACACATATATTCATCTTGAATGCGGGCTTTACAACCACCTCCAGACTCACCGATGGGGTACAACACATTATGTCTGGTTTCTGCTAGTATCATCCCTTGCGACGGACGGCTATTAAACTATGCAGCATAATCACTACTATGGGGACCACAGTGTTGGCTCCGACTTTATTGACTAGACTGCTGTAACACAGCCTGTTTCCACGTACAAGCCATGGGCATTGTATTGACGGCTTGCTTTAGCGTTATTGTCTACGCTCTCGGGAAGAGACTCCGCTATAATCACGCATGAACTGGTTTTGGAACATGTTGGGAGTGAACAATGGAGGTCACATAATACCTAGCGAAGAAATTAGCAATATGAAATTGGGATGGTAAAAACTGCTACATGAATTGAGACCTGAAGATAACCCATAATATGATTCTGTGAAGCATGACTGTTACCGCTTTATATTCCATGTACAACAGGAAGGAATAAGTCAGTTAAATTGTGTATATTGATTCATATTTAGACAGCTAACTAGAAAATCTGTCTGACCCCTAAAGCGGGATGCACTAACATGAATATATTAATATGTGCAGAGCTTTCAGCGCGTTTAACGAGCACAATTTGGAAGCCTATACTGGGATAATGGGGAGAATAACAATCAGCCTAACTGCTTTTTATTTAGAGCAAAAGCCTGCATATCGGAAGGAAATAATAAACAGGTCTCCGTTAACGCTATCGTTATGTGCTTTGCAATTTGAATGATGAAGCTGATTGATAGCTTAATCATATCAATGAGGTGTAAGTGGGAGAGTTAAGTTGTCAGCAATCGCACTGCAAGCTCGACCGAAGGGCCAAGTGAAACTGCTATTCTTCAAGTCTGCTATTATTGATTGGAAAATAATGATTGATCCGCTGTGACAGGCGGTCGTGAGAACACGCATGCCAATAATCTGCCCTTAAGCGGCGAACTGAACGTCCTTGACAAGTGTACCCACTGGAGTGTGGACGGAAAGAGCATTCAGAGTGGACGATTGGCAACGAATTTTTCATGTTCATTTACAGTAAAAACAAGCTCTAGGAATCTGTCATTGACAGAACAAGGTATACGTAATGGCAAGGCAGAAATAGATGGGACATGAATTATTATCATTCTATTTGTCCCCCATTTATTCATTCTCTAGGTCTTCATTTTTCTTGTTCAAAATTGAAAATCGACATGTCATGAAATATTAGCGTTCTGTTATTCTGCTTTCTTTATCATAGTGCAACATAAAATTCAACATGGCATAAATCGTTATCATTATGTTATATCTTTTCTTATTTGTCGCCATACTTTTTATCTTTATCCAGATTTGCAAATGGGTATGTGCTATGATTGTAATTTTTATGATTATTTGTCATATTCATGCGTTCATTCATTTTCTCAGTGTCTTAAAAACGGTCTTTCCTCTTCTTCTTGTTTCAACAAATTTCCTCCATCTTCTTTTTACCTCAAAAACATTTCTGCACTTTCCTTCTGTCTCGAAGACATCTGTCCATCGTCTGTCAATCTCTAAAACTTTGTTTCATCTTGTCCTTGTCTAAAAAAGACACTTTTGTTTTCATCATTGTTTCAAAAATGTGCTTTCGTCTTCTTGTTTGTCTTAAAAACACAGTTAAACATGCAGAAATTAATTGTCTCTTATTCTTGCTCACAATAATCAAGTTGTATAGTGTTCTTGTTTTCTCTGCCAAAGTGGTAAATAGCCATGGCAGGAATTATTATTCTTCCGTTTTTGTTGGTGCTTACTAATGTCTACGCCCTCATCATTTTCCTCGTCGTCCCAAAAAAGTGTTATCGACAAGCCATTAATTATCGTGTCTGTGGGTACAGCGTGGGCTAGTGGTTAAGTGACATGACTCACAACCCGAAGGTGCTGGGTTCTCTCCCCAATCACACTACTCACTGTTACCTCGGAGAAGCAAACCTTTAAATAATAGAAGCAGACTCTTACAGAAAATGCATGCCGAAGACGGATGCACTGGGTCGACACGCGCAAAATAAAAACAGCGCAGCGCACACCACCCTGGGGAATAAATAAATAAGACGAACGAACGAAAAGAACAAAAAAACGTCATGTATATTATTTTTCATCTTCTCTCGAGTTGTACCGTTTTGAAATGAATCAAACTGTTTAAACGTTCTATGCATTTCGCAAATGTTGATTTAGGAGAGATGTGCATGAGACTAACAACCTCTTCATGTAAAACCAATACTAATGAACCCATCAATGCAAATTATCATTCAGATTTCCGAAAAATGGTCACCTGTTTTAGTCGTTAAATGCTTCACTTGATGCGAAAAGGCGAAGAAATTCTTCATTTAATTAATCTTTTTAATTGTTTTTAACAGAATCACTTGAGGACAAATTGAGAGTGACCCATGCGTCCATTGAGAGACACTTCGTCGGAATCACTCTCCGGAATCAACGTATGCAAGGTCTCTACAATTCTGATATAAGACGATTGTCCATAGTGAAGGATGCGGTAATTCATGCAGACAAGACAAAACATAGACTGTCAGGTCACATGTTAAGACGAAACTATGGTCGATGGAACACGACGACAGCAGTATGGTACCCCTGGATAAGAAGAGACCGCGTGAAAGACGTTCAATGCGTTGGTCAGACTCCCTTGCTGTACGCTGCATCATCCGAGATGGCTCTAGAGGAGCACTCACCACGCACTGGACTTCAGTGGCCCAAGACAGTGTCCGCTTGAGACGAAGCTGGGACCTGCAGCTACGCTGGGGAACGGGTCATCAAGATCCAGAACGGTCAATTGTTTTTCTCTAACCGTGTCTCTCAGAATTGTAAACAGGCAAGTAAGGGACACAACTTTGTTTCCCTCTTCCAGGTATATTGAATGGCAGCATGCACAACCAATGAAGAGTTAAATGGAGAAAAGGAAGTTGTCAGTAGCCATGTTGAACAACAAATCAAGGATAAACGTAGTTCCACGATAAACTGCCGTCGGGGTTGAAAATGTAAAGACTACATTGTACTGAGCCTGGGGCGAGCTTTCCTTCCTAAACGTATGCCAGCTACCCATTTACAGCTTGGTCGACTGAAGCGTGTCGACAGCAGAGTTCGAAATAGGAATCTAAGTAGACAGAAGGTAGAGCTTTGCCATTCTGTAACTTACAAACTTCAATAAGCATGCCAAACCCGTTCAGCTCATGTGGAACACATGCCTTCCACGTCTAGAATATACAAATCATCGTTCAATTACCGATCACTAAATTGTCTGTCAAATTTCAATTAATTCAATTGCTGTTCATTTATATTCTTGTCTACATAATCCAGCCAATACCCGCCAGAAATAAACATTTCTCTTATCACCAACAACCAGTTATTGTGGTTTAATTTGAGTCCATAATACATTTGACATTACTTGCTTGGTATGCTAGTAAACGTATATTTAAATCACATGTCTCTGTCGCTTGTATACTTATCATGTGAGCAACAAATATAATACACAGACAACCTGTGGGAACTGTCGCGAACTAAAATTGCTCATACTTAAATTAGAATAAAAAGAACAGCAAAAAATGTGTTAGGTTTGGAAAATACAAGTTAATTGTATGGTCATTCATTCAATATACGCGAGATATTACTTGTATGGTCATTCATTCAATATACGCGAGATATTACTTGTATGGTCATTCATTCAATATACGCGAGATATTACTTGTATGGTCATTCATTCAATATACGCGAGATATTACTTGTATGGTCATTCATTCAATATACGCGAGATATTACTTGTATGGTCATTCATTCAATATACGCGAGATATTACTTGTATGGTCATTCATTCAATATACGCGAGATATTACTTGTATGGTCATTCATTCAATATACGCGAGATATTACTTGTATGGTCATTCATTCAATATACGCGAGATATTACTTGTATGGTCATTCATTCAATATACGCGAGATATTACTTGTATGGTCATTCATTCAATATACGCGAGATATTACTTGTACGGTCATTCATTCAATATACGCGAGATATTACTTGTATGGTCATTCATTCAATATACGCGAGATATTACTTGTATGGTGAAGACTCGATAGTCTGGTAAGACAACTTCCATAGGAGAGAAAACTCTGATCGTAAACAACTGCTGCCTTGCAGATAGGCTGGGGACAGCCAAAGGCTAAGGAGGGCATCCCTACAGAAACGCCTGTTGAAATCGGATGCACGGGGCCGCAAGCCTAACAAAACAGTGCAACGTAAATCACAGTATGATGGCAGCACAACCTATTCGAAAAACGTATGGCGCTCATCCTGAGGAGACCCGCCAGGCAGCGATAGCGCCGGGCCCCACGCCTCGAAGGGGCCCACCCTTGACTACTGGTGGTCACCCACCCATGTGTCGTGGAGTCAAGGCACATGGCTATGGGGAAACGACTATTGGCCAAAACCTCAAGACCCTCAAAATATTACAGTGGAATGCGGAGGGAGTCATTAACAAAAAACTTTCCCTAACACATCACCTGCATGAAGGTAAGATTGACGTGGCATGTATCCAGGAAACGCACCTCAACAATAACCATAAATTCTCAATCAGAGGATACCAGACTTTCCGTCTAGATAGAGAAGGCCACAAAGGAGGGGTCCTGATACTGACCAGAAACAGCATACCGAGTAGCGCGGTACCTGTCAATCACACCGGACAAGCAGAAATTGTAGAAGTTGACATAATGGCTCAAGAGACGAAGCTCCGCATTTGCAATCTGTACGGACCACCAAACAGAGACCTATCGCTCTCGAGTATGGAGGTCAGAGACTCCAACTGCATAGTGGTTGGAGATTTCAACAGCCACTCGGAGAGATGGGGATACTCTGACACAGACAGCAGAGGTGACGAAGTGGAAGATTGGGAGATAGATGCAAATCTCTCCCTAATCAATAGGCCGGGGGATAGCCCTAGCTTCTATTCAAGAACATGGCATACCACCTCGACTCCAGATTTGGCCTTCTCCACACAGGACATACACTATAAAATAGACCGCCAGGTGCTAAACCAACTGGCAGGTAGCGACCACAGGCCGATCAGGCTAACCATTGACATGGAAGTAGGCCCACAGGAAACAAAACCGCTCCCACGTTGGAATTACAAACGAGCCGACTGGGACAGATTTGCAATCCTGACAGATGGGCTGTGTGAAACCATCAACACACGAAACACCAAAATGAAGCCCATGGTAGAGAGCCTAAGCAAGGCAATAATGCAAGCCGCCACTGAAACCATCCCAAGAGGAGCTAGGAAAAACTATAAGCCCTACTGGAATGATGAGTTACAGAAAGTGGAAGATGCAGTAACAAATGCTAGGAACATGGCAGAACGAGAAAAATCCGTGGAGGCAAACATCGCCCTCAAAGCCGCCGCGGCGAAGTACAAACACACTCTCAAGCAAACAGCAAGAGAAAGTTGGAAAAATAAAACGGAAAGTTTAAACCTGGACAAAGAAGGGAACAAGCTATGGAAGCTAGTCAGAGCCATGAACGACGAAACCCCGTCAAATAAACAAATTACTATCAAGCAAGGCGAGAACTTGATCACAGGTAAGAAAGCCGCAAACGCCTTTGTCGATCACTATGCCAGAGCAAACCACATCGAGGTCCCTGCAGATAAGCATACAGACATTAGCGAAGAGCTAAAGGGGCACGAAAACATAAATACGGCTCCTGAAGAGCACATGATGGCCAAACTAACAATGCGCGAAATGGAAGAGGCTATGAGAACACTAAAGAGAAGGAAATCTCCCGGAAAAGACGGGATAACAAACGAAATGCTGATGGGGCTGGGCCAAACAGCGAAGAAAAAACTACTATCAGTCCTGAACCAAAGCTGGAAAAGGGGTATTGTACCCCAGGCATGGAAAGATGCAATACTGGTACCAGTACCAAAAACAGGAAAGGACAAAACAGATCCGAATGGATACAGGCCCATAAGCCTACTGAGCTGTGTCGGCAAGCTGATGAAACGGATGATAAACACCAGACTGATGTGGCATCTGGAAGAAAAACGAATACTAATTCCACAGCAAGCCGGCTTTAGACAGCACAGATCCACTGAGGACCAGGTCATCCTCATAGCCCAGGAGATAGAAGATGCCTACCAGGCACAGAAACACACAGTAGCTGTTTGGGTGGATCTGGAAAAGGCATTTGACAAAGTCTGGAAGGATGGACTTAGAGTCAAGCTAAGAAGAAGTGATGTTTGTGGGAAGATGTACAAGTGGATCAACCACTACCTCAAACAAAGAACGGCCAGAGTCCAAGTACAAGGGCAGATGAGCAAAAAGGTGACACTCGAGCAGGGAGTACCCCAAGGGGGAGTACTGTCACCCACACTCTTCCTGGTATATATAAACGATATTACAGAGAATATACCAAGAAGAGTCCATAGCTCAATGTTTGCAGACGATCTGGCTATGTGGACCTCTGAAAAGAATCTCACCATAGCAAGAAATCGGATGCAAACGGCCCTAACATCGCTGGAAGAGTGGGCGAACTCATGGCTGGTCAAAATAAACGAGGAGAAAACCACGTGCACAATATTCTCGCTCTCATTAAAACCCCAAAGTACCAAATTAAGCCTAAATGGCAAAATCCTGCAGCCAAACGACAACCCAACCTATCTGGGAGTCACATTTGATCGGCGCATGACATGGAAAAGTCAGATTGAGAGAAACCGAATGAAAGCCAGAGAAAGAATGGCGATCATGAGGAAACTTGCTGGCACAAGCTGGGGAGCAGACGAAGGCATACTAAAGAAACTGTACACTGGAAGAGTGAGACCAGTTCTCGAGTATGGCATCGCGGCATGGACAACAGCAGTGAAGGCGAACTTCGATAAAGTTAACAAACTTCAAAACCAAGCCATGAGAATCATAACAGGTGGCATGAAGTCAACGCCAATTGTAGAACTTGAAAAGATTACAAAACTGCAATCCATGACCGACAGAAGAGACTGCAGAGCCCAGCTGCAGTCAGAGAAACTCCGAAGACTGACGGACCATCCAATGTACCAGAGGCTAAACAATTTGGGAACTGGGAAACTAAAGCGGAGAAACTTTGCAGAAATAGCCAAAGCAAAGATGCACGAAGATCCCATAAACGCACTAACAACACCAAAACCCATCACTACTGTACTAAAACCTACTTGGAGGCAGGATATATTTCCAGAGGTGGTAGAAAATATACCAGGTATTGCAAACAAAAACTGCCAGACCGAAAAAGAAAGGAGAGACACTACCCTAAGCTTCATAACGAAAAGCTACCCAAGCATGGACTGGACCCATGCATACACCGACGGTTCTGTAACAAACACTACACAGAACGGAGGGGCAGGAGCATTCCTGAACCTACCAAATGGCAGAAAAATAACACTGTCATTCGCTACTGGTAAGTACACAAGCAATTTCAGAGCGGAGGCAGAGGCACTGAGGGCGGCAGTGGAAGAAATGGCAACACACAGTGAAAATGAGAGCCACATAGTCTTGCTGACAGATGCTCTCGCCGTAGTCACAGCGGTAAAAAGCCAGAAAAACACTGAGCTTAATGACTTAAGAGCAGCACTCTGCAAACTATGCCAGCTGTCCGCACCAAAAAGGGTAGTGGTACAGTGGGTTCCGTCACACTGCAACATCCAAGGCAACGAGGAGGCAGACAGACTGGCAAAAGAAGGTGCAAGGCTACCACAAACAGATACCAGTATGACGTACGAAGAGTCAAAACGGCTTATCAAAGCCAGGTACATTACCAAATGGGAAACCGAACATACTGGTTACACCAAAAACGATGCCTATTACCAGTTGAACCGAAGAGAGCAGGTCGTTGTCTTCAGACTTCGCACTGGCCACAATAGACTGAGGTACCACCTATTCAACAAATTGAAGATAGGGTGTACCGACGAATGCCCGTGCGGTACTGGTAAAATGACCACTGAACATCTGCTGCAGAACTGCCCGACATACGGGGATCAGAGAGAGCAGATGTGGCCATTGCCAGTGGAACTGCAAGACAAGCTCTATGGTAGTGGCGAGAGTCTCAGGATGAGCGCCGCTTTTTTCGAAAAAATAATGGTTACTGTCTGACTGTGTACGCAGAAGAAGAAGAAGAAGAATTCAATATACGCGAGATATTACTTGTATGGTCATTCATTCAATATACGCGAGATATTACTTGTATGGTCATTCATTCAATATACGCGAGATATTACTTGTACGGTCATTCATTCAATATACGCGAGATATTACTTGTATGGTCATTCATTCAATATACGCGAGATATTACTTGTATGGTCATTCATTCAATATACGCGAGATATTACTTGTACGGTCATTCATTCAATATACGCGAGATATTACTTGTATGGTCATTCATTCAATATACGCGAGATATTACTTGTACGGTCATTCATTCAATATACGCGAGATATTACTTGTATGGTCATTCATTCAATATACGCGAGATATTACTTGTATGGTCATTCATTCAATATACGCGAGATATTACTTGTACGGTCATTCATTCAATATACGCGAGATATTACTTGTATGGTCATCCATTCAATATACGCGAGATATTACTTGTATGGTCATTCATTCAATATACGCGAGATATTACTTGTATGGTCATTCATTCAATATACGCGAGATATTACTTGTATGGTCATTCATTCAATATACGCGAGGTATTACTTGTATGGTCATTCATTCAATATACGCGAGATATTACTTGTATGGTCATTCATTCAATATACGCGAGATATTACTTGTATGGTCATTCATTCAATATACGAGAGATATTACTTGTATGGTCATTCATTCAATATACGCGAGATATTACTTGTATGGTCATTCATTCAATATACGCGAGATATTACTTGTATGGTCATTCATTCAATATACGCGAGATATTACTTGTATGGTCATTCATTCAATATACGCGAGATATTACTTGTATGATCATTCATTCAATATACGCGAGATATTACTTGTATGGTCATTCATTCAATATACGCGAGATATTACTTGTACGGTCATTCATTCAATATACGCGAGATATTACTTGTACGGTCATTCATTCAATATACGCGAGATATTACTTGTATGGTCATTCATTCAATATACGCGAGATATTACTTGTATGGTCATTCATTCAATATACGCGAGATATTACTTGTATGGTCATTCATTCAATATACGCGATATATTTTCTTTTTCAAGTTCATCTAGCTTCGGGTAACGGTATGTGCAGAGTTTTAGTTATTTTATTGTTTTTTGTAGCTATGTTTTTTCTTTTTTCTTAAAATTTTTGTTTTTGGGGGTGAGGGGGAGTAGTAAGTCGCATGTCCTTTTACAGAACGTAGCTTCTTACAACCGCCACCTATTTGGCTGTTATAAGTTTCTTGGCAAGTGTACTTTCCGTACCTGGAAGAGCATTAGCCCGAAAAAAAACCCAGTGTCTGCTAAACTGGACACAAGTGGGAATCGAACCCGAAACTGTGGGATTGTGAAAACCGAGCGAGTTTCACCCCTAGGTGGGATATAAAGACCAGTATGTCTGACTTCATGGCTCATTTAAAAATGGATTTGGTTCTCATATTGATAAGGCCAGACTATTTCATTAATCCGGACATGTGTAAGATGCATCTCTTCGTCAATCTGCCCCATACATGTTTTTCAAAGAAGGCTGCAGTGAATTTCAGCTTGTTGACATTTCAAGGGCTAGGACTCACAACTGCTTTTCTTCTCCATTTTGCGACAATGTAATGGATCATGTGTACAGCCTATTTGGTTCACTGTTCGACTTACTTAGCTGAAAATTGTGACGTGACTTTTAGTATCGTTTATGTATTTTATTGAAGAAGAAGAAGAGAAAAAATTAATGAAAAAAACTGTTTAAAGTTGATTAAAATAAAATGTAATAAACATTTTAAAACGGGTATGGTCAGATATCGCACCGAGACGAAAACACAAACGAAACCTACGTTACGACCAATAGGTCTTCATCAGGGACAACAAATAACAACAATGCTGAACTAGCAAATCATAGAAGAAGGGATGAATACATGTATGAGGAACGTCAAAATATAAGGACAAAAATAGAGTACTTAACTGATATTCCGTCTCACATCGTGACTTATCAGGTCGTCGGCTCCAAATCATTGGCTAATCATTCCAAATCATTCCTTTTCCGTATGCATCGTTGTTATTATGATAAGTTATGTATTATTTTCATTGTGTGTTGTTCCTAGTCACTGATGAAGACTTTTTAGAGTAACCCGCGTTTTGTTATTGTACCCAAAATGTTAATGAACCATACTTAACAATATGATTATGTTAATTGCATTTAGGAATGTAAGTCAGCAGAAATTCTCATATAGATCATGTTTCCATTGCTGGAGACGAAATAAAATGACCAAATCACCTCCTTGTTTGTCGCAAGTAACCACTAAAGAGAATTGTGCATGTGACTAACAAACCCGTCATACAAAATGAATTGCTTCAACAACAAAAAGCCCACAAAGGACTTTAGCGCAGTCGACAGTTCGTATTACCTCATTATAAAAAGCTAAAACTGAGTGCAATAAAATCTCGAACATTTCATCCCTGACAGCAGTGCCTGTTATGGGACGAAGCTTCGGTAACATTTGTTATTTTAGTCCCTCCTCTTCTTTTCTGTATAATATAATTTGTGATCGAGTGTGTAGACAAGCAGCAGGCGTTTGACCTGTTTTGTTTTCCCGCCACGGAGAGGTCGCCTCCTATAAGACATTCCAAACAAGCAAATGAACGATCAAGTTTGCACGCCCTGTGGAATGTCGGAGTATTGTGTTAGGGCCAATTCAACTTGACCCACGACGACACAGAGGTGGTGTGGTCAGGATCACACAGGTCGGCTTTACTCGTCAGACATGTTCTGTTACCCAATTTATTAAGACTGTGTCGACTATGGAGCCGAGCCATTTGTGACGGAAACAAAATATCCCGTATCAATTGGGGGTTGAATCTAGAACGCTCGTGTACGCAAGCAGTACATTAACACGCATGACAATATTCGACAGGAATGTCGTTACATTTAGAATGTGTGCACGGACAGTAGTTCATAGTCTTTTCTTATCAATATTCCAATGGTCAGTTTACCGGTACAGCATGTACACAGGTCATCCGACTATCGTCCGTCTCTAAAAGGACTTTGGGCACTTCAGCTTTACGGGAGTCGAATTCCCCATCGTTTCTCGCGTGTGTTCTTTCATTTTTGAGAAACGAGTATCATATATCTCAATTATAGCGACACATCCGCACTTACTTATATGTTTAATAAAATTAAGTATTATTATAAATTTAAAAAACATTGAGTTTGAAAACTCAAAACTCAGGAATAGAGTTGCTGAAGCAGTCATCGACCCAGAGCTGGCTACAAGGGTCAGGGCCAGCGACCCACAGCGGGTTGCAAGCGTCAGGGCCAGCGACCCAGAGCTGGTTGCAAGCGTCAGGGCCAGCGACCCAGAGCTGGCTGCAAGCGTCAGGGCCAGCGACCCAGAGCTGGCTGCAATCGTCAGGACCAGCGACCCAGAGCTGGCTACAAGGGTCAGGGCCAGCGACCCAGAGCTGGCTACAAGGGTCAGGGCCAGCGACCCACAGCGGGTTGCAAGCGTCAGGGCCAGCGACCCAGAGCTGGATGCAAGCGTCAGGGCCAGCGACCCAGAGCTGGCTACAAGGGTCAGGGCCAGCGACCCACAGCGGGTTGCAAGCGTCAGGGCCAGCGACCCAGAGCTGGATGCAAGCGTCAGGGCCAGCGACCTCGAGCTGGCTGCAAGCGTCAGGGCCAGCGACCCAAAGCTGGCTGCTAGTGTCAGGGTCAGCGACCAAGAGCTGCAAAGACACTCCTCCACCTCCACGGGGTGATCCTGTATGACAAGCTGCAGCAGGGCAGACTGGCTAATGAGAAGGGATCGAAGAAGGAATGCTAACCCCGTACCCAGACTGGCTAAGGAGAAGGGATCGAAGAGGGAATGCTAACCCGGTACCCAGACTGGCTAAGGAGAAGGGATCGAAGAGAGAATGTTAACCCGGTACTCAGACTGGCTAAGGAGAAGGGATCGAAGAGGGAATGCTAACCCGGTACTCAGATTGGCTAAGGAGAAAAGATCGAAGAGGGAATGCTAACCCGGTACTCAGACTGGCTAAGGAGAAGGGATCGAAGAGGGAATGCTAACCCGGTACCCAGACTGGTTAAAGAGAAGAGATCGAAGAGGGAAGGCTAACCCGGTACTCAGACTGGCTAAGGAGAAGGGATCGAAGAGGGAATGCTAACCCGGTACTCAGACTGGCTAAAGAGAAGGGATCGAAGTGGGAATGCTAACCCAGTACCCAGACTGGCTAAGGAGAGGGGATCGAAGAGGGAATGCTAACCCGGTACTCAGACTGGCTAAGGAGAAGGGATCGAAGAGGGAATGCTAACCCGGTACTCAGACTGGCTAAGGAGAAGGGATCGACGAGGGAATGCTAACCCGGTACTCAGACTGGCTAAGGAGAAAAGATCGAAGAGAGAATGCTAACCCGGTACTCAGACTGGCTAAGGAGAAGGGATCGAAGAGGGAATGCTAACCCGGTACCCAGACTGGTTAAAGAGAAGAGATCGAAGAGGGAAGGCTAACCCGGTACTCAGACTGGCTAAGGAGAAAAGATCGAAGAGGGAATGCTAACCCGGTACTCAGACTGGCTAAGGAGAAGGGATCGACGAGGGAATGCTAACCCGGTACTCAGACTGGCTAAGGAGAAAAGATCGAAGAGAGAATGCTAACCCGGTACTCAGACTGGCTAAGGAGAAGGGATCGAAGAGGGAATGCTAACCCGGTACCCAGACTGGTTAAAGAGAAGAGATCGAAGAGGGAAGGCTAACCCGGTACTCAGACTGGCTAAGGAGAAAAGATCGAAGAGGGAAGGCTAACCCGGTACTCAGACTGGCTAAGGAGAAGGGATCGAAGAGGGAATGCTAACCCGGTACCCAGACTGGTTAAAGAGAAGAGATCGAAGAGGGAAGGCTAACCCGGTACTCAGACTGGCTAAGGAGAAAAGATCGAAGAGGGAATGCTAACCCCGTACTAAAAAAATGATTGCTGAAGTCGGATGCGTTGGACCGAAAGGTGCAAATATCGCAGTCAAGCTGTAAACTATCACAGAACGCATTTCGTTTTCTGGATTTCATCCTGCTAAATGCAAAGAAGAAGAAGAAGAAGATATATTAGAAAACAAACTATCATTACAATGTATACTCCTATTGTTAGTGTTCACCGAAAGTATTTATATGGATGAGAAATAAAGGTTGCTGGTCGCCTGCATTCACATTGTTCGGGCTAGGTTGCTATTTTACGTCCGATAGAGAAAGAGCTACAACGTACCATCGTTTTGAGCGCCTGTTCTCGTGGATAGATGCCGAACAACTAAAAACCTCTTCCACCTGCTACACGATAGCTTCCGTAAATTTTCGTGAAATTGATATTTTATTTTTTTTTCAGCGGTAAACGCTAAAATAAATATTTATACTAAATATGGCTTATCAAGATTACCAAAGTGGATTAGATATACTGGAATGAAAAAAAGGCCAGCAGGAAATAAGCAAATTTGATTCCGGATGTCTGCGACATGAAGAAGGTATTAAGCTGTAGGAGTAGATTTCGTGTCAGCCATGACAATTCAATTGACAAGCGGGCTTCATGCAAGTGATGGTAATGACTTTCACAACTGGACGTCATGTTAATTTCTCAAATGCCATTTGACAAGTGCTTTTCATGTATGGGATGATAATGATATTGACAAGCATAGCTATGACAACTCGCAGTAACATAAACATACGCAAAACCTACGTTACGATATGAAAAGTCTTCGTCATGGGCAAATAACTTATGAATGGTTTGAAATTAAAACAGCTAACACGAAATACAACAGCGACGAATAAACATTGGAGATGTACTTAGCTAAGCTCTTGTCCATCATTTAAAATAGTTGAAGAAGTTTTTTTTAAAAATTTGCTTTATGTAAGTGGACAATCTATAGCCATTACCTAATGTTTCATGTAAAGGGGACATATGTAGTGGTAAATCTTTGCTTTATGTAAGCGGACATCTACAGTGGTAACCGTATGTTTTATGTAAGTTTGCCATATCTTTCCTGTAAATGGACACTTGACATCTATAGTGGTAATCGTATGTCTCATGTAAATGGAACATCTAAAGTGGGGACCTTGTGCCTCATGGAAGTGAATATCGATTGTCGTGACCGAATGCAAGTGGATATCTATAGTGATAACCTTATGTCTCATGCCATTGGATATCTATAGTGATAACTTTATGTCTCATGTAAGTGGATATCTATAGCGATAACTTTATGTCTCATGTAAGTGGATATTCTATAGTGATAACTTTATGTCTCATGTAAGTGGATATCTATAGCGATAACTTTATGTCTCATGCAAGTGGATATCTATAGTGATAACTTTATGTCTCACGTAAGTGGATATCTATAGTGACAGCTTTATGTCTCATGTAAGTGGATATCTATGGCGATAACTTTATGTCTCATCTAAGTGGATATCTATAGCGATAACTTTATGTATCATGCAAGTGGATATCTATAGTGATAACTTTATGTCTCATGTTAGTGGACATCTATAGCGATAACTTTATGTCTCATGTAAGTGGATATTTAAAGTGATAACTTTATGTCTCATGTAAGTGGATATCTATAGTGATATAGATAACTTTATGTCTCATGTAAGTGGATATCTATAGTGATAACCTTATGTTTCATGTAAGTGGATATCTATAGTGATAACTTTATGTCTCATGTGAGTGGATATCTATAGCAATAACTTTATGTCTCATGCAAGTGGATATCTATAGTGATAACTTTATGTCTTATGTAAGTGGACATCTATAGCGATAACTTTATGTCTCATGTAAGTGGATATCTACAGTGATAACTTTATGTCTCATGTAAGTGGATATCTATAGTGATATAGATAACTTTATGTATCATGTAAGTGGATATCTATAGTGATAACCTTATGTTTCATGTAAGTGGATATCTATAGTGATAACTTTATGTCTCATGTAAGAGCACTATCTATAGTGATAACTTTATGTCTCATGTAAGAGCATTATCTATAGTAGTGACCTTATATTTCATGTCAGTGGACATCGTTAGTGGTGACCTTATGCTTCATGTCAGTGGAACATCCTTAGTGGTGACCTTATGCTTCATGTCAGTGGACATCCTTAGTGGTGACCTTATGCTTCATGTCAGTGGACATCCTTAGTGGTGACCTTATGCTTCATGTCAGTGGACATCCTTAGTGGTGACCTTATGCTTCATGTCAGTGGACATCCTTAGTGGTGACCTTATGCTTCATGTCACTGGATATATATAGTGGTGACCTTAAGTTTCATGGAAGTGGATATCTATAGTGGTGACCTTATGTTTCATACAAGTGGATATCTGTAGTGGTGACCTTATGGTTCATGTAATTGAACATATATAGTGGTAATCCCATGCTTCATATAAGAGAGAACTCTATAGTGGTGACCTTATGTTTCATGGAAGTGGACATCTTCAGTAGTGACATTGTCCTTCATGTAAGTGGGCATATATAGTGGTGACATTATACTTCATATAAGAGAACTCTATGGTCGTGACCATATGTTTCATGTAAATGAACATCTATAGTCGTGACCGTTTGTTTCATGCAAATGGACATATATAGCCGTGACAGTATGTTTCATGTAAATGTACTTCTATAGTGGTGACCTTATGCTTCGTGTAAATGGACATCTGTAGTGGTGACCCTATACTTTACATTGAGCTAAATGGAAGAGATGTAAGATAAAAAAGATGGCTGCCAGAATAGAACTTGTCATGCTATGTCACAAGAATGAGAACTTGTATGTTCCTATCTCGATCTTACACTTCATCTTCGAATGCAAAATTCTGCATTTGAACTTCTTTTTCACTAGTATTTCCCAATCAAACGGAGTCGGAGTGGCTGAGATGTTAGTTTTTTTAAATTCTCGTGCCAAAGGGACCGAATTCGCTTTTTGATCTCGACATTCTCTCCTCTACCAAGCAACTGGTTTTTGACTAACTGTTGGGAAACGCATTGTCGCGTGGAGGGAAACTGATGTCAGATAATTCTGTGCACTAGTGTAATCAAGTCTATATCATTTCATTTTTGCCGGCAGGATGTGGTTTGAGAGTTTTTTTTCAACAATTTGTCTCGGTGAAAAGCAGACGCAATGGTGCAAACGGCAGCGATAGTCTCTGAACCGGACCGAATTCACAAAATAGAAATCGGGCGTCAAACAATCTTCAATAACGTCGTAGATAATACGTTGTTAAAAAAATGCATATGTGTGAAGCATGTAGGGCGTACACTTAGCAACAGGTGGACGTGTAAAGTGACGTCCTAGTGAGCAACTAGTGTCCTAGTGAGCAACTTTAAACGTCCACCCGTACGTCTACCAATGAGATGGAGTGATTGCTTGTGTAAAGTCTGTAGTTCAAATATTGTGCTCCAAGTCAAAATCCCATAACAAGTTTACACATTTGGCTACCTGACATCTGGTACTTTCCATGCCTGATTGGATAGCAGGATTACATATTACAGACAGATACTTGGCTTTCTTTCGTTATCTTTATGTCGCCCCCCTCCCCGCCCCCATCTCCCTATACTATTTTCTGTAGTAATTCGTTTTACATGACGAGTTTGCTAGTCGCAAGGACAGTCATTTTATTTCCCTTTTACAACATGCTTGGAAAGGTTATAGCAGTCTTATTCCTTTCTCCCTGGGTACTTTCCGGGTAAAATGGTTTTTTATTTCTTGTTAAATTTCCAGCCGGAATGACAAGACTGTTGACATTAACGACTAGAGCCCTTGTTGGACATATGTCAGACATCGGAACTAGCCCTAGTCTGGTACAGGAAGCCAGCCGTCTACCAGCAAGAGCTGCTATTCAGAAGGAAATGTTCCAAGACCAGATTCAGATCGACGGCAGGGGTAAGACTGTTTCATCTTATATGCTTGGTCAATAAACACCGGATATTGGAGCGGGTGATGGCTTGTCGCAGACTGGGAAACCCTGTCCAACAACCGGGAAAGCCCACGATTGCAAGTCGCCAGTAGTAATTACTGTGTTCTGTAGGGTCATTGGAAACTATGACGTCAAATTTCCTGACCAATACGTACATGTACATTTATATAACAGCGTCTATTTGAAATTCAATTTAATGTGGCTGAAAAAGGAATACTTTAACATTAGGCATAATCTTTACACGAGCAGAACCAACACATTACGTACAGCTGCATTTCAATCTTAGGTTTCTCAATTTCAATTAGTCTCCAATTTTATTGCACAGATTGTTAATTTTACTATTTATTTAAGTTTTGATGTAACTATTGGATGTTCCGTTATTTCCTTGATCTCTATTGTAGTTGTGTATCTATTTTACTTGCCTCTTCTCCAACCACACCTTCCTTGAAATGTTTTACCTTACGAGCTTTTTCTACAGACAGCATGTAACTTAGTTATCTCATATTATTAGTTATAGACTTAATTTCATTCGATTTTCACAAATTCCATTTAGCAATAATTTGCATTCTTGATTTTATATCTCTATCAGTATCTCAACCTTGAATTTGTTTAACCAAAAATATTTGAATGTTAATTTCTCTGTGTACCATCACATCTAATTTCAGTGACTATTCAGTAACCATATTTTGTTTATTTTCCGTTTAGTCGCATTTAAAATACAGTTCTTCTGTTCGCCCTATTATATGGCTCTGTGTCGTGGGAAACAACGAAAATCACAACTATTATGGGCCAAGCTTTTATCCATAAAAAGACAATAGCGGGAATAAAATGGTATAATAAAGTCACTAATATAGAACTATGGGAAAGAACCGGACAGATGCCAGTGGGACTAGACGTAAAGAGAAGGCGCTGGAAATAGACAGGACACACATTTCGGTAAACAAGCGATATCATTATGAGGGAGTCACTTTTCTGGAATCCTCAAAGCACTGCATCTTACTTTACTGCACTTGTTCTCTTTGGTCTTTGATGAAGGCATTCATTTATCGTTTGTTAATGTTTTTTGTATCAAATGTATTTCATTTTGTTGTTGCTCAAGTACAAAGTATTACTGTGACATTTTATCAAGCCACCTAAATTGGTAAAGTTGCTCAGGTACAAAGTATCACTGTGACATCATATCAAGCCACATATATTGGTAAAGTTGCTCAAGTACAAAGTATCATAGTCACATCATATAAAGCCACCTAAATTGGTAAAGTTGCTCAGGTACAAAGTATCACTGTGACATCATATCAAGCCACATATATTGGTAAAGTTGCTCAAGTACAAAGTATTACTGTCACATGATATCAAGCCACCTATATTGGTAAAGTTGCTCAAGAACAAAGTATCACTGTCACATCATATCAAGCCACCTATATTGGTACAGTTACTCAAGTACAAAGTATCACTGTCACATCATATCAAGTCACCTATATTGGTAAAGTTGCTCAAGTACAAAGTATCCTTGTCACATCATAGCAAGCCACCTATATTGGTAAAGTTGCTCAAGTACAAAGTATCACTATCACATCATATCAAGCCACCTATATTGGTAAAGTTGCTCAAGTACAAAGTATCACTGTCACATCATATCAAGCCACCTATATTGGTAAAGTTGATCAGATATAAAGTATCACTGTCACATCATATCAAGCCACATATTGGTAAAGGTCGAGGAAAAGATCACGTGGCGATTGTGCTTTCGAATGTTCGTATTTTTCATCCATGCCTCTGTGATGTTTTTATTTAAATTGTCGATTCATTGTTTTCAGCGCATTCTCAAATACAACAAATTTAATCCTAATCGTAATGTCTACAAACACTACGCATTTCATTCTAAATATAATTACTACAACATCATTAAACGTAACCGTAAGTATAACTGCTACAAATATAAACACTTTTGCCTAATTATAATTGGAGCAAACATACAAACTATAACTCCAAGTAAAATTGATACAAACATACAAACTATAACTTCAAGTATAATTGACACAAACATTCAAACTATAACTCCAAGTATAATTGATATAAACATACAAACTATAACTCCAAGTATAATTGATACAAACTTTCAAACTATAACTCCAAGTATAACTGCACGAATATCAAACTATAGCCCAATAAATAATTGATAATTGCACAAATATCAAACTTTAGACCATGTATAATTACTACAGATACAAAAACTATAACCCAATGAATAACTGCTACAAACACAAAATTATAACCCAAGTATATTTGCTACAAACACTATAGCCCAAGTTTAATTACCATAAACATCAAACTATAGCTCAAGTTTAATTACCATAAACATCAAACTATAGCCCAAATTTAATTACCATAAACATCAAATTATAGCCCAAGTTTAATTACCATAAACATCAAACTATAGCCTTTGTATCGTGTTGTTCAATGCTCAAAATGAGTAAGATTACTCTTTCGTGTGCTTTGAAAAAAGCATTAAGTGGCGGATTGCAGTAGTAATATTCACACACCGAGCGAATCAGGGTTCCACAGGCGGTTGTGATATTCTTGGCTTCATCTGTGTGGCGTTCACTACTACGGGAATCACGTCTGTAACCTAGGTATAATTGCTTCAAACACAAAACTAAAACCCAAATATTATTGCTCCAAACACAAAACTGTAACTCAAATATAACTGCTCAAATACAAAACCTCACTCATAATTTATACAAACATCAAACTCCACGTTATTAGAAAAGTGATTTCTTTAAAAGATGTCTTTCTAGTTAAATATTAATGCATATTTATACTTTATTCTTCCTATATTCCATTGGCTCACACTTGAACTGTACTAAATCTACTTATTAATTTTTGTTTTATCCAGCATCTTAACTGTGAGTTAGGTATCAGTTCTATGCCCATATTATAGCGTCTGCAAATGTTCAAACCACTTGCACTTGAAGCTTTAGAACACACAAACTCATCTGTAATCAGAACTGTACAAGTGCACATAGAAAAGATGTCTGCAGGACACTTTCTGCCTTTGTTAGAAATGGTTGTCGATATATCAATTGGTTTGATAGACATCCCTACTTTGGCGAGAAAGGGGTGGTCGAACGTTCGAGACATTGGTTTCTTCACCTTAAGACACCGGTTAGAATCCTGGTAACACATTTGTCTTTATTTTCAGTACACGATGAAATATAAACCTAGCCTGCCCAATGTACATATATTAAAACGGGTTTTAAAAAAAATATTTTTTGTAAAGATGTCCCAACGTAAAGGTTTGAGTGGCAAATAGTTACAGAGGCTGTCTCTCGCGGCACGGTAATCAGGTCAGGTGAACTATATTGATCAACAATCGACCTGACGTCCTATCCGTGCTCCTGTAACTAGGCTGTTACGACAGTCTGATCAACGAGGTTCGAATCAGCATTGTAGTTCCCATAGTGGTGAGTTTACTGAGGCGCCTTCTCCCATTGCGCTACAGCCAGAAGGACTCATGTCCATCTTCTCAAATACACCTTGGGATGTGAAGAGACTTACTTTTACATGCTTTCAAACGATACTACGTCAAAAGTTAACACCGCATGATCAGAATCGAATCACAGCGCTTACTATAGAGGACCTGAGCTCGCTGTGGTCTTCACGCCTTCTGGTCTATCCGGTTTGTAAATGGATACCTGACTAACAGTTTGGAGAAAGCAAGGCTAAGAAAATGCAACTGTGCATCACACTAACATACTTAAGTGTTTGTCACTATCTTGGACGGCAGTTACTGCTTCACAAATTCAAATAACTTGACTCCCACGCATTCTACTTCTACCTACTTCTTTTTCTTCCTCTTCTTCTTTTTCAGCGTGTTCTAAAAAATACGCATGTGACGTTGTAATAGTTTACAGCTAGGCTGCGATAAATAACGCATTTCGGCCGTCACGTCAGATTTCATCACGGACTTTTTGGGTTCCTGGTGTGCCTTCCCACTGTAATTTCTATGCGCTTAGCCATGCAGCATTGTTACAGTCAGTTTTTAGGGTCGTCACTTGGAGGCGGAATAGGGTCTTGGTCAGGTATGGGTCATTGACCCTGATGCAAGCAAACAATTAGCGTTGTAAATTTTCGTTTAATGTTAGGTTCAACTTAAAATAGCCACCTTATTGTATGTTCTAGAGCTGTCCATGGTATTCCGCCTCCAAGTTGCCGCTCTAGAAACAGATTGACGCCTTACTGAGAGCACATGGATCGGAGATGGAAGGCTTGCCTGGTCTCAAATGTGTGCAGTGATGAAACCGGTTGTGTCGAGTCGAAAGGCACATCCCTGCTGCAAACTGTAATGCAACGTAACACAACTTCCTTTTCAGAACGAACAAACAAGAAAAGGAAGTTTGATTCTGAAATACAGGGAACAATTAAAACAGCAACGAAATAGGGACAGACTTCCTTAAATTGATGATTGTGGAAAATAGAAGGATTAAGCCGAATAATTTAGAACTTGTAAAGAGCTCGGCAGATAAACGTGGAATATGAAGGGAAGACGCTGACGATGGATATAACACAGTTAGGAAACAGCTTGACAGCAATACACGATGGTCTCCACTCTTAAAATCTCCAGGACAGGAGAGTGAGAGTGAAGCCAAAATACATATGGAGACGAGTGATCGAGACAAATATTTCTTTTAAACAGGGGAGACTCGAGAAGAGCTGGAACAGATAGATCAGCACAATAGGAATTGGCGTGTTCTGGAAATCATGTGCAACGCAGAGAGGAACATGTGTTGATTGATTGATTTGAAAAGACAAATAAGGTTAGACAGAAAACATGAGCACAATTACATAGAAACTATGCAACAATAACAACTGTTTAAAACGGACAGCTACCATCCTAAAAAAAAGGCCTATCTACTGTAGCGAGGCAACATCGTAATCTAGAAGTTCCTTAATTGAAGTGTCCATTGTATAATTTTCTGTCTATTGTTTAGTGCGTTAGCAGTTCATGTGTCTAGTTCTGAAACAACGGGTTCAAGGGATCGTTCCGCTACATTATCTTGATTGGAAAACAGTGTGGGTCGAACAATGAATAGAAAATATAAACAAATTAATGGCAATCAGACAGAGACATATAGACGCAAACATCAGACACAAACACACAAACGCGCACTCTGTTAACTTGTTCTTGGTCTTGTTATCGATGCTATTGAAACATAGTGGTACTACTGTAGTTGATCTCTTACAGGAAGCCAGTACCATTGCACGTTATATGCTTTTAAGTGGCAGTTCCTGTAACATTTCGTTTCGCATGATGATGTTGTTAGCCCACTGCACAATTATCTTTCTGTCGCCTTTTACAACATCCTTAGAAAGCTGCAGTGGCACGCCCTCTTCTCTGCTCTTTAATATCCACCTGATTGATGCCATTAATGTTGCGCTGTCATTTACGTTGAGTTTGAACTCAAAAGTACATTAGTCATGCTAGCGCAACCGTTGTGAGAATTTCCAATGTGAATAACAAAATGGACACACTTAGCGTAAGTAATTCCTCTCATGCGCTGGTGTAATCTCATATTACGGATTAAAATCCGGTTATAAACAACATTTTCATTGCTTTTCAATATTCATAAATCTCGTGCAATCTTTTCCGTGTTTGTGTTTTGTGACAAAAAATAATTTTGTGAATGGATTTATGACTCATCTCGCGCGAGGGGAAAAAGCTGCAAGGTGTTTCATTTTTATTTTATTTTTGTATGCGGAAAACATCAAACACGCCTTGGACTCACGCTGTTTATAGTAAAGAAAAATGTGTATGTTTCCTCAGTAAGTCTTAGAACGGAGAAAGGAATGTTCGTGGAAACAGATAATTAAAAACTAAAACAAAAATTCATTTCTCTAAATGCATAATCAAAAACGTAAATGACCTGTAACCCATTGTCACGCCTCGCTTCTACTGGTGAAGATAGTTTTCTGGAATATAAAGAGTAATGCGCGTTAGAGTAAACTTGGTGAAAAGTTAACTTAACTTAACCACTTTATACTGGTTTTGAAGAATACAGAGTCTGTATTCAACCAGTGTCTTGGAGGGTGCTTTAACTAGAGCTACGTAGACCCGAAGCCAGTTAGGCGCCATCTATAGATGCTCTTACCAAACCACCTGAGGATTAACAAAAGAATTTTGCCCGGGCAGCTTCCGTTAAGCCTCCTTTTTTGGATTTCCCACTGCCAAGGAATTATTAACGTGCTCAATACTGAACACAGCAGTCCGATCTCATTACCCAGAGATCAGAGGAATTTTTACCAGAAGATACACGTGAAACAAATTCATGTTTTTGATCCCAGGAACCCGTTGCTTCAGAACTAGACACATGAGCTGTTACGCACTAAACAATTAAGCGACCTAGATTACGATGTTGCCTTGCTGCAGCAGAAAGCCTTTGTTTTCTAGGATAGTAGCTGCCCGTTTTAAACAGTTGTGACTGTTGCACAGCTGCAATGTCATTTTGCTCATATTTTGGATCTATACTTATTTATCTTTTCAAATCAATCAATCAACACCTTACCTGAAGACCACAGAGCCCCCCCCCCCCCCCCCACACCCCTCCCCGCCCCTCTAATAATACTGTCTAGATTTAGTAGATTGAAGACATTGTTGAACTTCTAGCAGAGGTGTGTTAAAAAATTTCAAACGATCGGGGCTTTGTTCGAGCATATCACGGAGGTGTTTTGATTCACGTCTCACAAACACTATAGCCCAAGTTTAATT
The DNA here is from genome assembly GCA_036924085.1 of Ariolimax columbianus. Taxonomy (NCBI): domain Eukaryota; kingdom Metazoa; phylum Mollusca; class Gastropoda; order Stylommatophora; family Arionidae; genus Ariolimax; species Ariolimax columbianus. The sequence continues at coordinate 55,935,126 of JAVGWX010000001.1, forward strand.
ACCATAAACATCAAACTATAGCCCAATTCTAAAATTCCACCACATCTAACGGATGTGTGTTTCTCCATTTCTTACGATTGTGCGTTGCACCACCTCTAACTGAATCCCTTGTCCACTATTAACGGTTATGCGTTGCCCCATTTACAACGGATATGCACTGCCCCACTCCCAATGGATGTGCACTGCCCCACTCCCAACGACTGTGCACTGCCCCACTTCCAACGGCTGTGCACTGCCCCACTCCCAACGGCTGTGCACTGCCCCACTTCCAACGGCTGTGCACTGCCCCACTTCCAACGGCTGTGCACTGCCCCACTCCCAACGGATATGCGCTGCCCCACTCCCAATGGATGTGCACTGCCCCACTTCCAACCGTTGTGCACTGCCCCACTTCCAACGGCTGTGCACTGCTCCACTTCCAACGGCAGTGCACTGCTCCACTTCCAACGGCTGTGCACTGCTCCACTTCCAACGGATATGCATTGCCCCACTTCCAACGGCTGTGCACTGCTCCACTTCCAACGGATATGCATTGCCCCACTTCCACCGGATGTTTGTTGCCCCACTTCCAACTGATATGAGTTGCTCTACTTATTACGATTTTGTGTTGCACCACATTTAACTGGTCCCTTGTCCACTTCTAATGGGGGTGCTTTGCCTCACTTCTAAAGGCTGTGCTTTGCCACAGTAATTTTGAGTTGGGTCAGCGCGTAACAGAGACAAGAAAGTGACACCTGCCAAAATGATAGTCCGTGGGAAGAAACGAAACACTTGACAGTCAAACAGGTTTAGGAAAGAAGACCCGTCAATCTATTCTCTGCATACACCATCATTGACACACGCCAAAAGCCTGCTGAGTGCCGAATAGCCATCTTTGCTTAAAGAAAATAAACTGAAACCCTTAAATAATCTTATACATGTTATAAACTATAATAAAATGGTGAAAAACTACTGTCTTTTGGTTAGAGGAACAAGCAGTAGAAAGGGTTCTGAGTCGCAACCTTAGTTAGTATCTTGGTATTTGCATAAAGTGTTCGTAGTTTTCGGGTGAGTGTCCGTAATTTGTCCATCTAATGGTATTAAGCCAGTGTACAAAATGTTTAGCAATTGTAAAACCATTTCCTCATAATGCAGTTTTGAAAAGGGGGGATGGGGGGAGGTGAGGGGGGTTAGGGAGGGAAGGGAGTGGGGAAAAAATGTGGGGTGGACGTGACAAATAGTTACAATTCCTCATTTTTCTAAACATGACGTAAAAGCATTACAATGGTTTTGTAATTCTCTGCAAATTATCAGTAATGTTAAATTTATACATAAAATCTGTGGGCTATATAACAATTCATGGGCAACGAATATTTGTATTGATGGATAGACTCGCGTGTGCGGTTATTGAAAGGAACACTATTTTTATTCAGCTTACAATAAATCAATATCTAAGCTGTATTCTAGTATTGGACATAACGCTGTACCGGAGTCTGATTGTCGATCTTTCTTTCACAAAAGTCATCTTATATGTGTATCTTAGCTTGCCATAATACCGATAGACGGATGAGTTCAATCAGAGTCCGGGTCAGCAATGACGGCTACAAAAACTGGACGCGGGAGACGTTTACAAAAAATTAATAAATTGGGCAGAAAATCCATAACGAAGTTGCCACTGGGCAATTCTCAAACCGATTCAGAGCTGAGGTTTGCGCACCAAGAACAATTGCAATAGCCATCGTGGGTCAACAAAGACCACGTTAGAAACTCAATTATTTGTCTTCTAGAAATCCGATTAGTCATAATATCCGAAACCATACAAAACTGAATAACACAATCCGTCATAAACACTAACAGGGACCAACTATAAGCTCAGCAGAATGTAAACAATAGTGAGTTCCTATCCCCTATAAAATACACGGATTTGATGAAGCAGAGAGACTAGCCGAAGAGTTAAGCAGCAAAACACAAAGGGAAAATCAATCAACATTTGAAGAAATAAAACATTCATTAAATTCAATTTGAAAGACTATTGAGATACACACAGAAATACACACTTACGCTAATATACACACACCCACAAATACACTCACGCACACAAATGCACACACATATATATATGCACACACACATAAATGCACACACAAATGCATACATACAGACATACACACCATCTAACATGCCAGAAACTTTCTACACTTTGCCAAAACGATATTCAGTGACAACATTAACATTGCGAACAGACAATTGCAGGCTGAAATATTATCTTGTCAACGTCAACGGTAGAAATTGTTCTTGAAATGTGCCTTCTCCATGATGAGATGAGCAGATTAACATTGCCATCTTCTCCAACCCAGATAATTGAAAAACTGCATGATGACAAGAGAATATTGAGACATACCACCAAGCGAATAAGGGAAATAAATATATGTACAGGGCTTGACAAAAGCGCTCGTTTGCTTGTCTGTGACGTAACAACTTTTGCTTCATGAGTAAAATAAAATTGGTTTTTAATCGTGAATTACGTTTTTAATAATTACTATTTAACGACTATTGCACGATTATTAATGATATTACAATTCTAATAGATTGTACATAAGCTAGTGTATGATTAAGATTCTAAATGGACCTTCACTATCACAATTTTTTTTACTAAAGTCATCAATACAACTACCTAGAATATTCAAGGACACACACGTCTCGCCTCTGACAGTAATGCATTTTTCTTAAGAAGAAATAGATAAATATTGTGTAAGTAATACAATATATTTTGGTTTGGTACGCATTGTTATGTAGAAATAAAAGTGAATTAGTGCCTAGTTTAACTTTGTGAACATGAATTCCGTGACTGTAGTCTGGCCATGCTGAAACGTGACATTTTTGACTGGACTGGTAAGCCACGCTAAAACTGGTCAAGTTCTGTATATGTAGTTATTTAAGAACTATTGACGAAAAAGTAGAAAACGAATCAGAAGTCAATGAACCCAGACTGAATTATTCTAATGGAGTAAAATCTTCAGACACAATTCATGTCAATCACAGAAGCGGTCCTTCTATTTCCTTTGGCCTGGTTAGTTTTTCTCCTCACAAAAATTAGCGGCTATTCCGCCAGCGCCAAACTTTCCTTTCTGTCAGATAGATGTTGCACACTAATGCCGCGTCATACATTTCTCTGTTCAGACTTCACATGTCTTCGTCACTTTTCACACGGCACCGTCTGAAATTAGTTACCACTTTAGTACATTCACGTCCGTAGTTCAGTTACAAGAAGGAAATACTTCCATATTAAAGATGAGAGCTTTTGATGTTTTTGTGTGAGACATCACTTAGAATAATGTGTGCTTTTCTTCCTCATGTTTATCTAACTATCCAGGGAATTGCTCTTTAAGCACATTATACTTAATTAACTCGATCGCGTGCTGTTTCACAGAGTAAACTTCAAATGAACGCTCGACCTGTCTCCTTTTACTTCAGAACCTAAAATACATTAATTGTGCGAATAGTTTCCCGACAATATTCATTAAAAGTTTTCTAGTCAGTTCCTCGTGCTGTTTCAAGTTTATTAGATGTGGAAAGTCAAGCATTGTCTGTCCTACTCGTATATCCTACATAGGGAAGATGTATGATTCAGCTGATATAATATCCCCCGTGTGTTATCCGGACCCGACAGGCGGACAATAAATTGTAATATTGTAATATGTATGTTGTAACAGACGACTATGGAGGGTTAGGAAATGGTCGGGTATCTCATGCTCTAGAAACTTTGAGAAATAAGTACTCTGTCCTATGTTGCACTTGCAACTGCCAATAGATATGGCAATTATGGGTTTCTTGGCAAGTATACAGTGCAGTATGTTGCCATTCATTTCCATATGTCGAGACGCAATCGTACCCAAAAAAATCGCGAAAGCCAAACTGGGCATGGTGGGATTTGTACCCGTTGTAAGCCACAACATAAAAAAAAAGAAAAGAAAAGCCATTGTAGACTCCATAGTAGGATATGAGCGACAAATTCAAGTTTTACCTGTATCAAGTTGACGTCGCCATTGGGGATAAAGTGTTACAACATGCGTTGTGCTAGTCATCAACTTTTCTGAGGTTGGATGACCAGCTCTCTTCACCGTCGGCTAGTCTTCCCTAACGTGGTATAGTTGGTTAGACTGGGTAGTTTCGAGATCTGGGATCTAACCCTTTTCTTTTTCTCGTAAGAAAGCAAGCTTACCAACAGTTCTACTATGAAGTCGCTTTGATACTTGCTACTTGCTGCTGGTACAGATACAAACACATCACATCCTTCAACGATGAACTGACCTGAACGCTAAAACCTTATAAAGATTTATTCATCACCAATCACAGTGGAACACAAGGAATATTTAATCGTAACAGGATATGTATTATGTTACGCCGAATCAACATTGCTGCTCTTCAGAAACACATTTAAGTGTTCACTCTTTGTCAGCATTTGACAAAGGATATTGATGAAGCTAATGTAGCTCAATCGTTGAATACACTCCTGCTTCAAGACAGATTAGACCAACCTTTCTAAATCTATTTCTTGTGACTAAACTTCAGAAATAATATTCAGATCCTACGGAGACCCACCATATAAATGATCTTTTAGCTCAGTGTATGATACCATCATCGGTAAGTTGTAAATATAATATTATAATAATAGTTGTTAATATGGTTTTCATTGGTTGTACTTCCTTCTAAATATCGTATAACAATTGAATGGCAAAGTTGAATAGTCTAGCTGACTAAAGTAAAACAGTAGGCTTTAACCCGTAGGCCACGGTTAAACAGTGTGAATAGAAAGCATAGCAAAAGAGTTATACACTGCTACATATGACTCGCCTGAGTATTACCAGGTCCGGGAATTCCAGTAAATAACAGTAACGCTGTAACGCACCAGGAAGGCTATAAGAGACGATTACGGAAGGTTGGATATGGCGCTCTTGAAACTTTAAACCTCCATATCTTCAGCAGATATGACAGATAAGTTTGTTGGATTGGCATATATTTGTTGAAGACGTGTGCTCCATAGGGAGCTGAAATTTGTTGCTTGATTAATACACGAATGTCTGGTCTTTGATAGGTTTTCTTCTTCTTCTTCTTCTTTGATAGGTCTTAAAGATAGGTTTTAAAATAAAACAAACTACTTTTATTTGACTGAACCATCATCTTTCCCAGACATCCTATACACATTTTGCAGAGCCTTCCAAATACTTTTGAGAAACCCATGACTTGACAATGCCGTAACTTTATAGTATCCATGAAAACGGCTGTTGTATACGTTTATGTTTCTGGACGGTAAGGATATCCAACTAAACACAAACATGTATTGGGATCAATCAGTATGTTTGAGAACTAGAGATGAGGCGCGTCTAAGTATAAATATACAAAAGTGTTAGACAAGGGTAGGTGCTATCCCCTCTCCTGTTTAAAATATACAAAGGAAAAAAAGTCGATGAATTACAAGAAATACGCGAATAAGAGGACGAAGTATAAATAATATTAGATGGGCGGATGATAAATTGCGTTAATGGCATAGAATCCAGTCCATCTCAGAACATAATTGATGTGATAACAGCAGGAACCATCAATGTGTGCACATCACAAAGACTAAAGTTGTGGTGTTCATCAAAAGAAAATAAAGTCCACAAGTCGACATCCACGTACAAGGTGAAAGTCTGAAACAAGTATCAAGCTATTTATTCTTGTACTTTGACCAGCTTTATAACGGAAGATGGCGTACGTAAAAGGGAGAATTGAGAGAATTGTAATTGCGAAAAGTACATTTAACAGCATGAGACATTCACTTATCTCCAACTAGATTTCTCAGAAACTACAAGTGAGAATCATTAAATGCTACGTGCATCCAGTTTTATTGTATGGAGTAGAAACCTGGAGAACAAATTGGAATGGAGTATGGAAGCCATTAAAATGTGTCTTCAGACGACTTTGACAAGTTTCTTGGAAAGAGGGAAAAACAAATAGTTAGGACCTGGATCAATTCGATGTAGAGAACACGCCACTGACGAAAATCCAACAAAATGCTTTGGTTTTTCAAGAGACATTGCAGTCTGCTGGAGGTTATATTGGAGGGACGAGTGGAGGCAAGAGAGACAGGGGGCCACAGAGTTACAGATGAACAGACAACATCAAGATGTAGTTGGAACAGTCTGACTGAGTCTATCGACTTGACATGTTGCTTGTTGCTTAGATGTTTGCCTCACTAGTTTGTATTGGCGGAGGTGCACCCATTCCACCCCAGACCATAGTCCATTGGGCGATATCAGGACGCATAAGCCAGTGTTTGGATGCATGTGTGTGTCTGTATGTACCTATGCTAGGTTTGTGCGCCCTCAGAAGCTAGCCCAACCAAAGTGCAATGGAAGGGCCTCAACCTGAGGGCGCGTATGAAAGTTGTCCAAGAGTCTGACTGTTGGACAGAGTCAAATGAATGAGTTGAGAAGGGGAAAAGTTTATGTCATCATTGCCAATCTAATGCGGATATGGCACTTAATAATGATGATGATGATACGTTTCTATATATTACTAATAATAACAAATACATACGCAATATAAGAGACCCCGTGTTCAAGTTCAGTTAAATTTCTTCCTTCTTATTATTTATAATTGCTTGTTTCAAATTATTAAAGTACCATTCCAGCTGATTGAGCTATGCAATATCGTGTATGTATAGCATAGCATCCTATCACAAATGCTAGTCAGCTGTCCTGTTAGTAACGCTGTATTCTGGTCATGCTATTCAATTTACTGTTACCGTTTTGTGCCTGTTTTTACATCAAATTTGCCAAGTTGGGAGAATGATTTTATTAGTTTCTATTTTTACAATAAGGTGAATTGAAAGTGTATGGAGGAGGTGAAGGAAAGGGAGCTTAATCGGGAGGAGCATAATAATAATGAGAACTTCACAATGGCTTCCAACAGAAAATCATGCTTGTTTTATTTTGTTAGGTTTAGTTGACTTCTTAATAGACCATCCTTCAGAGTCCTCAGGGAATGTTTTTAATTTAAAAAGAATTGTTTGTCTATTATTGGCTTCAAAATGACGTAACAGGCTTTGCATCAGAATTGTACATGAAATACCACGTCATTGGAAACCGAGGCAATAGCCTGAGGTACCACCTATTCAACAAATTGAAGATAGGTGGCACCGACGAATGCCCGTGTGGTACCGGGAAAATGACCGCTGAGCATTTGCTGCAAAACTGCCCGACATACGAGGACCAGAGAGAGCAGATGTGGCCATCATCAGTGGCAACACTAGACAAGCTCTATGACAATGTCGACAGCCTCAGGATGACGGCTGCTTTTTTCGAAAAAATAAATGTTACTCTCTGACTGCGTACGATGAAGAAGAAGAAGAAGAAGAAACCGAGGCGAATGTTTTATTTAATGCCTCACTTTTCCGACCAATACAGACTTGAAAATAATGTTAATCTGACTCCATTTACATACTGGATAATTTAGCCGGAGTGACCAGTTCCAAAAGTACTTACACATCTGGGACATTAGATAATGGGGGTGGATCTTATCACCAAACGATCTCTCCTCATCTTAACCTCTCACCAACATCTGCTCCACATCTCCGGGACAACGAGCTATCCATACTTTTAACGCCGTATTAGGTGCGAGGTATTGTTTCTAGAGCTTTCTATCAGTTCCATATTGCTACTTCTGTGCTCAACAGACTTCTTGTCTTAGGCAGTGGCGGGGTGTAAAAATATAATGAGTTGGAGAATCATCTACGCTTGAAATATTACACATTCAACGTAGTACTTAAATGTTATATTAACATACAGAACTCTCAGATGTACTCCCCACACATTTCAGTTTTTCATTGCTCTACATAACCGTGAAACGCTCAGTTACACTCCTACACATATTAGAACTTCATTGCTATTTTTAACTGTTAAACTCTCGGTTAGATTTCCATAACATTTAAGTACTTCATTCTCTACATAACTGTAAAAGTCAGTTACACTCCAAAATACATTTTAGTACTTCATTGTCCTACGATACTGTGAAACTCTTCACAAACCTTTTAACTTCTCCATGTAGCTCTCAGATGCACTCCACATCATGAATTAGTGGGGGAGTCGATCGAAATGAGGCGCATGAGAGGGCGGATCAGTAGTATGTACAACCAACGAGCTGCAAGAACCGTCAGAATTTAAACTCTTCGTCACATGCTGAGAAAAATATTCATGGAACACTCCTATTTATAAAATGGTAATCGCCTGCACTTTTTATTAATTATATGTTTTATTCTGACTCTTGTTTCTGACTCTCGTAAGTTAGAAATGTTCTGTGACTGGTACACGTTAAATTTAGTCATGACTTTCAATCATGTATACCAAATACCACACATGTGCTACACAGATGGAAATAAATAGGACCACTGTAACTTTTTAATCATGCCGTAAAAGTTTACTGAAGAGGGATTTGCTTGGTGTTAAACAATGTATTTTAAAGCCGTCACAGCAAATGATTGGAAATAGGATTTGTTGTATATTGACCAGCTATAGTGCAGCCCTATGCTTCAAAAGGAGCGAAAGGCTAACGATCAATCATCATCACACTAAATATGGCTTTTTCATACTGTGGAGTGTGAATTCAGATATTTATTAACTATGTTTGTTTTTAGATAATGCGAAGACAACTTCACTTGAAACATGAATAAAAGACAAAGGTGTACACAAAACCACTGCTAATGAATACAATAAAACACAATTGATTGAACACACATTCTAAAAGGAGGGAAAAGAAAGCCTGGTTGGAATGAGGACCAGAGAGGCTGTGGAAGATATAGACGAAATATATGATTTTAGCATTACAATCTAGATGAACAATGAAATAACATCAAAAGTGCTGACATACTCAACGGTTAGATACTTCTGATGAGAATTTCTCGCCAACTCCATGACACGGCAAGACACATGCCAGTGAAGATTAGAGAACTGTACCCTTGAGCTCCATCTTGGACTTGACAAGAGAAACATTAGTCAAGATTGAAACATACATTCATAATTACGAGGCTTGTTCAAATGAAACCGGACCTAACTGCACCAAGTACGATGCGTATGATGACGTCACTTCAGGTGTAAACAGTATGTACCAACCATCAAGTTTGCAAAGTTTCATTATCTTCAGACTCATAGTTTTCTCAGTAGACTATTGATAACATGGCGGGTGTGATACGAAATGCGTCCAGAGTTGATCAGCGAGCGGTGATTCGGTCTCTAACAATTGAAAGATGACGATCAGTTGACATTCATCGCAGAATGCAGGCAGTGTATGGTGACAAAAGTGTTCTAAGACAACAATGAAGAACTGGACAACGATGTTTAAGGAAGGAGTTAACAAAAAGATCTTTCGAGACCAGATCTGGCGCATATTGTTGCGTCAGAAGATACCATCGCCAAAAGTGTGGCAGCAATTCGGTAGGACCGTCGCCGGAACTTACGTTTGCTAGCAGAGGAATTTGCTGTGTCTCTAGGGACAGTTCTTCCTTATGGTGGTTGGTCAGTAACCGAGGTACCCATTGTGAACACACCTTCCGATACTTGTGTTTCTTGCTAACCACCATTTGAACTGTCCCTAGCGACACAGATAATTCCCCTGCTAGCAAACGTAAGCTCCGTCGACGGTCCACCGGAATTACTGCATCAACTTTGGCGATGGCACATTCTGACGCAACAGTATGCGCCTGAGCTGGTCTCGGAAGATCTTTCGTTAACTCACGTCCTTCTTTAAACATCGTTGTCCAGTTCTTCACTGTTGTCGTTGACACACTTTTCTCACCATTCACTGCCTGCATTCTGCGATGAATGTCGACTGGTCGACATCCTTCAGTTGTTAGAAATCGAATTACCGCTCGCTGATCAACTCGGGACGCATTCCATATCACACCCACATGTTTTCAACGGTCGGCTGAGGAAACTATGAGTCTGAGGATAATGAAATTGTGCAAACTTTACAGTTGGTATGTGCTGTTTACACCTGAAGGTACCGTCATCATACTCATCGTACGTATGTTCACTTGATGCAGTTATGCCTCGTATATGGAAGCTGCAGTTCCTAATTTAAAATCATTTTCCTTGAGGTACACGATATTTAGAGTTAGAAGATACACTATCAAATAATTCATGTCCTTATCAATGCTAATCCTAGGCCAGGGTGTCACGCCATCATGATGATAAACACGGCCTGATGTAACCAAGAGCACGCAGTCCGTTGTTGAAAGGTCCAGTGACGTGCCAAAATGCGAAACAAATACCTAACAACATGAGATTTCAGTTGTCAAGAATGTTAGTTTCGCAAAAAACCATACATGATAACAATACAAGAAAATCTCGAGGACAGATATACCCTAAACAAATTATGTTTTTATCAGGGACAAAGGACAACACTACAGATAACAATGAGCTAATATACGAGTACACGATGTGGATGAATATGGATATGGAAATGGAACCGCTATTATCAACATCTAGCTTTCAATAATTCAACCCTGTATGTGTCCAGGCACCTCTTCTTGTAGAGGAAACTATACTGCACAATGAATTTCGTAAAATACAACTGTGCATGGATGATATTGCAGGCCGACAACATCATCATCTAAAATATAGCAGAAACCACTTATATAAGAGAAATGCAATAATTTGACACAGGCTTCCTTATGAAGGTCATATTTTTGAAGTTTACATTATTTTGGTGCCGAAGATGTATCCTTTTTGTGGAAACTGTACAGGCAGTGTTTTTCAGTTTACATGGTCTTGATACCTTCATCGTTTTCATCAAACCAGTCGAACATCTTGCAGTGTCTTTATACAAAAGATGATCGTTCAAACTTTTACCTCCACTAAGTTGCCAATGAGAGGCAGCCACATCCTTGATGGTCAGGATCCTATTTGGTTCCCCCACTTCTGTCTAGCTCACGTATGGCTCCTAGAGTCTGCCTGTGTACGGCAGCGCCACCCCCCGGGCAACGGCTTTGGCTGGCCGGCTAAACTACGTGGGTGAAATGACAAGAAGGGGAGTCCACCCCTGACAAGTACACACAGCTGCTGGTGGAAGAGGCGGAAGATCGACCTGTGCGACAACGACTCTGAAAGCGGGAGCTGGAAACGCCTGGAATCGGGCTAAGGGCGCACCAGAGACCATAGTTGGTAAGCGGCCAGAACAATGTCCAGAAAGCAATGGCAAACTACTGGATGTAAAATGCCAAGAAACCTATGACAGTCGAGAGAAACGAAACTCAAAGATCTGATGGTGAGGCCCTAAGACCAGGCAGATCATCGACGCCAACTGGGGAAGAGGCCAATTTCAGAGTCAGTACAAGTAATAGAGATGACGGCCTAAAGCCTGACTGCATTACAGTGGACAACTCTGAAATGGGACTAAAAACAAAACTAAGACTAGGCACCTGGAACGTCAGGAGCCTATACCAGGGCAAGTTATTCATGATCGGAAGAGAAATGAAGAGAACCAAGATAGAGATTCTTGGAGTCTCTGAGCATAGATGGGCCGGTCAAGGGCACTGTACCAGCTCCTCAGGAGAAACATTTATATACTCTGGGACGGACAAGGGTGGAAAAAGCGGGGTCAGCTTTATTCTGTCAAAGAAGACAGCACCTTCACTACTCGGTTACAATCCAGTCAACGACCGCATAATTGTAATCAGACTAAAGAAAAAGACTAGAAATTTAACAATAATTCAAGTGTATGCACCAACATCAGTAGCAGACGATTGTGAAATGGATGATTTTTATAACACCTTGCAAGAAGTGATGGAAAAAGTTGAAAAAAGAGACATCTTGGTCATCATTGGAGATTTCAATGCGAAAGTCGGAGAGGAGAGAGCCGAAGAGGAGAGAAGTGTTCGAGGACCTTTTGGTTTGGGACACAGAAATGAGCGAGGAGAAAGACTGGTTGAATTCTGCACGGAAAACAACCTCTCCATTGCCAACACCTTCTTCAAACAACATCCACGAAGACTGTACACGTGGACCTCCCCGGATGGCAACAGCAGAAACCAAATAGACTACATCCTAGTGCAACAAAGATGGAGATCAAATGTGCTGGCGACAAAAACACTGCCAGGAGCAGACTGCGATACAGACCACGAATTACTGTTTGCAGTTTTCCAAACAAGACTACGCAGGATCTACAAAGGTTGCCAGCCAATACGCTTCGATGTATCAGCGATACCTACTGAATACAACATTAAAGTAGAAAACAAATTTGAGGCGGTGCTTGCTATACAGGAAGAGATGACATCTGAGGAGTTGACATCGTACGCAATGGAGATTTTGATCTCGACAGCAAAAGAAATGATTCCAAAGATATTGCACAAGACACAGAGCTATATAACAGACAAAACACATAAACTCATTGCAGAAAGGCAACAATTAAAACAAATGAGAAGTAAGGGGACCAACACAGCATATAAAAACTGCGCAAGAAAAGTTAGAAGAGAAATAAGAAAAGATAAAAGAAGATACATAGTAGAAACATGTAAGGATATAGAAAACCTACAGCAACAAGGCAAAGAAAGAGATGCATTCAAAGCAATAAGAACACTGACAAGGGAATTCCGTCCGGTTCCACATGTCATAAATGATGAAGAGGATAACACACTAACAGAAACCAAAGACATACTGAATAGATGGAGAGAGTACTGCAGAACCCTGTATGGAGACAGCACAAGGCGCTCAGTTACAATCCTACCAAAGGATGAAAAAGAACCTGAACCAACATTGGAAGAAGTACGCTCTGCAATTAAAAGCCTGAAAAAAGGAAAGTCCCCAGGATGCGATGATATCCCAGCAGAGCTATTACAAGCAGGAGGAGAGGCATGTGCTCGAGTCTACCACAAGCTGTGTAAACAGATATGGCACAGTGCAGATTGGCCAGAAGCATGGAAGAAATCAATTTATATTCCCCTCCCCCAAAAAGGCAACCTGAAGCTGTGCACGAACTACCGAACTATCGCACTGATCAGCCATGCTAGCAAGATACTCTTGCGAATCCTATTAAGAAGGATAGAGAAAAGGTTTTTATCTGAAATTCACGTAGTCCAGGCAGGTTTTAGGAAAGACAGAGGGACCCGGGACCACATATTCAATTTAAGGAATATCTATGAAAAATGTAGAGAGTTTAATGTAGACCTGTACACATGTTTCATTGATTACACTAAAGCCTTCGACACGGTAAAACATCAAAATCTGTGGAGAATCATGAAGGAAATGGGGTTTCCTTTGCATATAGTCCATCTCATTGAAACATTATACCAAGATCAACAAGCCGCTGTCCGAGTATCTGGGCAAACAACAGATTGGTTTGCAGTACAAAAGGGAGTCCGACAGGGATGTATACTCTCACCTTATCTGTACAACATATATGCGGAATGTATAATGAGAAATGTGCGAGAAGATGAGAATATTGAAAGTTTCGACCCATTTACGATTGGGGGGTACGAGATTCCAGAGTTACGATATGCAGATGACACAGTGATACTATCAAGAAGTGCTGAAGGGCTAGAGCAGCTACTTTCAGCCGTTAATGGACATAGTAAAGATCAAAATCTGTTCATAAACATAAACAAAACAAAGATAATGACCACCGATAAAACACAATGTCAGCATAAATTTACAGTGGGTGGTGAGGAAATAGACCAGGTTACACATTTTGAATATTTGGGCTCCAGAATCGACAAAAATGGTGACTGCTCGAAAGAAATCAGAAGAAGACTAGCTATGGCAATGCAGAGACTGAACAGCCTGAAGAAATTATGGCAGGGCACCAACAAAACGATAAAAGTAAAAGTCTTGAGAGCCTGTGTTTTTCCTGTGGCAGCTTATGGCTGTGAAGCATGGACGATTACCAAAACTTCTAGACAAATAATCGAATCCTTCGAGTCAAAATGTTACAGAAAGATCCTCAGAATACCCTGGACAGAGAAAAGAACAAATGTAGACATTCGGCAAGAGTTGAGCATAGAGGAGAACTGGTTTATCAATTCCATTTTGGCTAGAAAATGCAAATACTTTGGTCACATCAAGAGACACAACGGTCTTGAGAGGACGGTGATGGAAGGTATGGTGCGAGGCAAAAGAGGAAGGGGTAGACCAAGAAGACGATGGCACCATGATATCCAGGAGTGCCTGAGTATGACAGTGGCGGAAGCTGGAGTTTTGGCAAGGGAACGAGATTCTTTCAGACAGACTGTGATGGGAGCGACGTTCTACAAAGGACATGCTACATGACAGAAGTTGCCAATGACCACCACTGCGGATGGCAATGAGGCCAGGGTGTCAGCTATTTCTTTCTCGCAACCCCCAGCATGGCCAGGACAGTAGATCCATACAGGATCCTGACGCTTGAGGTCTACATGTCCGCCATCTCTTACGCTACAGCTAGCGTTTATGTATCTTCAGAAGTAAAGATTCAGAGTCAGAGACGATTACGACACTCACTAAAGAAGATTCAGAAAGTTCAAGTCAGTGCTGAAATCCTTGTCCCTGATTTCCATTCTGATACTGGAGGTTGATTTCATGTAAGCACTGCTTCGGTGATCATCGACCTTGCCTCTATCAGAGAATCACCAATAGATATATCGATTCGTACATGACAATTAACATTCTGATGAATGGAAAGACTATATACATTACACCATTTAATGAGAGAGACTGAGCACCTATTAATATGCTCGGAGCGCAGTGACGTGGATTCTTAGAAACAGAACAGAACAGAATTAACATCCTGATGAATGGAAAGACTATATACATTACACCATTTAATGAGAGAGACTGAGCACCTATTAGTATGCTCGGAGTGCAGTGAGGTGGATTCTTAGAAACAGAACAGAACGGAATTAACATTCTGATGAATGGAAAGACTATATACATTACACCATTTAATGAGAGAGACTGAGCACCTATTAATATGTTCGGAGTGCAGTGACGTGGATTCTTAGAAACAGAACAGAACAGAATTAACATTCTGGTCATTTGACCTTCTTAGCTGTTTAACATCGATAACAATTTCCCATTGCACGAATATCTGCATTCCATCCCCAAGGTGATGATGACTCGAAGGTAGAATGTAGTTTTATCTCCAATGTGAATTCATTCATTCCATTTGTTCTGGGTCTCCACTGTGATCACCTAATCAATCGTTTGCTCTGCCTGTGCCATCCATGACACCCCACTCCTGCTTATTTTACCGTTGATATATGTAGTGTTGATATGCGTTGGGTGACTCTTGTCTGCAACTACTCGCGTGGAGACTTTGGTCTGTACCAGTGAGTATCACGACAAACAGAAGTCCATATTATCCAATGTTGTTTTTCAAAGCAAGAGATTTTCAATGCAAATGAGGCTTATAATGGTAAAAAAGCGAAATGTATAACTGACTTCAAAGCTGATAAAGATATATTGCACAATTGTTAATGGCTAATTCAACTGGCGACTGCAAGCTACAGTTTATGATGATTTACCATTTTGATAATCATAGGTCCCCTACAAACTAATGTCTTCCTTTAATGTCAAGGTAATTACTGAATGATTTTCAACTTGGCTCTCTGAATATTTCAAACCTGTGGCTCATTTCGTGTATCAGAAAACTCCCTTTACGATTCTACTGCTCTTTGATAATGCTGCACACCATCATCAGACTCAAATTAAGTCCTTCAAAGAAATGATTATGCCTTCCTCCCTCCGAACACAACCTTATTGCTGAAGTCAATGGGTCAAGGTGTCATAGCAGGGCAATAATTGTATTGTGAAAGAACGGACATTTCCAACGGCTATAGCTGCATTAGACGCTGATGTTTCGGATGGAGCCGAGAAAAGTAAATGAAAAACTTTGTGGAAAGACTTCACTATTTGTAACGGTATTTAAAAACAATTAGACATGCATAGGAGGAAGTTGAAAATAACACAATTAAAGGAGTTTGGAGGAAACTAACGGATTCCTTCAATTGTGGACGATTTTGAATGGTGTGAAGATCCCGTGGATGAAATCGCATCAAATGTTAACTTGGCAAATGAATTTTTAAATTGAAGTGCAGCCTAAAGATGTTAGAAAATTACTTGGCTTTCACGATAAGCTTACAACAGACGAAGCTGTACTTATAATTTTTGAGTAAAGAAAGTTGTTTTTTGGAGACGTATCTCATCCTGGAGATGTCGATCACTTTAGGTTGATGAGAGCAAAAGAAATAGAAGAACGAATAACCTTAATAGAGAAGCAAATTGAACGTTAGGAAATCACAGACGCACATTTTGAAAGAAACTCAAAAGTCAATTCAAAGCTACAAAAATAAATAATCTGTTGAAATGCTTAGAGAAAAGAGACAGATATCGATGGGGCAAACTACATGGCATTTCTTTTTTAAGAAGCAACTCCATATCCATAGCCAGCCATCCTTGAACATTAAGAACTAGTACCGTAATCATCAGTCAATTTAAGATCACTGTCAAACCCTTTCTTCCAAGAAAAAACCCCAAAAGACTGACATTCACACACTTTTCCTCCGATAATGAAGCTGAATTTAAGACAGGCGACTTTCATCAATGCACTGTAATCATCACGATTCTATACATTCATCTGCCACGTTTACAAGTACAAGAATCACATTATTTTACGATAAAGATTTGCTGATTTACATTTATTGTTGTTTATTTTCAACGCAGTTTCAAATGATTTCAGTGCGTTATATATATTTTTGCGGCTGCCGAAATGCATTTACAAGCTAGTAAGAAAGAATGAATTTTACTTTACGAACACATCCGCTTTAGAGGCATGCTTTGGCCCCTATCATATCGATTAAGCAGAATACTACGATAGAGAGAAACGACAAGAAAGGCAATGTTAGGGAATGCATTTATACATTAGCAGAGAAGAGATCTCAGCGAGATACCACGCAACACGTTACAATGCGTAAAAGTTGTGATGAGGCAAGCCAGGAATGAACAAAGCAGATAATTTGGCGGCAAGGAAGACGGCTTGCAGATCAGCCACCATCTTGTGTGATATCCGCAAGGGACGCCACCTTCTCGAATTTTGACCTATGAAATAAGACAGCCTATCGGAGTCTGTCAAGCCAGTATCAATCATGTCTTCTATACGCTATTCTTCTTTTTTCTGTTTCTTTTATTTTTGGAATGTGTTGGGGATATGGTCTATTCATTCTCTCTTCTTGTCTGTTTTATTATGATATATCTTTCTTTCCAGGCCGTTTGAGGATTTTAACTTGGTCCAAATATGTAAAGCTTTCTTCTTGTAAGACGCAGTTCAGCACCAATCAGATTTTTCACACGTGGCTTGTCTCTCATGTGTACCATTAGCATCTGTTAATTTCCAATATATATATATATATATATATATATATATATATATATATATATATATATATATATATATATATATATATATATGGGGGAGGGGGAGTGGTGAATTAAAGCACATGTATTTGTGTATGTATGTGTTTGTATATATATATATATATATATATATATATATATATATATATATATATATATATATATATACATGCTAGCAGATACGCGCAGAACATGTGCCCGCCAGTCGAAATTTACAGTATGAAAGAACCAATATCAGATTTACAATAATAGGTTCTTCATTCTAGCGCTCTTACCCATTTGCACTCTTGCATAACCCTCCTTGTCGCCTGTTGTCCTCTCCCCAACTCGCTGATCTTGTCACTCCTCCACTCCCTCCTTACTCTCTCCCATACCAACCTGTTTCTCCTCTTCCACCACAATAGTGCAATATGCTGCGTGTTTTTTTTTTAGTGGGGTATTTTACTGAAGGTACCCTAAAAATGGGGTCTAAATAAATGGAATGTATTGATATCAGTTTATATAATGGCTTAAACAGATGATAGAAAAACACACAAATCATACGTCTCGTCTAAGAAATGAGCCACGGAACTGTAGCACCTTATGCGAGAATCCCACCCTTAGACACTAGATTGAAAATAAAGTTTTGGGAAGGAAGTAGCTTGTGTTGAATTGTTTAGACAACGCAGGCAGACAAAAAGACGTTTCGTTTCATACAACAATTACCTCGCTTTATTGATTTTAAAAAAATGCGATTTAAATTCAGTGGCACTTATTGCCGGAAAATAAACAAACCGCAGATATTTTCTGCTCTCAATTATGATGCCGTAATAGAAGGAAATACTTGATCAGATTTTGGACAAAAAATTAAGAGACACTATTATGGTTTGTCCGGGAATTGACCCCTGGGATATCGTACGTACAGCGAGGATAACTTGAATCGAGCAACTAATCAAAATCAAATTACCCACGCAAATTCTGGGAAAACGAGTGGCACATTACAAAATATAAGTATATTTATGTTTTCCTTAATTTCATGCTTGAATTTTAAAGTGGTTGAAGTTCTAATTTTTGTCGCATAGGTACAGCGTTAGCTTCCCGGTATTGACGAACGCCAGTCTACCAGATTCTAAATCAATCACCTGACTTAATGTTATAGAATACATGGTGAGTTTGGGGGATTTGGGATTCAAATATTCATCATCTTGTCTCGTTGCCATGATGATCAATTCTCGCCAAAACTATCTATCCCTTGATAATGTCAGCACTTTAAATGTAATTTGGTTGTTTATCTATATTGTCTTGCTTTCACATGTTGCATTAAAACACCCGTCTACATGACCATAATTTATGCAATCAATTATCAACATTGTATCCTTGACAGCAGTCTCATGTCGGACTAACTATCCCTTTTTAAAGAAGTTTTTGCGTATAATGTCAGTTTGAGTTTGACTTGTTCATCCTTCAATTGTTCTGAGATGCTAAAATGACGATCGTTCACTTTGATGTATTCAGTTTTAGACTAAATATATGAATGTTTGCACCGGAGACACAGTTCAGCAGGCACGTTCTTTGACATTTGCCATAAAGGCTGCCCTTCTTTGACGTCTGGCGTTTAACGTCATTGATCGTTATCAATTAAGGTCAGCAATGATGTTAACATGCAGTCAATAATACACAAGAAATTGAACTCCATGGCAGGTGTCTTTAATCTTCTTTTTTTTTTAACTGTTTGAAAGTCTGGTAACCTAATTACACACATTCTGCAGCATATTGAACCACGTATATTCCATTGTCAGTATTTTGAGAGATAATGACCCGTATGCAACCAGACTAGATTGTTGATGCAACCTTCTGCAGGAGAACATCAGTAAGATGGCCATGAGATAGACGGTGTAAAAGATGATAGACAGCGTAAACGACATATCGTAAATGGCGAAAAACGTTACTGTCTCGACGAGAGAGAGGAAAGACAAATACATACCCCGATACTGGGCTACAACCCGGTAGAAAGTGAGACGACACAGAAAAATATTTACCAGTTTTGCAATTTTTAACGCCATTGGCACATTTGACAATCTGGTGTAGAACATAGATCCATTCGGCAGCGCATTGAAGCATATGTACCCCTCTAGCAGTCTTTTGAAAGCTTTGAACCCTTTTTGGAATTATATTAAACGCTATGGACTCTTTTAGAAGTCTATTAAACGCCATGTAACTTTTTGAAAGTCTATTAGAGTTTATAGACCATTCTGGAAATATATTACACTATATGAACCCATTTGACAGCCTGGTATAGCACATGTACCCATTTCGCTGTCTGATATAGCACAATGACAGATTTAGCATTCTGGTGTAACCAATGGCTCTGTTAGGCAGGCCATTACAGTACAATGACCCATTTGGAAGTCGCACGCACGGGTTCTCCATATTTGTCATTCCCATGTAGCATTTTTACCTATTTTAATATGTGTGAAGTATTTTGCTGCTGGCAGTCTAGTGTATCATACGAGGTGTGTTCAAAAATTATCTCACATTATTTTGTTTCAATTAAATAAATGAAGCATATGTTTTGATCTACATGAATAAGGTACAGAGGACCTTCGTGCGGATGCTTTTGTTCCGTATACAGAATGCGTCAGTTCCTGGCAGCTTTTCAGTGCTGAGTGTAGGGAGCACCCTTCGGGTTTTCATTCACCAAAATAGGACGTAATTCCAAAGTCATTTTGACCGTTTTTGTTTACTTTCGTTGAGTTATGCATTGTCAGTACGCACCACGAGGTCAAAATATTTCCAAAGAGTACTACCTGGAAGTCTTCCGTCGCCTTCGTAATGCTGTTCGACGCAAATGACCGGGACAGTGGACAACGAGAACTTGGCAGCATCATCATGACAACGTACCTGCCCATTCTTCGTATCTAATTCAGACTTTCTTGGCCAAACACAACATTCTTATTTTTCGCCAGGCTCCCTTTTCTCCCAACATGGCCTTTTGGGAATTTTGGCTGTTCCCAAGCTTAAAATTCCGCTGAAAGGGACATGATTTGAGTCACGAGAAGACATGTAGAATGCGACGACCTAAATGTCCTCCATTCACAAATAGGCCTTCTTGAAATGCTTCCAACAATGGTGGGAACGCTGGGAGAAGTGTCTTTTGTCCCAAGAAGAGTACTTTGACGGGGATTAAGGTTTCAAACCTCCAGATGAGTAATTTGTTTTCCGACTTCATTTCTGATCCTTTTGAACAAATCGGTTATAGACACATTTGGCAGTCTGATGTTGCATATTGATCATTTGACAGTCTCACGTAGCACAATTATCTATTTGGTGTTCTGGTGTAACACAAGGACTGATTCAACATTCTGCTGTACCACATGTGCCAATTTGGCAGTCTGAAGTAGTCTAAGGATACCGTCTCAAACTATTTGTAATGCATCTTATTGTAAAATCTCCATTAACGGAACGGCTGACAAATTGTCATAGCGAGACTGAAAACCAGCTGAGCCTGAAACAAGTATCACAGACGTAGAGATTAGCAGTTTGAAAACAAACAGATAAAGAAAAATACGGGATACAGACCATCCAAGCCCACAACATCAAATACATCGCAAACATTAGATCGGCCACAACAGACCATCTTATCAAGGAACTAAAGATATCAACTACTGATGAGTGGAAATATAGTACTGATAATAGCACTGCTGAGTAGCGGCTGCAAACGTGCCCAATATATGATAAATGTATAGGTAACTCGTGAAAACTACAAAGAATATTCTAGAAATCTTTATGTGGATAAACATACTCGCAGGTTGACAACTTATTTACATATATATATATACCTAGCCCACGTCGTATATATATATATATATATATATATATATATATATATATATATATATATATATATATATATATATATATAGGGGACGGCGTGGACAAGTGGTTAAGTGACACGGCTCACATCCAGAAGGTGCTGGGTTCGTTCCCCATCACAGCACCGGCCGTTACCCCGGGGAAGAAAACCCTTAGAAAATGCAAGAGTAAGCAGACCCTTACATAAAATGCATGCTGAAGTCGGATGCACTGGGCCGACAGGCACAAAATAAAACCATAGTACAACAC
The DNA here is from genome assembly GCA_036924085.1 of Ariolimax columbianus. Classification (NCBI taxonomy): domain Eukaryota; kingdom Metazoa; phylum Mollusca; class Gastropoda; order Stylommatophora; family Arionidae; genus Ariolimax; species Ariolimax columbianus. The sequence continues at coordinate 55,956,623 of JAVGWX010000001.1, forward strand.
ACACCGCCTTGCGGATTAGAGAAATAAGGCGAACGAAAAATAAAATATTGAAATTAAGAAAAGAAAATTATATATAAATATATATATATATATATATATATATATATATATATATATATATATATATATATATATATATATATATATATATATAATATATATATATATATTCAATATTCAATATGTTGTATATTCAATATGATATGAGAAAGTCTAGACGATCATGGAAAATGCAAACAATGCAAAAATGATAATTTTTGAGATGTATCGGCAGTATAATGGCTGTTGTAGTTTCTGTTGGTGACCAGACAAAGATATACTACTACCATATACTTTCTACTACTCTAGGTTGTAGTCTTCATAAAAAGTTGCAGGGCATGATTTATTTTATTTTGAGGTTAGTGTAGATATGATTTTCCCCATCCATACATAAAGACAGCCTAAAATTCATTTGCAAACTCTTTGGGGGTCTGTTGATCCCAGTTTTGAAACGAATTCTATCGGAAATCAGTCTTCAAGAATGTCAAGAATAGATATATTAAAAGGTGGGCTATATCGGCAAAATAAGATCCTTTTTATGCAATTATTTTTGACAATATCGGCATTGCAAAGATCGTGTTTATTATTTAAACGGAAAAATGTGTTGTAAGGAAAGACTAAACATTCCAATTCCAGACGCAGATCCTTGAATTTGTCCCACTGGAACTGGCTGGCTTGTCACTTTAATCGTGCTGATATTTAGACTCAATGCCAGAAAACAAGTTACGTCTCGAAGGGTGTCTCTAGAGCATTTCTTTGAACTCGTGAATCGTGTGGGGTAGTTCAGGTCACTCTTTTCTACTTTATTAAAAATCTGCCAGAGAAGATAAAAACAAATCCACCTTTGCATTAGGGAGTGTCTCTGGAACATCAAACGTCGTACAGGTTTGTGAAATAGAAAACATTCAGGACATTTTATGCTTATCAGACACAAGAGCACCAGTTACCATCTGCGTTTTCGAGGAGCGAAAGCAGTAGAAATAGTGTTATTTAGTTAGCCATTCCTAGAGAGAGGTGACGGAGAAGGTAGTCAGTCCGAGAGCATATGTGCCGTCAGGTGAAGAAAAATAACGGTGAAGGTAGTCAGTCCGGTAGCATAATGAACCGTTGAATGAAGAGAGATAATAGTGAAGGTAGTCAGTCTGGTAGCATAATGAGCCGTTGAATGGAGTGAGCTAACGGTGAAGATAGTCAGTCCGATAGGATAATGAGCCGCTGAATGAAGAGAGATAACGGGGTAGTCAGTCCGACAGCATAAAGTGCCGTCAGGTGAAGAAAAATAACGGTGAAGATAGTCAGTCCGGTAGAATAATGAGCCGTTGAATGAAGAGAGATAACGTGGTAGTCAGTCCGACAGCATAAAGTGCCGTCGGGTGAAGAAAATTAACGGTGAAGGTAGACAGTCCGGTAGCATAAAGTGCCGTCGGGTGAAGAAAAATAACGGTGAAGGTAGACAGTCCGGTAGCATAATGAACCGTTGAATGAAGAGAGATAATAGTGAAGGTAGTCAGTCTGGTAGCATAATGAGCCGTTGAATGGAGTGAGCTAACGGTGAAGGTAGTCAGTCTGGTAGCATAATGAGCCGTTGAATGGAGTGAGCTAACGGTGAAGGTAGTCAGTCCGGTAGGATAATGAGCCGTTGAATGGAGTGAGCTAACGGTGAAGGTAGACAGTCCGGTAGGATAATGAGCCGTTGAATGGAGTGAGCTAACGGTGAAGGTAGACAGTCCGGTAGGATAATGAGCCGTTGAATGGAGTGAGCTAACGGTGAAGGTAGACAGTCCGGTAGCATAAAGTGCCGTCGGCTCGAGATAGGAAACGGTGAAGTCCCAATAGCATAAACTACATTCTGCCTGATAAATGTTAGAAGGGGGGGGGTAGTCCGTCCGTCCAATCGCATAAACTACCTTCAAATAGAGACAATACCGGTGAAGATAGTTTATAGTATACATTGCCGTAGAAGATGAAGTGTTAGAAACTCAATTGTACTAGGTCTCAGCTAGTTGTGAGGTAGGGTTATCAGTTTTTTTTTAAGCTGTATTGCTTTATTTAGCTGTTTGTCAGGTCCCCTAAATACAACTAGATACAACGGAAAGCGCAGTAAGCGGGAAGGGAACCCGGTCATCATTTCGAGAAAGATGCGGTTTAACAGCTGCACCACTCAGACCACCATAAAATTGTAATAGTTGAAACAAGAGTAATTTCTAAAGAACGTGTGCAATAATACCAACAGGTAAAGGCACAAGTAGTCCCGAAGCGAACACCGCCGTCGAGGATGAAGTGTTAGAGCCTTCATTGTACTAAGTATCAGATCTGCGACTCGGGTTGGCCAGTTTCCTTCCTCACTGCCTTTTTCATTCCCAAGCTGTCAGTCATCTACCCATTTACAGCTGGGTCGACTGCTGGAGCTGATTGTAATGGAGTTGAACCCGTACCTTTACCATGAAACGCGAGTGCTCTACCACTGTGCTAATCAAGCACTCAATAAAACCAAGTTGTCATCTATTAAGGCTTCTTGCAAAAGGCTCGCGTTAAGATTTACAACTGTAAAACGGAGACCGTCCCCATACATTCAGTCCACTTGTTTACGGCTTGCTTCGCTAGACCATGACTAAAGGGTCTTAATCTCAAAGCAGGGGGGCTAAGGACAATATAACGATCACGTGCAACATATGGACCAAAACCCCATCTCATGTCCAAACCTTGCATCTGGAAACATAATATGTTACAGCAGCCTTACCTATAAGGCTGGGATTGCTACTGTGATCCACGTAATGTCAAGTCTGCTAATAAGTCTTGCATTGCACTACAGAGTGGGGGAACCAAGTCCACCTTCTTCAGTTAGTCTCGGGATGTAAGAAGTACCGCTGTATACCCACTACAAGAGAAATTCGTCAAGAATAACGAAATATGTACGAGCATCTTAAAAAAAAACAATAGCAATTTAAAAACGTATTGGAGATAGTTAATGTCACTTTATTTTGATCATTAAGTGATTTGGACCAGACATTCTGCAAGAAATTCGGCTGCAGTTGTAGACCATGCTATGTACTGAACGAGAATAGTTTGAAGAATTTTATGGAATGTGGGTAGCACGATAGTTATACAAGAATAAATAGATTAAACGTAATCTTGCGAGTGAGGTACTTAAGTGAGGTACTTAAGTGATGTACTTAAGGGAGGTACTTAAGCGAGGTACTTAGACGTTCACAACAAAATCTTCTCGATGTGCAACAGGAGAGAAGTAAGAGGAAAGCCCAAGTAACGAAAAAGAGAATCTGAGAGGTGATGAAAAGCTTGCAGATGCTTATGGAAAGAGATGAAAAGGTGTGATGTAAGATGAAGTGAATTAAAAGACATGCTGACTTACCTGTGTAGACACGACATGTGTTACTGACATTCATAGACGTTTAATATGAGAAGAAAAATAATGAAAACCCGTTACAAAATTATTAATTGCTCTAATTTAAAATAAAAAATCCCTAACACACCACCTGCATGAAGGTAAGATTGACGTGGCATGTATCCAGGAAACGCACCTCAACAATAACCATAAATTCTCAGAGGATATCAGACCTTCCGTCTAGATAGAGAAGGCCACAAAGGAGGGGTCCTGATACTGACCAGAAACAGCATACCGAGTAGCGCGGTACCTGTCAATCACACCGGACAAGCAGAAATTGTAGGAGTTGACATAATGGCTCAAGAGACGAAGCTCCGCATTTTCAATCTGTACGGACCACCAAACAGAGACCTATCGCTCTCGAGTATGGAGGTCAGAGACTCCAACTGCATAGTAGTTGGAGATTTCAACAGCCACTCGGAGAGATGGGGATACTCTGACACAGACAGCAGAGGTGACGAAGTGGAAGATTGGGAGATAGATGCAAATCTCTCCCTAATCAATAGGCCGGGGGATAGCCCTAGCTTCTATTCAAGAACATGGCATACCACCTCGACTCCAGATTTGGCCTTCTCCACACAGGACATACACCATAAAATAGACCGCCAGGTGCTAAACCAACTGGCAGGTAGCGACCACAGGCCGATCAGGCTAACCATTGACATGGAAGTAGGCCCACAGGAAACAAAACCGCTCCCACGTTGGAATTACAAACGAGCCGACTGGGACAGATTTGCAATCCTGACAGATGGGCTGTGTGAAACCATCAACACACGAAACACCAAAATGAAGCCCATGGTAGAGAGCCTAAGCAAGGCAATAATGCAAGCCGCCACTGAAACCATCCCAAGAGGATCTAGGAAAAACTATAAGCCCTACTGGAATGATGAGTTGCAGAAAGTGGAAGATGCAGTAACAAATGCTAGGAACATGGCAGAACGAGAAAAATCCATGGAGGCAAACATCGCCCTCAAAGCCGCCGCGGCTTAGTACAAACACACTCTCAAGCAAACAGCAAGAGAAAGCTGGAAAAATAAAACGGAAAGTCTAAACCTGGACAAAGACGGGAACAAGCTATGGAAGCTAGTCAGAGCCATGAACGACGAAACCCCGTCAAATAAACAAATTACTATCAAGCAGGGCGAGAACTTGATCACAGGTAAGAAAGCCGCAAACGCCTTTGTCGATCACTATGCCAGAGCAAACCACATCGAGGTCCCTGCAGATAAGCATACGGACATTAGCGAAGAGCTAAAGGGACACGAAAACATAAATACGGCTCCTGAAGAGCACATAATGGCCAAACTAACAATGCGCGAAATGGAAGAGGCTATGAGAACACTAAAGAAAAGGAAATCTCCCGGAAAAGACGGGATAACAAACGAAATGCTGATGGGGCTGGGCCAAACAGCGAAGAAGAAACTGCTATCGGTCCTAAACCAAAGCTGGAAAAGGGGAATTGTACCACAGGCATGGAAAGATGCAATACTGGTACCAGTACCAAAAACAGGAAAGGACAAAACAGATCCAAATGGATACAGGCCCATAAGCCTACTGAGCTGTGTCGGCAAGCTGATGGAACGGATGATAAACACCAGACTGATGTGGCATCTGGAAGAAAAACGAAAACTAATTCCACAGCAAGCCGGCTTTAGACAGCACAGATCCACTGAGGACCAGGTCATCCTCATAGCCCAGGAGATAGAAGATGCCTACCAGGCACAGAAACACACAGTAGCTGTTTGGGTGGATCTGGAAAAGGCATTTGACAAAGTCTGGAAGGATGGACTTAGAGTCAAGCTAAGAAGAAGTGATGTCTGTGGGAAGATGTACAAGTGGATCAACCACTACCTCAAACAAAGAACTGCCAGAGTCCAAGTACAAGGGCAGATGAGCAAAAAGGTGACACTCGAGCAGGGAGTACCCCAAGGGGGAGTATTGTCACCCACACTCTTCCTGGTATATATAAACGATATTACAGAGAATATACCAAGAAGAGTCCATAGCTCAATGTTTGCAGACGATCTGGCTATGTGGACCTCTGAAAAGAATCTCACCATAGCAAGAAATCGGATGCAGACGGCCCTAACATCGCCGGAAGAGTGGGCGAACTCATGGCTGGTTAAAATAAACGAGGAGAAAACCACGTGCACAATATTCTCGCTCTCATTAAAACCCCAAAGCACCAAATTAAGTCTAAATGGCAAAATCCTGCAGCCAAACGACAACCCAACCTATCTGGGAGTCACATTCGATCGGCGCATGACATGGACAAGTCAGATTGAGAGAAACCGAATGAAAGCCAGAGAAAGAATGGCAATCATGAGGAAACTTGCTGGCACAAGCTGGGGTGCAGACGAAGGCATACTAAAGAAACTGTACACTGGAAGAGTGAGACCAGTTCTCGAGTATGGCATTGCGGCATGGACAACAGCAGCGAAGGCGAACTTCGATAAAGTTAACAAACTTCAAAACCAAGCCATGAGAATTATAACAGGTGGCATGAAGTCAACGCCAATAGTAGAACTTGAAAAGATTACAAAACTGCAATCCATGACCGATAGAAGAGACTGCAGAGCCCAGCTGCAGTCAGAGAAACTCCGAAGACTGACGGACCATCCAATGTACCAGAGACTAAACAATTTGGGAAATGGGACACTAAAGCGGAGAAACTTTGCAGAAATAGCCAAAGCAAAGATGCACGAAGATCCCATAAACGCACTAACAACACCAAAACCCATCACTACTGTACGAAAACCTACCTGGAGGCAGGATATATTTCCAGAGGTGGTAGAAAATATACCAGGTATTGCAAACAAAAACTGCCAGACTGAAAAAGAAAGGAGAGACACTACCCTAAGCTTCATAACGAAAAGCTACCCAAGCATGGACTGGACCCATGCATACACCGACGGTTCTGTAACAAACACTACACAGAACGGAGGGGCAGGAGCATTCCTGAACCTACCAAATGGCAGAAAAATAACACTGTCATTCGCTACTGGTAAGTACACAAGCAATTTCAGAGCGGAGGCAGAGGCACTGAGGGCGGCAGTGGAAGAAATGGTGACACATAAAGAAAATGAGAGCCATATAGTCCTGCTGACAGATGCTCTCGCCGTAGTCACAGCGCTAAAAAGCCAGAAAAACACTGAGCTTAATGACTTAAGAGCAGCACTCTGCAAACTGTGCCAGCAGTCCGCACCAAAAACGGTAGTGGTACAGTGGGTCCCGTCACACTGCAACATCCAAGGCAACGATGAGGCAGACAGACTGGCAAAAGAAGGTGCAAGACTACCACAAACAGATACCAGTATGACGTACGAAGAGTCGAAACGGCTTATCAAAGCCAGATACAAGACCAAATGGGAAACCGAACATACTGGTTACACCAAAAACGATGCCTATTACCAGTTGAACCGAAGAGAGCAGGTCGTTGTCTTCAGACTTCGCACTGGCCACAACAGACTGAGGTACCACCTATTCAACAAATTGAAGATAGGGTGTACCGACGAATGCCCGTGCGGTACTGGTAAAATGACCACTGAACATCTGCTGTAGAACTGCCCGACATACGAGGATCAGAGAGAGCAGATGTGGCCATTACCAGTGGAACTGCAAGACAAGCTCTATGGCAGTGGCGAGAGCCTCAGGATGACCGCCGCTTTTTTCGAAAAAATAGTGGTTACTGTCTGACTGTGTACGCAGAAGAAGAAGAAGAAAATAAAAAATGTTAATGAGATCTAAGCCATTTTCACAGTTCCTTTCTACAGTTTTAAAGAGTTTGTTGTTATTGTTTGTGAATGGTCACAAACAGTAGGTTACTCTTTTGTGTGCCATGAAAAGGACGATAAGTGGCGGGTTGCAGTAGCTTTCCTCATATCCCAAGCGTGCTGATGAAGGTGGATAGGGTCCTCCAGGCGGCTGTTCTATGCTTGGCTTCATCTGCGTGTCGCTCACTACTACGGAAATTACGTCGATCCCTCACCTCGTTAGAGAAGCTGTCATGAAAACAGAGACGGTTACGGAGTTTAAAGAGATTTAAAGAGAAAAACACAATCTGTGAGAACATTTTGAAAAAGTTCATGAGAATAACATCTAGCACCTGCACGCTATTCTCATGGTGGTACAACTCATTTGCTAACATCTAGCACATGCACGCTATTCTCATGGTGGTACAACTCATTTGCTAACATCTAGCACGTGCACGCTATTCTCATGGTGGTACAACTCATTTGCTAACATCTAGCACCTGAACTCTATTCTCATGGTGGTACAACTCATTTACTAACATCTAGCACGTGTAAGCTATTCTCATGGTGGTACAACTCATTTGCTAACATCTAGCACATGCACGCTATTCTCATGGTGGTACAACTCATTTGCTAACATCTAGCACCTGAACGCTATTCTCATGGTGGTACAACTCATTTACTAACATCTAGCACGTGTAAGCTATTCTCATGGTGGTACAACTCATTTGCTAACATCTAGCACCTGAACGCTATTCTCATAGTGGTACAACTCATCTACTAACATCTAGCACCTGAACGCTATTCTCATGGTGGTACAACTCATTTACTAATATCTAGCACGTGTAAGCTATTATCATGGTGGTACAACTCATTTGCTAACATCTAGCACCTGAACGCTATTCTCATAGTGGTACAACTCATCTACTAACATCTAGCACCTGAACGCTATTATCATGGTGGTACAACTCATTTACTAACATCTAGCACGTGCAAGCTATTCTCATGGTAGTACAACTCATTTTCTAACATGTAGTGTACTCTGCTTTGTCCCGGGGGTTTGTCGGTGAGATGAGAATAGCCATTGCCATACTGACAGTATATTGGTAAAACGACTGACAGTACGACCTAACACTGTTACGGGAGAACATTCGGAAACTCATTCACATAATCCAAAAACCTCCTGAATGGGGAGTATTTTTCTGTAATGATGAAATTAATGAGGGATGGCTCGTTTCCTGTGGATCAGAGGAAAAGAAGTACGAGTGTAACGAAAAAGTACAGATGTTCATGCGTGTGTACACGGACTGGAATATCTAGGGAATAACTTAGTACAAACTAATGTTTGCTTCATTGAAAGTTAGTGCTCTATTTAATTAATCTAAATCTCTCATAAATTCTTCTCTGGCAAAATCATTATTGTGTTTATTTTTACTAAATGGCAAATTTGCAGTTCTACGCAAGAACGTTAACACTGAACTGTTTGCTAATTGCAGGAGTACTTGAAGGGAGATCATTCTTGTTTAAACATAAACAAAAATGTAGTCTTAAAAAAAATAAAATTATCTGCTGTTTTTGGAGGAGGCCAAACACCAGGTAGTGTCAACAATGTAGTTGGACTAGAATACACTGTTTAACAAAAGACTGAAAAATGATTGACAGGCGATCTGGAATGGCTGTCAAGGTCGCTGTCTATTTATCCAGAAATGACCCAAAAAAGTCACGTACAGAAAGGACACTAATACATGCACCATGGAGACTCATTTCGCATTTCGCAAACGTTCTGCAAGTGAACGCATTTACTTTGCAATTACGCACTGCCCGATTCGCTGTTGAAGCGAGCAATTATGTCAGATCAGAGTGTTAGAGCACTCATTTTTCACGGCAAAGGTGGCGGGCTCCCTTCCTGGTATATGGACACGTTCCAGTTGTCTGTAAAAGCTACGTGACTTACTGTTATGGAAGAAAAAGCAGCGAGGAAGGGGACTGGCCACCTCACATGATAGAGAATTCAATCCTAACAATAAATTGTGCTATGGGACTACCTTGAACTTCAAAACGTACAACTTGAAACAGTGTAAAAGAGAAAGGTAGCCGCCAGGCATGTACTGCTGTCTGGGATAAATAGTCATAGACTCCGGAGTACGAGACCAAAGCTTGGCAATCAAACATGATACACATATTGATTTCAATTGGATGCTGTGATCTATCAACACTGAAACTGACAATTGTATTGTTTTTAACGAATGTGCAAACTTGGTTTTGTCGTTCTTTTAGTCAATCAGCAACGAGAATAATAGTAAAGACAATCTGAATAGCTCTGTGAAATTGACATGCAAAGATATTCATAAATTGGTTATAAAGAAGTGTGCGGTATATAAATATATAGATGGTTAGAGGCCAAGGAAAATTGTGGATTTTCTAGCGAGAAAGATTGAAACGATTGCATGAATTCTCTGCTAAACCTACCCGCCATTCAGGGAATTGTCAATCAGGAGCGAATACTAACTGAGAAGAACTGTTGCCTGGGGGGTTTGGGGATTAATTTCTTAGAAGGGCATAAAGATACCTTATTCAACTCCAAGACGGATGGCGTGAAACTTTGGAACGGAGACGATAAACGTAATCAGAATAAACAGTTTCTAAACTTACCTTAAGGCTGGAATGAGAACCTTGGTATTTTCTTTGATGATCTCACAGACTTTACACAAGGAAAGCAGACAAATGACATAACATTGGAGAAAAACAGCCGTCTGTATCCTGTCCTTGTCAACGTTTTCATTTATTAGATACGAACTAATTAATTTTGAAAACAAAGAAAGTAATTCTACACGTTCAAATGTAAAAGTATATGTTTCATATTACTAAACTCGTTAAAAAAACTAATGTATTAAATTATTAATTCATAAATCAATATTTTAATCATTTTTTCCCGCTGGCATTGCTGCTGTTGTTGTTGTTGAAGTCCCAAAATAAGTTTGTTTACTTTCTTTGTTCGCCCAAAAGAAAATGCGTTAAGTGCTGGTTGTAGTAGTTTTCTTACATCATGAGCGTGCTCATGAAATGAAACGGTGGTCCTCCAGACTGCTGTGCTATGCTTGGCTTCATATGCGTGGCAGTCACTACTGCAGCGATCAACGTAGATCCACATCTTGCCAGCCAGACTTCCTTGAAAATTGCATGTTTACAGGAAACGCTACATGAAAGAGAGAGTGTGGTCTTGATCAGTGTATTGTGAATGACGCGACGTCCTGGAAAGTATGTTGTGCTTGACCGGAATAGCATCTCAGTTCTCCTTTCCCGCTGGCATTAACTACTTTATTTTAAATTGTGGCACGTGGACTGAAAATGTTCTACATGGACTGAACATGTTGCATATGGACTGTAAATGTTGCATATGGACTGAAAATGTTGCAGTTGGACTGAAAATGTTGCATATGGACTGAAAATGTTGCAGATGGACTGGAAATGTTGCATATGGACTAATCTAGGTGAACATAGGTCTCAGACAGTCAGAGAGAACATTGTTCTACGTGAAGCGTCTGGTTTTGGCGAATTAATTTACCAATCTCAGATATCGTTATCATTATGTACCGCTCACAAACAATAATGCATCTGTACATATAAAGTGACATGTAGATTACACAACTTAACGACAAATAATTGTTGCGTTATTAATAATTTAAAATTAATTTTTATAATAACTGTAAGCAATTACATCATATAAACGGAATCATATTAATCATTTACAGAAAAATTAAATCTTAATTTCTCTTTCATGTTTTACTGTTCAATCAATCAATCAATAGTTTGAAGTTTTACATTGTCCTATTTTTAAAAAAAACATTGCACGCAAATATGCTTTTTTTTTCAAGCGGATTTAAACCTATTCACGCGAAGCCGCCAATGTTTAATTGGAATATTGACCTAAATACCGACTAGAGAGTGTGTACTCACTTGCATACTAATGTGCACATACAAGTCTAATTCAAATAACAATGTTGCTCAACTTTAATGAAATCGTTATTCTTGTTTTCAATCGTCGTCACTGTTTAGTGATATGGTAAGTGGGGTAACCTCAGTTTTTAACTTTATTTATCAGTTCCATTGTTGAACATTTGGTATTCCGTTGCGAAGTGGTTAAGCCGTCGGCCTCGTGATCAGGTGGTGTGGATTCGACCGGATTCCGCCGTTTTTTTCACGGGTGCTTGATGCGGAGTCCCCTGTATCTCGTAGTCGCACCCTAGTCCTCTTGTCCTTGACTTGCCACTGGGGTCGGGCGGCACGAGACGAGAGAGTGAGGATGTAAAGTAGGAAAGTTAATCCTTACCAAAAAATAGCGCTAGCAAAATAAATGATGCCATCCTCCTCTGCGATGGTCGGCGGCCTTTGCCTTTGTCTTTTTTGTTGAACATTTGCCATGATGATCTAAATTCCTTACCTTAATAATAAATTTATTAATTGTAACTATTGCAATTGTTTATTTTTCCAACTGAAGTTCTTCCTCGAAGTCTGAGTTTGTTACTTACATATGCACGTTCTTGTTTACGTATTCCGTTAAGCAACACGAGATGATGAGTTAAACTTTCCAATTCTGCCTGTCGTTGAATCAAAAGGTTGTCGTAGTAGTTATGTTATGTATCTCTGTCACGTATACTTCCTTGTGTCGTGTAAGAAGATCTTCTTGCGAGCATTAGTAATTTATCTGGTTGCAAATTCGTGAAATCATGAAACCGTTCTTTCTGTTTCGCAATTTATTGAGCACAATTTGCCGTATGTCATAATTTCCCTTGTCTGTCTACCAATGAAATGTATTAATTATCTCAGAAATATCATTTTACAGTTATAATTCTCTTATCCTGTGATTTTGATAATGATTTTGTTGTATATGGGAATGATGGAGTCAGTTTCGGATTACAGGCGAACAAACGACATTGACGACAACCTAGAGATACGCAGATCTTGATGTGAAAAGTGATTTTAGAGAATAGCTTATATGCTCCAAAATGTGAAAGAGAAGGATCTATCTAATCATCCCTAATGTAGATAGCAGCCAGCAATCTCTGTCTACAAACATATTATTGGAACATAAAGCCAAAGTCAATCTATTGAAATAATCTTTGCGACAAAAAGATCAGAATGATGAATCGAACAATCCTTACATCGTTAGAGCAAGAGAAGTAAACAAAGTAAATCTATTGAAATGTTCATGAAACAACAATGTTGAAGACATAAATAATTTGAAAAATTCATAGGACAGAGGTATAAATGATAAATATCTCTGGAACTCCGTGTGAAAGAAAGGTCAAAATGATTTATATAACAAAATATTGGACACAGGTACAAAAAGTGTTTTAATAGAGAAATTAAAATTATCAACCTTTTGAAAGATAAATAGTGAAAGGAGAATCAGTTCGAGAAAGATGCAGCAGAGTTTGTAAGTGGAAGCAACTGACTTACACTAGCATATACAGGATAACGTCCTGCGTGAGAGACGTTGTTAGAATGATAAGCTAGTGACATAATGTAGAGAGAGGGGGGAGGAGGTGGGGTACAGAGATGCCGAGACAGTGGATGAAAGGGAGAGAAAGAGAAGAGATAGAAAGTGGCAGAGATAGAGTGAGGATAGAGGGAGTGCGCGAATGAACTCTGCCGACATTAGGTTCCGAAACACGTAATCAGGAAACAGACCCGACTATTTTCCAGGACAGAGGGACGTGCTCATCCTTCGGGAGCCAGACAACGGCAAACGGCTCCCAGATGATTCTAAATTCGCACCCTATCATATTAAGTGGTTGGACAAACAGAAGAGGCACGACTATTGATTCACAGGGTTGTTTGATTGCTTCTCCAAAAGATAGTGAGTGCCCTATGTCCAGACGATGGATCTAAATAGCATTGACTAAGGAGTTAGAGGAGGATAGTGTTGATCTTGCAGTCCCCCTTATTTGACAAAGTAAGTGAAAGCCCACTATTTGGTCAGTCTGAGGTGCTTACTTTTCGGTCATTTGGCAATTGTGTTAAAACTCAGCTAGATGCAAGCCTAATGCGGTAGGAGTACTCGCTCTTAGATTAAAGCGATGTCGCTGAAAACACAAACAAATGTACACACACACACACACACACACACACACACACACACACATATATATATATATATATATATATATATATATATATATATATATATATATATAATGATAAAAGAAAAATGGAGGCACAGAAAAATGAAGGTAGATGTTTAATCTGCAGATGTTGAAAACTGTATCAACAAACACGAAGACTTCTTGCGGAGAATAGCTCTTCAACAAATACATATCACGAATTTCTATCATGAGCCGTCCTAGCCAGTTCTATACACGTCTTGCCTGCCGCTGTGATATTTGCATCAAGGTTCCTCTTCCATGAATGTCTCGATAGTCCAAAATTCCATCTGCTATGTGGATTCCAGAACAAAGTCTGTCTTGTAATGGTTTCCGTAATATGTGGCCTATTCATCATGACACGCACACTGGTATCTGTGCAGTTCTTTCAGACAAGAAACTCCTTAAGTGTTTGTAAACGTCTTCACGGAAATACATGAACATATTTTGAATCTTTTTGCACACAAAGAAAACCACGCTGAAACGCAATCAGTGCAGTTAAATTAAACATTTGAAGCATGCCACCTTTTTACGCTTGTAAGAGTTCCGGTCAAGATGGCGGCGTATAAACAGCTTTCTTGTATTTTCTGAAAGTGTAGTTTCTCTTATTTCGCATTTACAGAGGGTTATTACAATGTCAGACATGCGAAACCTCTAAATATAGTGACAGGGATCATTCGACAGGTACAGCAATCCGGTATTGGGGTACACAAAATGCTCAAGTAAATAATAGCTCTCCATCGTTGTCGATGAGGACCGCCGACATCATCCTTGTCACAGATTTCCCTATTGGGTGTGGGTGCGCATGTGGCTGAACAAGACAATGTGGACACGGAGACATCTGCTACATATCGGGCACACGAGGTTTGTAGAAGGTGATGGTGTTCCCACTGTTCGGGATTTCCGGGTCTCGCGTCTGCTCTGGGCTTTCACAACACAGTCGTCTTCGCCGGTAGCTACACCCGATTTGATTGCGCTTCTCCAGTCAGATCTGTTTTGCGCAAGACATTCCCAGGTGTCGATGTCTATCTGGAAACTTTTCAGTGAGTCATTGACACCGTCTATAAAACGTTTCTTTGGGCGCCCTCTCTCGCGCCATCCCTCTCTCAGCTCGCAGTAGAGAAGCTTATTTGGGAGCCGCTGGTCTGACATACGGACGCGGTGTCCGGCCCATCCTAGTCGCGCTTTTTCTAGCAGTGCATGGATGCTGGGCATGTAAACCCTCGAGAGTACCTCGGTGTCAGTAACATGATCTTGACATCGGATGTGGAATTTTCGCCGCAGGCAACCTGCGTGGAAGTGGTTTAACCTCCTTGCATGTCCAGAGTATACAGTCCAGCTTTCGCAAGCGTATAGTAGGGTTGGAATGATGGTTGCACGGTAGACTTTGAGTTTCGTCTTGACGCTGATTCCACGACGTGCCCAGACCATCGAGCGCATTCTACCAAAGGCTGTGCTGACCTTTGCTATTCTGCTTGCAACCACATCGTCTACGCTGACAGATCTCGACAGCGTGCTGCCCAGATATGTGAATTTGTCTACGACATTTAGCATCCGCCCACTGACTGTAGTCTCTGGTTTTGTGTACGGCATGAATGGTGCTGGTTGGTACATGACCTCTGTTTTTTTGGTATTTATGGTCAGGCCAAAATTGTTGCATGCGGCAGAGAACCGGTCCATACCAACCTGCATGTTCAGTTCTGAGTTGCTCATTAGAGCGCAGTCGTCAGCAAATACAAGTTCCCTGATGATGTATCCAGCAACTTTGGTTTTGGCCTTCATTCTTCTGGGATTGAGTAACTTGCCATCTGTGCGGTACTTTATGGGTATTCCAAGCTCCAGTGATCTGAACGCGTCTTTCATTGTGGCTGCGAATATCATGCTGAACAAGGTCGGGGCGAGTACACATCCTTGTTTTACTCCGTTTGATACTAGAAACGTTTGAGAGATTGCACCGCTGTCAAGTACACGAGCTCACATGCCTTCGTGTAGCTGTTTCCCCATGGTTATGAACTTGTTGGGGCAGCCAAACTTGGACATTATCATCCACAGCCCTCCTCTGTTTACTGTATCAAATGCCTTTGTCAAATCAATAAATGGGGTGTATAAGGCCTGATTTTGTTCCCGACACTTCTCTTGTACTTGGC
The DNA here is from genome assembly GCA_036924085.1 of Ariolimax columbianus. NCBI lineage: Eukaryota > Metazoa > Mollusca > Gastropoda > Stylommatophora > Arionidae > Ariolimax > Ariolimax columbianus. Next base: position 55,972,107 of record JAVGWX010000001.1, read on the forward strand.
GAGCGGCAAAAAATCATGTCCACTGTTCCTCTTCCGGCTAGGATCCCACATTGGCTCTCTGGGAGATTGTGGCTTTGTTCAAGGTGTTTGTTGAGCCTGTTTAGCAGTAAGCGCGATAGGATCTTGCCTGCTACGGAGAGTAGTGATATTCCACGATGGATGTCGCATTCCAGACGGTTGCCTTTTCTTTTGTACAGATGAACGATTGAGGCGTCCTTTAGCTCCTGCGGAGTTTTTCCTTCAGCTCGCATGTAGCCGAAGAGTTCAGTGATCCTTCTGGTGAGAGATGGGCCAGCTGTCTTATATACCTCTGCTGGTATTGCATCCGCTCTTGGAGCTTGTCCTATAGATAGTGAACTGATTGCCCTGTCGACTTCCTCCTCAGTGATGACTTCATCCAACGCCAGGTTCAGTTCCACCTGCGGCATTCGCGGGATGGTCTCCTCATTTATGGACGATGGGTGGTTTAGTAGTTTGCAGAAGTGGTCTGCCCATATGTCTAGAATCTGAACCTTATCTGTTAGCAGTGTTCCATCCGCACTGCGAACTGGAGTATTACTAGAGGGCTGCGGGCCATAGAGAGCTTTCAGTGCCTCGTAAAATCGTTTGGTGTCATGACGCTCGGCGAACATCTCAATTTCGTCAGCTCTTTTGCTCAGCCAGGAGTCTTGCATCTCTCTAAGCCTGGTCTGGACAGCTTTGCGAGCAGTATTGAAGGCAGCTTTTGCTGCCGTAAATGGTGTATCCCTCTGGTATTCCCTGTGCGCTTCATGTTTTGCATCGAGAAGGCCCTATATTTCTAGATCGTTCTCGTCAAACCAGTCCTTATGCTTGCGCGTGAGTGGGTCAATGTGTTTAACAGCTGTATCGTAGAGTGTGTTTCTCAATGATGCCCAGTTATTTTCGGTGTCGTTCTTTTCAAAACGAAGTTCAGATAGTCTGCCCTCAAGCTCTTCCTGGAAGCCGCCTCTCGTGGGTTCGTATTTCAGCTGAGAGACATTTAGCCTCCTCGGTGGTTTCTTTCCCTGGGGGTGCATTTGGGGTAGATCTTGAAGTTTAGTTTGGCAATGACAAGCCGATGGTCGGTCCAACATTCTGCACCACACATGCTCTTCGTTACCATAGCATCCGCTCGATCCCTACGTCTGATGATAATGTAGTCAATGAGGTGCCAGTGGCGGGACCTTGGGTGCATCCATGTGGTTCTATTTCGAACCAGAAGTCGGAAAGCTGTGCTTGTAATGAGTAGTTCATTTGCGGCACATGTCCTCAGAAGGAGCAGTCCATTACTATTGCATTTTCCGATACCATGTCTGCCAATGGCCCCCTCCCAGGCTATATTAAAATCACCGAGGATGACCAATTTGTCAGATTTGGGGACTGCAGCGATGAGCGCGTCAAGGTCCTCATAAAACTTATCGTTTGTTTCCTGAGGATTTGTCAAGTAAATAGTTAGGTGGAAACATGTATATCATGAAATTGTCCCGGCTGTGCGGACCACGGTGGAGAAATTATCTGAATAGTGCACCAACTACAACGCCGAAATCAATCCATCTAAGACCAAGATTGTCTTGTTTTCCCTAAACAAAAGGTTGGTCTCGGATATACTGCCAGGGACCACATGCATGGGCACCAGCATTGAGAAAGGACATGACATCAAATACCTGGGTATCACATTCGACAGAAACCGCTCTTTTAATAAACATGTTGACAATGTGATTCTGAAAGGAAAGAGGGGTATCAATGCAATCAAAGTCATGGCGGCCACAGACATGCAACAATGGACTCCCTTCCTTTTGATGCAAGTACTGGTTTTCTCTGTCCTGGACTATGATCTTGGGGTGCTCACGCTATCACATATACATGTAGATAGATTGGAGAGATTACAGAACGATGTCATTTTGAGTAGTTCTGGGAAATTCAGAAGACTGACAGACCATCCAATGCAGCAGAGACTAAATAGATTTGGAAATGGGAAACTAAAGCGGAGAAGCTTTGCAGAAATTGCCAAAGCAAAGATGAGCGAAGAGCCTATGAACACAGTAACAACACCAAAGCCCATCACTACTGTACGCAAACCCACATGGAAATAGCATATCATTCCTTAGTTGGTAGAAAATATACCAGATATTGGAAACAAGAACAGCCAGTCTGAAAAAGAAAGAAGACATAACCCTGAGGTACATAACGGAAAACTACCCATGCATGGACTGGACCCATGCATACACCGACGGTTCTGTAACAAACACAACACAGAACGGAGGGGCAGGGGTATTCCTGAGCCTACCAAATGGTAGAAAAATAACACTGTCAGTGGCAACTGGAAAATACTCAATCAATTTCAGAGCGGAGGCAGAGGCACTGAGGGCTGCAGTAGAAGCAATGCTGACAGGCGAAAGCAATGAAAGCCAGATATTATTGTTTACAGATGTCCTTGCCGTAGTTACAGCACGAAAAAGTCAGACAAATACTGGACTTAATTATTTAAGAGCAGTACTCTGTCAACTATGCCAGCAGCCCACACCAAAAAGAGTAGTGGTACAGTGGGTTCCATCCCACTGTAACATCCAAGGCAACGAGGAGGCAGACAGACTGGCAAAAGAAGGTGCAAAACCACCACAACCAGATTCCAGTGTGACCTACGAAGAGTTCAAAAGGCTTATTAGGGCCAGATACATGGCCAAATGGGAAACAGAACATACTGGCTACACAAAAAAACGATGCCTATTACCAGTTGAACAGAAGAGAGCAGGTCGTGGTCTTCAGACTCCGCACAGGCCACAACTAATGAGGTACCACCTATTCAATAAACTGAAGATAGGTGACACTGACGAATGCACCTGTGGTACAGGGAAATGACCGCTGAACATCTGCTGCAAAACTGCCCGACATACGAGGACCAGAGAAAGCACACCAGTGGCAACACTAGACAAGCTCTATGGCAGTGTTGACAGCAAAAGGATGACATGCGCTTTCTTCGAACAAATTACACGTTGACGTCTGACAGCGTACGAAGAAGAAGAAGAAGAAGAAGAAGAAGAAGAAGAAGAAGAAGAAGAAGAAGAAGAAGAAGAAGAGCAGTTCTGGGATGCACTAGTGATACTCCCATTGCTGCCATGAGATTTCTGCTTGATTTGCCAAGCATCAAGGTGCGACATCAAGTAGCGTAGTTAAAGGCATACGCCAACGTTGCCAACAACGAACAGTCCTTAGCACAAGGACTTAGATACACCGAAAGGAAGGCGCATTAAGGGAGGAAGGTCATGGATGGCACAGGCAGAAGACGTCCTGATGAGAGTATATGCATTGGAAGAAGTGGAAAGAGGTAGTGAATGGTTAAAGCGGGCAACGAGAGCCATCTGACAGAGGTGGTGATATAACTGAGCAGAGAGTGTCGGGAGTGGGGTGACACTAGGGCAGAAACTTCAATTCAGGAGCTGATCCAGCAACACTCAGGACCACAAGACCTAATTATGTACACAGATGGCTCCATCGGCAGAGATGCAAACATTTGCGGTTGGGCTTTCGTCGGCTACCAAAAGGGCAAGGAGGTGGTGGAGAAATCAGCGGCCTACTCCACTATCACATCGAGTATGAGGATTGGAGATTGAGGCGGTAACAGCGACCCTAATTTGGTTGGTGACGCAACCGGTGACACACCCAGTGATAATGTCAGACTCGCAGAGCATGCTTCGCAAGATAGAAAGGTGCATGCTAAGAAGGGAGTCGGCCTCTCTTCTGAACAACTCTGATATACAAAGTGTCACATGGATCTTCTGCCTGGGACATGCAAGCGTCTAGGACAACGAAAGAGCTGATGAAGTGGTGGGATGAGAGATGGTGAACGACGCGGTGATGACGAGAGACAGGGTTTAGTTGATAAGAGCAGTCATTGACACTCTACAGAAAGATGAAGAGACAGAGGGTCGCGAAAATGCATATGTGCAGATGATGATAGATTTAAGAGTGACTAAGGGAGAATGGAGAAAGTATGTTCTGTCTGGAAAGATCCGAAAAACACGAAATCAACACTTGACTGGGAATCTGAGTATATACACGTTTGGCTGGCTGCTTGGACGGAGATCGGAGCACTTCTGAGAATGCCCCCCTGTGTGATGACGTTAGTTCCTAGAATCAAGAATGTGTATCATGAAATCAACAGCCAGGGTGAAGGTGAAGGACACAGACATTGAGCTGACGTCCACCTAACGATAACACACGCCTCTCATTTAGCGAAAACAAGAAATCTACGCATACCGCCTCTCAGCGACGCCTCGTGACAAGAACTATAGGTAAGAAAGAAGAAGACACGCCCTTGTATTAGCATGCTGACTAATAGATGTGAAGTAGCGCGAACAACACCTTCTCTGATCAGCTGATGCTATGCTTCTAGCCCGGTGAGGTTTACAAAGGAAACTGCGTTTCAGGCCTTCGCCGGTCTACCACAGCTCTTCGAGCATGGCTGCTAACCCGGATCAGACTGCATCTCTTTGTGGTCTGTATGAGTGGCGCAGTCTGCAGGATTCGTTTTAGTTATTTGCTTGGGCGCTCCACAATCACATATGGTGGTGTATCTAAGACCCAATCTATGGGCCTTGATTCTGCAATGTCCCGTTCTGAGTCTACAAATCTGCGTCTGCCCATCACTGCGATTTTTTTAACGGTTGTCAGTTTCTGGCTTCATTTCAACTAGTTTGAGTTGATCTCTCCATTTCGTCCTCATGAATTTTTTGATGAGTGACTACTTCTTTTCAGCTTTTCGGAAGTCGAGTCCGTGTGTCGCCATTTCCGGTTTTTGTGAGCCTTCTCGTTTCTAAGGATCAACATAGTGGGTCGGAATCCACTGTAGGGCTATATTATTTTTGTTGTTGTTGACAGCAGCCCGATGTTATATTTTATTTCGTGTAAGAGTAAATCCTGTTTGGAAATTGAGATTGTTCTAAATGAGCTAGTTGAGTCTGTTAGACTGGCCGTTTTCCTTGTAGTTTTGTTTTGGCTGAAATGAATCTGTGAACATCACCGAATTAAGTTTAAGAGGCTGCTGTGTAATGTAGCAACTATTTTGCACTTGGCCCTAGACTAGAAGTAAATCTATCAAAATGACGTAAGGGGATTACTATAGATGAAAATAAATCGCAGTATCGCGTTACTTACTTTCAAACGTTCACATTAAACACGTACAGGTAAAGCAACGGACAGGAGCTGCATTACACGAAACCCACATTATAGCCACAGATCCTTGGAAGGGACAAAGTGTAATGCGAATGCAAACACCAAAAAATATTAATTCATTTCTTTAAATGATTTGTTAATTGCTAGCATGTGTGCTTTTATGTGTCGTTATTGTCGTTCTCTTGATCATAATATATCTTTCAGTTTATGTTCTGTTCAGCGGAACCTGAGGTATTATTCTTTTAAGGTTGTTTTTGGCAAAGGAATTAGCATCGTGAATAATTGACTTTTCATGAGGTCTAGGAGAAGAAGAATGTAACAAAGAAGAGGAAAAAGAGGAAGATGAAACATAAGAAAGAAAAGAAGAAGAAGAAAAAAATAAAAGAAGAAAAAGGAAGAAGAAGAAAAAGAACAAGAAGATAAAGTAGAAGCAGTAGCATAAGGAAAAGAAGAAGAAGAAGAAGAAGAAGGGAAACAGAAGAAGAAGAAAGAGAAGAGGAAAAGAAAAAGAGGAAGAAAGTAGAGGATACAACAGAAGAAGGTAAACAAGAAGAAGAAGAAGCAAAAGAAGAAGAACAGAAGAAGAAAAGACGAAGAAGAAGAAAAACATGATGAAAACAAGAGTAATAAAGTTGGCTTTATACTATCCACATTTTACTTGGGAAAACTTCCGAGGAAGAGTGACGTTTGCTTCTTACGGCAAATTGATTGGGTTGACTTCCAGATCTTGACACATTCCTGTCTACACTGTTATAAAAATGAACCTGATTAACATCTTCCATGGAACTAGCAACCTAGTCATGTAAAATCCATTTAAAAAAATCAACACTTGATTGTTATCTGAACTGTTTCTCAGATTCAAAGGATGTCCATTACTCAGCGAATGAGAAGTTCAAATTGCATATATCGTCATCACAAGCATCGTATCTTGTCACGTGTTGCGAAGATTGAGATAACATAAGGTTGATAACAGTCTTGTAAATATAATTTTAAAGTGTTATCTATCGTATGAAGAAGAAGAACAGGAAGAGGCGGAAGAAGAAGAAGAATATGAGGAAAAAGAAGAAGAAAAATATGAGGATGAAGAAGAAGAAGACGAAGAAGAAAAATATAAAGAAGGTGAGGATGAGGAAGAAGAAGACGGAGAAGAAAAAGAAGAAGAATGTGACGATGAAGAAGAAGAAGACGGAGAAGAAAAAGAAGAAGAGTGTGAAGATGAAGAAGACGGAGAAGAAAAAGAAGAAGGATGTGAAGATGAAGAAGAAGACGCAGAAGAAAAAGAATAATAATGTGAAGATGAAGAAGAAGAAGAAGAAAAAGAAGAAGAACGTGAGTAAGAAGAAGACGGAGAAGAAAAATAAGAAGAATATGAGGATGAAGAAGATTAGAAGAAGAAGAAGAAGAAGAAGAAGAAGAAGAAGAAGAAAAAGAAGAAGAAAAAGAAGAAGAACGTGAGTATAAGAAGAAGAAGACGGAGAAGAAAAACAAGAAGAATAAGAAGAAGAAGAAGAAGAAGTATGCCCTCGAGACCAGTTCTCGAGTATGGCATTGCGGCATGGACAACAGCAGCAAAGGCGAACTTCGATAAAATTAGCAAACTCCAAAACCAAGCCAAGAGAGTTATAACAGGAGGCATGAAGTCAACGCCAATTGTAGAACTCGAAAAGATTACAAAACTGCAACCCATGACCGACAGAAGAGACTGCAGAGCCCAGCAGCAAGCAGAGAAACTCAGATGACTGACTGACCATCCAATGCACCAGAGACTAAACAATTTTGGAAATGGGAAACTAAAGCAGAGAAACTTTGCAGAAATAGCCAAAGCAAAGATGCACGAAGACCCTATGAACGCACTAACAACACCAAAGCCCATCCCTACTGTACGAAAACCTACCTGGAGGCAGCATATATTCCCAGAGGTGGTAGAAAATATACCAGGTATTAGAAACAAAAACTGCCAGACAGAAAAAGAAAGAAGAGATACAACCCTGAGGTACATAACGAAAAACTACCCAAGCATGGACTGGACCCATGCATACACCGACGGTTGTGTAACAAACACAACACAGAACGGAGGGGCAGGGGCATTCCTGAGCCTACCAAATGGCAGAAAAATAACACTATCATTAGCAACTGGAAAATACACAAGCAATTTCAGAGCGGAGGCAGAGGCACTGAGGGCGGCAGTGGAAGAAATGGTGACAGGTAAAAGGAATGAAAGCCATATAGTCCTGCTTACAGATGCCCTGGCCGTAGTCACGGCACTAAAAAGCCAGAAAAATACTGAACAATGATTTAAGAGCAGTACTCTGTCAACTATGCCAGCAGTCCGCAACAAAAAGAGTAGGGGTACAGTGTGTTCCATCCCACTGCAACATCTAAGGCAACGAGGAGGCAGACAGAGTGGAAAAAGAAGCTGCAAGACTACCACAACCAGATACTAGTGTAACATACGAAGAGTCAAAACGGCTTTTTAGAGCTACATACATGACCAAATGGGAAACAGAACATACTGGCTACACAAAAAACGATGCCTACTACCAGTTGAACAGAAGAGAGCAGGTCGTAGTCTTCAGACTTCGCACTGGCCACAATAGACTGAGGTAATACCTATTCAACAAATTGAAGATAGGTGGCACTGACGAATGCTCGTGTGGTACCGGGAAAATAACCGCTGAGCATTTGCTGCAAAACTGCTCGACATACGAAGATAAGAGAAAGCAGATGTGGCCATCACCAGTGGCAACACTAGACAAGCTCTATGGCAGTGTCGATAGCCTCAGGATGACCGCTGCTTTTTTCAAAAAAATAAAGGTCGACGTCTGACAGCGTACGAAGAAGAAGAAGAAGAAGAAGAAGAAGAAGTATGAAGAAGAAAAACAGGAGAAGGAGGAAAAAGAAGAAGAATATGAGGAGAAAGAAGAAGAAAAATATGAGGATGAAGAAGAAGAAGACGAAGAACAAAAATAAGAAGAAGGTGAGGATGAAGAAGAAGAAAACGGAGAAGAAAAAGAAGAATAATGTGAAGATGAAGAAGAAGAAGAAAAAGAAGATGGATGTGAAGATGAAGAAGAAGAAGACGGAGAAGAAAAAGAAGAAGAATGTGAAGATGATGAAGAAGAAGAAGAAGAAGAAGAAGAAGAAGAAGAAGAAAAAGAAGAAGAACGTGTGTAGGAAGAAGAAGAAGACGGAGAAGAAAAAGAAGAAGAATATGAGGATGAAAAAGAAGAAGAAGAAGAAAAAGAAGAAGAACGTGAGGATGAACAAGAATAAGACGGAGAAGAAAAATAAGAAGAATATGAAGAAGAAGAAGAAGAAGATGTAAGCCCCCAAGCAATTGCAACAAGTAGCAACAGGTACTCACAGATAAGTCACGTTATATGGCCATAAATAAACACAATGACGATAAAGGCACTAAATATAGAATAAGGGACGACTTGTCTGATTCCTGAAACAAAGAAGATAAATGTTGCTACGTGGGTTTGATAAAGTGACGTGTAAGCTATATAAAAGGTAACGGCTGTACCATAGCATACAAGGTATGTTCAGAAAGTGTCCGACCTTTTGGCAGGAAAAAATACAATTACTCATCTGGAGGTTTGAAACCTTAGTCCCCTTCAAAGTGCTATCCTCGGACTCCACATTCTTCTCCCAAATGTCAAGCCATTGTTGGAAATGTCTCTTTGGGAATGGATTACAGGGAATGGGTCATCGCATTTCGCAAAATGTCTTCTGATGACTTCAAGTCGGGTTCTTTTCAGCGGAATTTTCAGTTTGGGGAACAACCAAAACAGAAGACATGTCGGGAGAATAAGGAGTCTGACTAACCAGTAGAATGTTGTGTTTGGTCAAGAAAATCTGAAACAGATGAGAAGAATGGATTGATGCGTTGCCATGATGGACCTGTCAAGTTCGTGGTGTCCACAGGTCAGGTCGATTGGGCCGAACAGCATGACCAAGGAGGCGGATTACCGCCAGGTAATACTCTTTGGTAATATTTTGACCTTGTGGTCATGATGCTCAACCCTAAGAGAGTAACAGAAAATGGTCAGCACGACTTTGACATTACTGCGCGACTGGGGAATCAAAACCCGACGGTTCTCATTACACTGAACACTAAAACGCTGACTGCCAGCGACTGACATAATCTGCAGGCTGGAAAAAAATGCACGCATGCGCGTGACTGTCCCCTATACCTTATCACCGAATGATAATACCCATCCGTTATTTATTTCCGTGAAAAAAATTAAGGCCAGATACTTTTTGAAAATACCTCGAATACTGCGGTCGGGGATGAAGTATCAGACACGTTATTATATGAGGTCGCAATTTGTGGTTAATAGCTTACTTCATTACTGTCTTGCCTTCAGCAAATATAGGAGAGGCAAGTATCCATTTAAAATAGGAGAGACGGGAGTGCACTGCATTATGTTACTTAATCGATCAATTGTATGCAAGAAATACCTGAGCTGCAATCATTCTGACAGTCTAACGAATAAATGATTGAATAATCTAGAAAGTGATTCGCAGCACGTGATAACATGACCATCAGATTTGGTTCCTCGAGTAGAAGATATGCTACAGTCAGAAGCTTAGAGGAGAAGTACATCATTCATTTTTCTCAAGTACTTTTGTCTGTAACCTACCGAATAAAGCCGGAATTTTTAAAAAGAGAAACATTATAACCGTAAAAGCATATAGTTAAACGTAAATGAAGAGGGTTTTTCGTGGGTCTAGTAACTTTATTGCATAAAAAACAAAAATGGCACTTATATTAACTCACAGCGAAAACATGGAAACACAAATCTTGTAGAGGAACCAGCTGCAGTTGAAACATATGCTTCAAATTGCGGCAAAACGGCAAATGTCTACAAATACTCGGAGACAAGCTAGATTTAAAAAGGAGCCAGCTGCATAGGTGGCGCATACTTCACATTGGAGTAAAAATGTCAATGATGAGGAATCCTAGACAAGTTGTGAGTACCAGATGCAGGGAATATTGGAAAAAGATAACAGGGATTCCGGCATGTTGAGAACATGTTGATTTTGATATTTTAAATGTGCTACAAGAGCATTGTCGGTGGTTATGGCTAACAAGTAAGGAGCACGCCTCTCAAGATGCGAACGGAAGCGGAAAACGGTGAGTGTTTCTCCTCTCAGAAATGTCAAAAGTGCCCTCACAATGTTTCGCGTGTCTAGTCTTCTCGAAATCGGATGATAAATTGCAAGGTACCGCGTGGACGTTGTGCGTGTAAAAGAGGCCTTAGAAGTTGAAAATAGAGAAGGCTGTTCACCGCAGTCCGGGGAAAAATTATGATGGTAACGATATTCCTGCTCAATATTGACCGGCGTGAAGGCCTAATAAAAGTTAGGTCCCACATCATGCAAAGAGACAAACCAATTATCTGTGCACTCAATTGCACATATAACAGACAAATACATACACTCACATGTATAGAAGAGAAATGATTAAGTGAAGTAAACGAGCATTGGAGTAGGTTTCTTATAGCAAAGCAAAGCAAAGGGAAATGCCGCCGTCCATCGTAGACGATGATAGCATAATTAATTTTGCTACCGCTATTTTTAGTAAGGATTAACTGCGCTACTTTTTATCCTCACTCTCTCGTCTCGTGCCGCCCGGCCCCAGTGGCAAGTCAAGGACAAGACGACTATGGGGCGACTACACGATGCAGTAGACTCCGGAGTCAAACCCATACCACCTGATCACAAGGCCGACGGCTTAACCACTTCGCCACGGAATCCCCAGAAGGTCTCTTATAATACACTTGATAAATCTAGATACTTTCGCACGTATTGCAGATGGCACTACTGTGAAAATATTTGAAAACTCTTCTTTTTCTAATACTTCTTATTTTTCTTCTGCTTCTTCTTTATTTTGCTTCTAACGAAGCACTCATGCATGTGTTTCCTTATAGAAAGAATGCGATAGGCATTTAAAACTGAGACTACCTCGGTTACAAATTTATTTTACGGGAATGCCAATTTAGTGAAAAACGCCTATACTATATATTCAGTGCACATACATTTAAAAAAGTCTTTTCTCCCCCCCCCCCCACCCAAACACCAACTCCCCACGCACTACCAGGCCGCCGCCCCCCCCCCCCCCCCCCTTTGCAACATCTTTTTAAAAAATGGTTAGTTTAAAAATTACTGTAATTGAATTGGTTGTGAGGTCCCAAGCTGTTTGTAAAGTAAAGTAAAGTAACCCATATCATTACTGCCGTAGGTGTGTGAGGTGTTAGCGATCTCACATTTCAAAGGCTTGGCTATATGAGGGCGGTAGCCATCTCCTCTCCATCGCCGCTTTTACTTCCAGGACTGAACCGGTACCTATTTAAGACTAGGTCGACCCGGGTGCCGTTGCGGCCTGAAAAAAACATTACCGCCTCAACTAGGAAATGAACACAGGACCACTTAGATGCAAAGCAAGTGCGATAACCACTGCGCCTACGTGGCTCCCAAATGTGGGAGAGCAACATGAAAAGATGGAATAATGTCCATCTGCAGAGTGTACCGTCAAGACAAGAGATAGTGGATATTAGATGTCCATTGCAGGCAACGTTCGTTGCAGAGACGGCACTTGAAATTAATTTAATTTCATATCAGTACCTTGATACGTAGTAGAAACATGAGTACACAGATAACAGATTGACACACGTACCCACAGACTGTCCAATGCGTAATGATATAACGTTATCTGGGCTGAAAAATGCGCACCTTCCCCATAAAAAAGACACACCGAAACAACATATACACTTGTTAGAGAGGTATTTCCTCATGGTGCAAGTAAGCAAAGGTGGTGACAGACACTGCTGTCGGGGATGAAGTGTTAGA